>VZTI01003488.1:573984-712565 GCA_013397865.1 Struthidea cinerea
GGGTGCCCAGAGAAGGTCACTGGGGACTTATGATGAGCCACCATTTTATTTTTTTTAAGAGGATGGGCCAAAGTCTGCAGAAAGAAAATGTCAGTGTAACAAGACAGTGACTCCATATTTTAGTAGATGCACTCATGACAGCATCAGTGCCATTTTTCAACACAGGCATGGAAGGTATCGGTTGCAGAAAGAAAAAAGGAGCTGACCAAAGGCCAGCCAGATGGAAAGTAACAATGTAGATAGTCAAATGGAAACCTGAAGAACAGAGGGCAAACAGCACTGACGGATAATAGAGTGATCACAAGAGACAAAAACCAGGGAGATATTGTCAGTCACCTCATCCACCTTGTCCTGGATGACAAAGAATCAAAGAGCTCCAGAGACACCAAGAGAAACTCCAGTGGTCTCAAGATAAAAAAATGGCTCCTCCTCCGAATCCTCCACCTGACAAACACTCACGGCTGTAATACTCCCTGAACATAACAGTTTTCTCCAGAGCAGCCTCAGGCAGGTGTCCCTCTCATGTCATTATCATGGTGTGCATGAATATTAATTCAGCAGAATTCAGATGGTCAGACTGGATCGACATGTTAGTAAGAGCTCCACTGTCATGCCAGGGAAATCTCTTTGACAGAATTCCAGCTACATGAGTTATGAGTCTTCAGTAGCTATTTTCATGTCATTTCTATTTGTATTTAGATAGGGTTCCTCATTTCTTGTTATTAAGCAGCTTTATTAAGGCTGTTTTCAAAACTGGGTCCTGGCACTGAAAAACAGTCTTAATTATTTCTAATTAAGAATTAATTGTAGCAGGAACTATATCCTGGTTTTTGACATCATCCTTGTCATTTCCCTTTCTTTCCCTGGATTAATACTTTTGTTTCTTCACTCTCCAGTGGGCTGCTAATACCTCATCTTCAGCTGTTGGCTCCAGGAGTATCCAGGTGGACATTGCTGGCCTTGGACTGTATTGTGCTCCATGTTCATGCTTTCGGCTGGCACCAATCCCTGGTGTGCTCCTCAACAATTCTGAACCAGGAATCTAGATTTTAAATTTGTTTAGACTGATGAGCACAGAGGAACACACTGAAGAAAGCAAAATAAATGGTTGGCGTGGGGAGCAGCTTTGTATGAAATTGCCTCTTACACTCATGCCCAGCTACCTCCGGAGCCTGGTATGTGTGAGGTATTGCTTCTCTCCTTCACTTCTCCCTTTCTTCTGCTGCCAGACTAAGGTTGTGCAAGGAGGAACCCATGAGTGCATTTACTTACCATCTAAATGGAGTTGCTATACATTAATATTATTTTGATTTTTTTCTTCCTACTAAGATTTTCCTGAAGTCAATTCTAAGGGGCAATGCAGTCTTAACTATGTTTAAACTCTGTTTTAACTATGTAGAAAAGCAGACACACAGACACTCCTGATAAACATCTTCTGACCTGACATAAACAGTTTGTTCTGAAATTAGGTTTGTAATTCAAGAGTAAAGACACTATCTCAAGTTCAGAATGAGAAAAGGGACAGCTGGAGTCTTTTTGCTGTGGAGTATTTTTCAGGGGAATGGCCTTCAATTAGTCAAGAGAAAAGGTCTATGCTGGATTAAGCCAAAAGATATTCTCTTATCAACATTCATGTAAAGATAATCAATGACTGTTTTACTAGAAACTGAAATAGTGGAGGACACAAAGAAAATTCACAGAAAGGCATTTTGAAAAGTTAGGGGGCAACAGCTGAAATACCTGTAATGAAAAAAATTGTATAAAACCAAAAGTAGATTATATTAGGGAGCTGTTAGTAACATAGCACCTACAGGACCTGAAATTTAATAAGCCATAACAGAAGGCACCAGAGAGCACCAAGGGAGACAGAAAAAACAAAGTAAAGAGAGTAAGTAAGAGCATGAGAAACCATTAGCATAAGCCACCTCGTACACGTTGCATCTTATTTTGTGCTGCTACACAAATACTAAGTAACTTTAGCACATCTAGAGCATTTCTTTTTTACAAGATCCCACTAAATCCCATGCAAAGTTTACAGAATGTATTTAGTAATATCTACATGGAGCTAGAAAATGAACATGAAAGATGGCATAGGAAGGAACATCACAGAAAGGTTGTTCACTGAGAACATGTCAAATGTGGAGAAAAAGCACCATCAGAACCATGAAAATCTTATAAAAAAGTGTTCTTGGTAACACAGCATCTGCAGCATTAGTTTAAGATGAGCTAGTGAATAATATATGTCCAA
The DNA here is from genome assembly GCA_013397865.1 of Struthidea cinerea. Classification (NCBI taxonomy): domain Eukaryota; kingdom Metazoa; phylum Chordata; class Aves; order Passeriformes; family Corcoracidae; genus Struthidea; species Struthidea cinerea. The sequence goes on from VZTI01003488.1 coordinate 576,233, forward strand.
CATAAAATGAACACTCCAAATCTAAATTGCAATGGTTAGGTAGATGTTAACTGAAATACTTTCTTTTGTACCTCACAGCCAGATAAAGGGATCAATCAAGAAAACCTGTTTCTTTTGCAGAAAGTGAATAAGCACAGCCTGCTTACTGGACTTTATCAAGGTAACAAAATCAAAAGCATAACAGTTGAGATGAACGTGTTTTCCTTCCTTAAAGAAAGGTGCAGGATGGATAGAGACAGAAAGGGTCTATTCTTTTACCTGCATTCCCAGCAATCTCTATACTGAAGGCCAAAGAGAAAAAAAAACCAAAACCAAAACACCAATAAGCAGGTCTAAAGACAGCAAAGGTTTTGACAAAACAGAAATAGGTCGCTTTATCAGTGCTGATTGAAAATCAGTGCTTCACAAAATCCAGTAAAAGACAGTCATGACCCAGTAAGGTTTAGCAGGAATGCACTGTGACTGAATCATCTCCGTCTTACCCAGACTTTTGTTCCAATAACAGGTATTGAGAAAGAACTAAGTGATCAAAGGTAGAAAGAAAAGAAGAATGTTACAGAAGTAGTACATCCTTTCCTGCAGCGATGATCTGATCCTTCACCACTGGTGGAGAGAGAAGAGTGGGATGGTGCTACCAAGGCACCACAATTTCAGAGAAATAAGTGAATCTTAATAAACACTTCTTTTTCCTTTTTTTTTCATGTTCGAAAGATCTCATTTCAGTTATCTCATTATGATTATTTTTAACTTTAACCTCGTAAAACAGAGACAACCTGCCACAGTATCTTACTTTATATGGAATTAAATGTCTAAAACACAAGTAAAAACAAATCCAAACCAACAGATATAATGAACAATAATTGATGTTCTCTGTTTTGGCTTGTACCAACTACATGTAGGGTACAAAGCCTTACAGTATGTCTACACAGTAATAAAAAGTATGACTACAGCTCATGTAGAAACTGGAAAACCAACTCTGCACTCTCTGCATTGGGTGGCAGCCACGCAGACACAGCACCAAGGCCCGGTGCAGCTTTGAGTTAAGTATTTACACAGACTTGGAGAGCTTGCAGCTTGCACTGCACTTCCTGCCACAGCAGCAGCAGCAGCACAGCTGGAAGCACCTGAGCCAGCAAGCTCACAGCTGGGACGTTTTTACACAAATTGCCAACAGACTTCTGGCATTCTGTAGCATTGACATTCCCATACAGCTTCAGGATTTGTATTCATTTTGCATGGTTTTGTTTGAATGTGAAAAATAAGAGATCTTGTGGCCCATTTCAAGGCAAGATAAGTAGAACATTTAAAACCCAAACATTTTTAAAGAAGAAATATAACATAAAGGAGTTAAACAGTGGTTGTATTAGACTGGGAAAAAAAACTACAACACCTAAGGGAGAAAAAACTGTAAATAATTTGTGTCTTGATGTTCCTGTTCTGTCTTCCTTCTGTGTTTAATTTCTTAAAGTACCATACCCCAGACATCAATCACATAACACAGGAATCTGGAATTGTGTGCACATGTAAACTATAGACATGGCACAAGACTTTCAACTGAACGTTCAAAAGGTGTGATAGTAGCTACTGCTATTACTTTGGTTTAACAAAATGCACATTTCCAGCCATCTGCAGTGAGTATTCACAGGGGAAAAAAAAAAGTTAAATAGACAGTATTTGAAGGACACCCCTAGGTAAAAGAGAGTAACATTGGTATTCAGTTCATTTTGTAGTTCTAGTGGAAACATACATTTCTTGAAACATACTTCCAGAGCAATTGTTTGACAGGTATTACCCCTAATTTTACTAGGCAGAAAGACAAAGTGATTATCTTTCATGTTGTCTACCAAAGAAAACAAAAAAATTGCTGGACAGGAATCAAACCGAAAATGTACTGTATATTGATGTTTTAACCCCATAAACGTCTTCATACTTGATTATCATCGTATTTGTTTTTAAGTATCTGCCCTACTATTTTTGTTCAGATTCTAAAATGTTTCAAGTGAAAGACACCTTAGGTTAAAAACCCCGAAGTTTCCATATACAGAGGCAGAATTAATAACCTCCAGGAGAAATGACTGCCTAATTCTTACCTAATACAATCCTGGTTATTGGCCAACCAGGGCCATTTTTCACCAGTTGTTCCTGAGACACTACCTTCATAAAAATATGATATTATTAAGTGGATGGGACATTTTATATCATGTGTCACAAACAAATATATCTGGTCAGTGTAAAACACCTCCATGCCCACTCCCTTTCCATAGCTGATTGCAAAGGAAAGTGAACACTTAAAAAAGAATTAAAGAATTAAAGTATTCTGGAGGGAACAGGAGGCGAAGACAAGCAGGATATAAGTAGAGGTTAAAATATGAAAAAGTAGCAATTTAAACTGATTACAGTCTCAAAGTCCCAAGCTGCTTCCTTAGTAGCTGCATGAGACCTGTTAGCTACTTTTAACCTACTTCCTAGGGTGAGAAATTAAACAGAGATATTCAATAGTTCAAGCTTACTTTATACATGAGCAAAAGTAAGTTGAAACTGGATGATAGCCTAGGAACTGGCACTGAGAACTGAGTTTTTGGCAGCAACGAGAAAAATATGAATCATCCACAGAACATAAAAGAAAAAGAAGAGCAAAGGTCACAAATACAATAGTGACATGCAAAATTTCAGATGGTCAAGAGGAGATTTCAACTGTTTGTCAGTGTTCTTTCATGGCATTTTATTTCACACTGGGAAGATTATTTGCATGCCCTTTCACTCAAAGTTTTTTAGAGAAAGAAGATGCTGTAATAGATGTATGTAAAAATAATTAATCCATTCACCAACAGTAACAAGACAATCCAGGATATATATTATTCTATTAATAAAGAAAACTTCAGATAGCTAAAAATATTGCACTTAGCAAGTCATGGCTCTAAAGTCAGTGCTGTGAGAAGGACATAGCTTACTCTTGCCTGCCATGGAACACAAGAAGGGCTGGGGACTGCAACAGTCTGCCAGGGTGAGTCAGAAAGAAAACACATCATGTATGAAAGGTAAGGGACTAAAAAGATATCAGTACCTCTGGGTTTCACCTACATTGTTCAGCTGCTGAGTACACCAACCAAGAAACAACACATCTTAGCTTTACAGAGTTCTAGTGAACCTCGTCAGCGTAGGAAGAATGTTTACAGGCTTCCATGAGTAACAGTCTGCAAAGCAACTGCAAAGAAGGCCACATTTCCTTGCTGGGTTTTACAGAGCATGAAAACACCTCAGAATTGTCTGCTAATCTGTGATATAACAAATCTATTTAACAGAACTAGAGTTTTTTGGTTTGAGTTTGGTTTTAGTGAGTTTTTAAGATTTGTGAAAGACTGCTCATGCAGAAGCCAGGAGGTTGCTATGGGATAGATATGTCTCTTGTTAACACTCGACCTAGCACTCCTAATCAGTATTTCAGTAAGACCAGGGACCTCTCTGTAAACTTCCCTTTCTCCCTTTAGATCTATTGGCTTGGCTAGCAGTTTGATTTTTCACTGCAACATGTTGTAGTAATCACACTTGGCAATCACAAACATGTATCAGCATAGCCAAGCGTAGGAAGACAGGGTGCAGTTTCCTGCCCAGCCTCAGGCAGAAGGGACATTTTGCACAGCTGGCATTGTGCATGTTTGCAAAAGCAACATAAACATGCAAAAGGCCCCTCGGCTTCACATTTTGACACATCCCAAAGTTCAGTCTAGTTGAAGTGCTACCTTTTGCCAAATGAAACTGAACCTTACTATGGAAAGATAAACACCACCACATATTAAGAAACCCGGAATATTCAGTCTAACAGCAAACTAGAAGTTGTGTCAAAAGCTAGATCAATAGCTATTGCTACAGCTGTATTTCCTAGAAGAGGGAAAAAAAGTATGATGAGAAATTCTGAACTGCCTGCAGATTTCCTTTTTGATAACTGTTCCCTCTACTCTCTCATGTCTAAGTAATTTCAGCCTTATGAAATTAGAAAGCACCACTGGTAAAAGATCTTCTATATACAGTGGATGTCGTTTTTAACAGCTGGTACAGTGATCCTGGATTTACTAGCAATATTTTACTGAGGGAAGAAGAAATAACTGCAGTTCTAGTAAGACTGAGGGAGACTTACTCTCTTCCTTGGTAAGATAACTGCTGTTTGAGCCTGCCGTTCTTTCTGCCTCTGACCCATAATCAAACTCTTATTTTCAAAACTAAATTTTAAAAGTTTCGTCTGAAATTTGACTGGTATATAGCTAACATTTCCTTTATGAAGGAGCATAGGTTTTATCTATAGCTATTTCTCTACAGAGCCAAGCATGAGGTATGCACGAGCAGCCAGTCAATACTGGATGCTTTAAAGAAAGACATAAAAACTAAAGCTGATCAATGATTTTTCATCAAAACTTATTCTAGGAGAAAAATGGGATTTTTGGTAAGGTATCTTCTAGGTGTCCACTGAAAAATGCAGCAATGCTTTCACTAACAACAGTAAATACAAAGTGGTGGTGAGCAACAACAAACTCTGGAGATACTTCTTCAGAGAACTGATGAAAAGGGGGAGGAAAAGCTTTTGAAACTGTCCCAGGAAAAATATGGGAGTATTTTTGGACCAGTCCTTGACAAAACCCATCATGCAGGATTTCTGGTGCAAAGTGTTTGTCAGTAAGAGGGCCTAGGTGCTGTATTTGTAATAAAATTCATGAAACCCTACATTTAACCCTCTTTCTCAGCCCAGTTGTTTGTATATGTTAATGTGCCATATAGAACAGAAGCTTTTTATGCACTGGGAGCTAATGCCAAAGAGTGTGTGATTTCACTAACCCACATTCTGAAATGGAAAGCACTTAGTGAATTACTCAGCTCTTTAGAAAGATCAGCTTTGGGTTTTACCAGCTGAGATATTTCACATGTGACAGTCTCTGAGTCCTTATCCAGTCTAAATCCTCATAAATGGTACAGCAAGGAACATATACATTATTTTCCATTGATCTCTTTTCTAAGGGTTTGGGTTTTTTCAGGACATTTTAACATTTTCTTCTGCTTGTTGCTCCATAGATGCCACTAGGCAATGCTTATCAAGGATATGCACTACCAGAATACCCTCTTAAATCAGGGTCACTATATGTGTGATAATCTACATAATCAGATAGCTCTAATAAGATAATCTACCCAATTATCACTGTTTAACACCTTCTCAGTTGTATTTTTGCCTGCCAGATTCTCTTCTACAGCACAGCATTAGTGATATCCCATCCAAAAAGCATAAGTGGGCAGATGGGACAACTCTCACCAGCAGTGGTATTGTCAGCCAGATGTGTAACCAACACTGCCACAAATGTGCTATTAAAGTTTTCAATAATTGGTATTCTTTGATATTTCTAGGCTGCTGTCGCAGGCCTTTACAGAGAAGCTCTCCAAAGAAAAACTTCTGAGGTCTGCAGTGGGTTTAGGATCAGACTAAATCAACCCTAAGCAATAAATACTCTCGAATTCTGCATTTATTTCATGTATGAGAAACCAAGGATAATCATAACTTATGTGAAAAGAGATGTCACTTTTTTCTTTGATTTTTTTTTTGTTTGTTTGTTTTTGAAAGCATGTACAGTTTCATGTGCAAGATTCAGTCTGGACACAACCACAAGGCCCCACCTCCTACTTTTTTTCTACATGATAAAGAGAACAGAGATTTAATAAACAGACTCGCAGAATAATTGAGGTTGAAAGAAACCTCAGGAGGCCCAGCTTCCTCCACAAATCAAAGCTAACATTGAATTTGCATCAGTATCTCAGGGTTTTGAAAACCTCACAGACTCCACAGCCTCTCTGCACAACCTGTTCCAGCATCTGACAATCCCCACAAAAGAAAACAAAACACAAACCAACCTTATATCAAGTCAGATAGTCCCAGTTCATTTATAAAGCACTGCCTCCAGTTCTCACAGCATGGACCTCAGTAAAAAANACGAGATGAACCCCAGGAAAAAAAAAAAAAAAAAAAGACTTTTCAAAGAAATTAAAATTCATTTTTAAAGGAAGGAAAAGTCAAGGAATAAAATCTTGTTGTCTTCTTGTGTGTTTTGATGAATAATTATTTAAGGCTACACTATATTTTGCATTTATCCTTCAGTTCCAACAACTCCCTAAAGTGGCACATGACAGCTTTCTTCTCCTTGCTCTCCTGTGATGTCTGCTTTCCCAGTAATCACTTGCTTTGTTCTCTAAATTTTCCACCCTATATCTAAGTTCTAATCGTACTTCCAATTAAACATTCATTCATGAACAGCCTGACAGGAAGCCTTTAATGAATCGTGCCAGTACAGCTTTTTCACCATTTCTATTTTCATGTAAACCTTCTGAAAAGCACGTCCAGTCCCTAAGCTTCAACTTCCTGTGACAAGGCAGCACAGAACGCAGAGGGCCCATAAAACCACTGCTCTGCCAGGTAGAGCTGATATGTGCAGTCTCCTCTTTCTCTTTCATACCATAGCCTGAACATGAACAACTCTTTTTTTGTCTCCATTCTATGAACAAGCAGACTTCTGTAGGCCTTGCATGTATGTCTGTGTAGAGATTTATAATGTACTGAAGTAATGAGTCAGGGAACTGGATTGCTTCTAATGTCCTTTCGAAACAAGAAAATGGAGAAGCTCAATTACTGAGGCTCACTACTGCTCTCACTGCTAGTTATACAGACTATTTAAAAATCCTAAATACTCTTCTCAAATATTAAAGAAAAAAAACCCAGCCCTTTCATTATTATTCCATTTTATGTATGTTCTCTTCCGTCTTTGCCTCTCTGAGTGCCCTGATTTTCTTTGGTCTTCAAACTCATCTTCACTCCCATCTATTTTTTCAAAAAGGATAGTGTGAAACCTGTCTCAGCTTTGGTGTCTGAACTCCTTTTATTTGCCTAAATAGTGTTAAAGGGAAAAAAAAGTAAAGATGTTCAATAAGTATTTTCTTTCCTGCCTTTAGTACACCTTTCCCTTTAATTTTCTTCTAATAGTTTTAGTTCATTGTCTTCTATAGTATTCACCTTTTCTTTCTCTCAAAGGTGCCTGATCTTTCTGAATGTAATATCATTTTCCCTTTTACAGTATCCTTTATTGCTTACCAGGATGTCTTTTGGTGTCTCCGACCTTTTTTCTATAAATTCACCTTTCATGCTGGTTTTCAGAACTATTCAGCCAACAAAAGTCCAAGCCCCTGTTATTATAAGCAAAAAACTTAAAAAGCTTCATTTTGTGTGTTTGAATTACACTATCATTTTCTCTGGAAAAGATAAACAAATATTCCAGATAACTAGTCATAGACTAGACTATATCTAGCACATCTTCATGTATGCATAACGTGTTCTTACCCAAATGTATAAGTATATGCAATATCAGACGCAGTCATGTGGTTTTACATCCAGATGGCCAACAACTGGAAAGGCTGAGGCCAGAATGAAGATAAACTCCAGTTTTCCTGAAATCATAAGCAAAGGCATGCATTCATCTTCATTTCATGGGGCCCTGGCACTACTTTAGTGCCCTAGACATTGCTAGAAATATATGCATAGAGGCAGCAGAATTTATGTATGTTTCTGCCATCACTCTCTCTAACTAGCATGGCCTCTGTATGCATTGCTGAACAAGGACACACACAGCAAACTGAGGACTGCAGATTTTATATCGAAAGAAATATGGCTCCACTGTTTATTGTAAGTGTTATGCAGTACAACTTAACAGCTAGTTAAGAATTAATAAAAAAGAAAATCAATTACAAATACATTTCTTTGCCGTAAACTTTGTTTTTGACAGTGAGACTATGTACTTCACGTAGTTTTTATGTACTGGACATTACAGAGAATAACCCTAATTATTTTTACATATATTTACAAATTTCCCTTTTATGCTTGCATGAAAGGCAAATGTTTAAAGAACTTTGGAAAGATTTTCTCCAATGACTATTTTAAAACAAAATACATACAGAGTCCGGAAATAGAAAACTGAAAGGATCTTGTGAACGGTGGATGGAATCCAAATATCCAAATTGTCCAATCAACTGCCTGAAATACTGCACTATGTCCCCCCATGCCTTCTGGTACAGTTAGAGGAATTTTTTAATTCCTTCCTTCTGCAGTGGCCCAGCTTGCCAGGAGAAGTGGAAAATGCTTGCATTCAGTGCAGGTGGCAGCCTAGCATCCAGGGCAAGCCCTGACTGTGGGGGAGTACCCTCAAGATAAAGAGAAAGGCAGAGGACGTGTCTCCTCTTTCCTGGTTAAGTGCTGTAAGCAGTAACTTACTGGTACCCTCCAGCTCCCGTAAGCTGTGAGGTAGGGGGTGGGCACTGACACGAACATGGATAGAGCCTCTCTGTGCATTTGGCAAGCTCAGAAGTCACACCAGGATCAATATCACTCTGTTCAGTGTTCCAGTCCAACCAAGGCAGAGAGGCAGGGGCAGAGGGGCAGCTCTGGCCATGGGGCCAACACTGATTACTCCCATCAGTAGATTGCTCCCATCAGCAGAACATGTCACTGCTTCAGAGACAGTTACCTGAGATAGTTCTGGGATTACTTTACCACAAGCAGAGTTTTTCAGATCACAGTGATGAACTCCAACATCCCTGGCTCACCTAGATCCTCTTTTAAGTCTTTCCTATTAACAGAGAAATAACCTCACAGAGCTAATATTTTGTTTCGTAATGTACTCAACATGATTTAAAAACTGTAAAATATAAAAGAAATAATGCACAATAAAGAAAATAAACTCCCATGAATAAACCTTCACTTTCAATTGTGTCATGACCCCGTTTTTCCTAATGAATGTGCTACTGAAAATTTCAAGGGCACCTAAGCACACTTTGAAATCAAGGTGAATTATATTTTGAATATACTAGTTTTGAATATATATACCTTGAATATAGAAATGATAACTGCTATTGGTGACTCATTCAGTATCACCAATTTTTAACCCTAGTAGTGTAAGTTGGGGGAGATGAGACAAAGCTGGTGGCAAGTAATGGCATTTTCTTGATTATGTTAATGTTTGAGAGCAATCAGAGTTCCTCCCCAGAAGTCTTAAAGCAAACAATTCTGAGTCCACCTGTCTCCCAGTACAGCCATATGCTTTATCGTTCACCTTTTCTTTCTCCAAGCTTTTTTCCACCAACTGTACTGTGCATTTAGAAGGATAAAGGCAGCTGGGATATACGTTATACACAGTGAATTTATTTACCCAGCCATGCACTGGTCATAGTCATGGCTAGCAGGTGTGAAGCCTGTAGCAACTACATTGTTTTGCACAGTTCCATTTACAAAAGAAAGTCCATCATGATTTCCCAGTCTAGCACAGGACAGCAACATGCCAGGTTACCAACATGTAAATGAAACTATCAGCATTTGAGGGTCAAATCAAGTGCCACCTTCCACATCACCCATCTCACTTAAAAACTCATCAAAACCACTCTCTGAAGGTTCACCTTAAAAGCCTGAAAAACTGGATGGCCACCCAGGCTGTGTTTTTACTCCACCTCTCGAAACCTGACGGGCAGACCTAGCCCTACATCACAGTCGCTGCTGTGGGGTGTTCATCTGGGTCCCTTCCAGCAGCAAGCAGACACACACATACACACACACATTCAGGGATTGTGTTGTTAGAGGCCAGAGCAGAAGCAGGCTCAGGAAGCCCAAAAACAGCTGCAATACTGAGACACTGTTCTGCTGAGCGTGGGTCCTCTCCCCTGAAAATGGCCAGCTGAAGATGTCTGGAGACTGCTCTAAAAAACAGGTCTATGTATATCCCCACAGTAGCCAGACATGTGCCTTCTGAGTCTGCATCCAGACCAGATTTTCTTCTAGTCACTAACTGAGTTATTCTTTATGAATTCAAGGAATTGCTTTAGAAACCCATTTATGCTTTTAGCCCTTTCAAGATTGCACTGGGAATGCATTCATAACATAATGGTACATTGTGTGAAAAAGCACTTAATTTATTTTTAAATCAAATAGTTCCATTGACTGAGTTGAGTCCCTGTATTTTGAGAAACAGTGATTAAATTATTTCACACTGCCATTTTTCATGCCAGTCCTGATTTTATGGCTCTCTGTGATACCCTGTCCTTTTCCAAGCAGGAAGGTGTGAAGTTTTACCTTGTTCAGAACATATCCCCTGCTGCTGACTGACCTCATTGCAATTAATCTAGATGAGTTATGAAAAGAGCAGTGTAAATGTGATCAAAAATAAACATGAATAATGTTCACACCCCAAATTTTGAATTCTAATCCCCTCCAACAGAGCCTTGAATAGCTAAAGTTGACACTCAGGCCTCACACACTAACAAATACCTGAGCTGTTTGCAAGATTTTCAGGCAATCTTGCCAAGGTGGACAGGAGCAGCTCCAATTCAAAAAGTGCTGATTATATTCACCTCAGCACAGCACTTTCAGACCAGAGCTGCCTTAGGGCAAAGCAGAGTGCAGATTGCCAAAAAAGCTGGGTAGGCAGATTGCACAGTGCACAAAGGAGATTATGGCAGAAAGGCAGAAGCATCCCTGATGTGAAGTGGGAAACAATGCGTGCAGGAAAGCCTGCCCTCATGGATACACAGCCAGAGTGCTCCTTTGGAGAGAGAGGGAGCTGAACTGCATGCAGCCTTCAAGATCTGACTTCAAGGACGCAGCTCTAGAACTAGGACCCACAGAAAAAAAACCTGCCAGATGTTTTAATAAGAGTAGTATTTTTTTCCTAAATTAAAATCACAGAAAAATATCTTGGTTTTATTTGGCATGTCATTATTTTTCTGTAGTTTGTCACAAGGAATAACAATGATTCACTGTTTTCTGTGACGACACAATTATTTTTATAATTAAAAATGTTAACATTTGTCAAAAGTTTTAAATTCTTCAATAGAAAACAAGAAGATTATATCATTATATGTTGTTACTAAGTATATCTATATTTTAATGAAGATTTATTTCAAAATACATCTTCCATAAAAATTAGGGGGGAAAGGCATTTATTTTTAAAAGTCCAAACCCATGGTCCTTATTTAATGTGGTTTTATGATGATTGACTTCAACTGCTCCTTTTACAACTTTTACAAAGAAAAGCCAACAAATAAACAAAAACCTACAGAGGTTTCAGAAAATATCTAGTTTTGACTAAATAAATAAGTACATTGAAGCTAAGGGAATCACCTGCATGCAAGATTTAGCTACTTATGGATGTGGTGTCAAAGCTGATTTGGAAGAATGAGAGAACACAAGCAACAGGACTACAGACCAGACGTTCACCAGAGAAATATGAGGTGAAATGTTGTTTTAACGGGAAAATATTAGAATACATTTTCCACCACCAAAAAAAAAGGAAAAAAAGTAGTGTAATAGAAGTAATGACAGAACACCAGGATTTCTTGACTGTGAGAAAGTGGGAACATTCAACTGATGTCCAGAGAATGCCTTGGGACTTCACATGTTAGTGTCGTTAATCATTCCCAAAGCAACAGCACACAAAATATCTAATGATTTTCCAGTAATTAATACAGTGCCAAACAGTCATAATCACAGAAATATATAAGTTGACCCAGCAAAATACTTGTTTGCAGTTCAAAATGGAATATTTCAAGGTATTGTAGTTGACTAAAACTGCCAACTAATAGCATTTAATATTAACTCTCAAGTCTGGAAAATACTAGGTTCTCTTCAAATTTCCTTGAAAATGCCGACATTTGACAGTGCTGTCTTTTTATGGAAACAACCACAAAACTGGAGCAAACATCAGATGGTGATTTAGGATCCGATGCACTTGCAATTGGAATGTTTTTTTTGTTATTATTTCGGGGTTTTTTAAAGACTAGACTAAGCCATTCTGCAGCTGGAGGCCAAATTCTCACCCTTGGTTCAACAGCTTACTTGAATACCCAGCCTACACCAATATTAAATTCTCCAAATTGTCAATAAAAGGAGTCAATAGAGTTCCAGACAGGGGTCTCCTTTCTGAAGAAATTTTCATAGAACTTTTGGTTTAAGTCTCTCTTCCAATTCTAAGCTCTTTCCCGAGGAGCAAATACAATAGACTGGTGAGACAGTTTATTCCTCACTGCATTTTGTGAAGGTGGGCCTCGATGTTCATCAGGACAGCAATCAGTAGAACTTCACAGCTTGCAAAATTTTGCATTCGTATTTTAAGTTCATTGGTGTGCATTTATAGCATAGATAGTTGGGTGGTATCTGTACCTGGCCCATGACACAAATAGAATTCGTTTTACATTCGTCATCTGGACTTGAGATTAACATTCCATGTCATATTTGAAACTGTCAAGCACAGCTGTCTAAACTCAGCTGGGAAGTAAAGATGGTATTCATCAGCTTTTAAAAAATAAAGGAATTGCAATTGTATGTAAAAAAACCCCACACACAAACCAAACAACAACAAAATGTAATAAAAATGCAAGAACAAACTATCTACATGAGAGAAATAACACTTTTTGCAGATGTGCTGTCTAATGCCAGGATCTATGAGAAAATCCCAAGGGCAACATAGAGATGGAAAGGCAGAAACATCAGGAGTGCATCAGCCTGTCATGAAGCAAAACCACTCCCAGTGCAGACCTTCTTGTGACCCAGAGCCCTCTCCCTCCCCTGTTATCTACCCTGGTACTGCTGGTACTGTTGTAACTTTTTGCCTGCAGAAAGTCCAGTTATAAACCTCTTCAGTCTGATGCCACACTCTGGCCACTTTTCTGGTAACAGGAGAAGACTGCTCTAAACTCTTCTACCCGGGGATGAATAAAGACCAACTTCATGGCACTGGTGAGCCAGAATATTGCACCTTCAAAGAGCATCCCATAGGACGGGTGGCTTGAGGGCTCCAGGGCCTACATGATTTGTACTCTTTCCAGGTTCCCTTTGTTCTGAAATCACATCCTATCTTGCTTTGTAGAAAATGGGGAGAATAAATGGATGAACTGGAATGGCCTGCCACAGTATCAGAAGCTTTGCCTTCATGCTGGCAATTTCCAGTTTGAAGGAGTCTGGTCCCTTTTCCTATTGCCAGCAGAAAGACTGAGAGCATTTCTTCTAAGGAGAATGAGTTCAAGAACAATACATTAGTCTCCTCTTCCCAGCTGAACAGCACACAATGAGCCCCAACATAATACAGCTATAAAGTGTTTGGCAAGGAAGTAGTGCCTCAAAAAGTACATCAGTCAAAGCAAAAATATCAAAGAAGGGAGCTGACTTCCAGGAGGTATAAGAAAGGGCTTGTAACTCGCTGCAGTGTCTTTGACACAATGGCACTCAGAAGAGATTATACAGGATGCAGCATTTTTCAGAGTCATGATTTGAAGAACCTGACCTGTTGGCACTTTGAGGTAAAGTTGAATTTCCTTCTCCTAGTGATTGAACTATTAATGATCTAGCTCAGAATATCTCTAAGGCTTTGGACCTGGACATGCTTTAAGAATAAAAAGTCTTCATGAGGCTGGTGATGGATGGCTCCTCTGCAGAGAGAGCACAGTTTTTAAGTATGATGTTCCACCTAGATAGTGGGTATATCATCCAGTTTTGGAAACTGCCCTCTCTCTGCTTAAGAATATTTATCTTCTCTCCTCAAGCAGGCTGAGTGAGAAAAAAAGAAGCATAAAGCTTGGCAAGACCTCTGAGACAAGATCTCAGAAGGAGTATAGGCAAATTTATATATTTTATCATTAATTTAAGCTATTTTATATACTATACAGACCTAATGCTTAATTTTGAGCCTGGTCTACAAGTGAGACTTAAGTAAAATATTCTTCTTTGACTTACCAAACTGAATTTTCTTTCAAAAATAATCCTAATATAAAATAAACTTTTAGAATTATTTAACAAATATAATTATAATGTTTTTCATAGAATATATGCAGAGAAGTCATTAGCTGGTTAGAGGGATCAAAAGCTATCAATTTTTCTAAAGTTCATTTTTAGGTATTAAAAGCTGTCTTATAATTCTTCTTAGTAGCAATTTGTAAGTACTTTGGAAAAAAAAATCAGCAACCACATCAGATGTTCTTGAAACAGAATTTTAAGTGATTCCATTACAATTTTTTGTCATATTTTGTTGTTAGTTGCAAAGGCAAGTAATTGCACATAATGCTGCTTCCATGAGCTATGAAAGGAGAATATATTCATTAACTTCATTGCTGACATAAAGTTATGATGGTTGCCACTCTTACTTCAGAATGGCTCCCTGCTTCAGCTGTGCTTTTGCTAATAAGTTGCTGATATAGAGACACACACCTGTCAGAACTTGCTGCCCAAGACAGTGGTAAAACCATTTTTCTTCTTCTGTCTCTGTGCTGAGCAGCTTCAGAGTTAAAAGGCACAAGGACAGAACAACTGAATACCCTAGAATTGTATTTTCAGAGATATTTATCAAGTGCAAATGAAGACACTGGGGTAACTGTTGTTCTTCTTTGCTCTTAATGCCAATCTTAAAACTGATCATAAATTGAGCAAACTAGTTTGGAATAATAGGCTCTAATTTTAAGTCTGTGACTGATTTGCTGGGAACTCAAATCCCTCAGTACTCCAGCTTTCTTTTCCATAGAATCTATATGGTAGTTCATGACTAATTCTCAGGGCTCCCAGGGTGGGGGAAGAAGATCTGATTTGTTACTTAACTTTCAACAAGCTGCAAATCATTTACTAAAATTCTCCATTTTCTTGAAGGAAGTCTCTATAAAATGCAAACTAATGCTGTATACAGGAGATCTGCACAAACACTCAGACAAGGAGTGAACTTAAATGGAGCCCAGCTACCTACCCTACAACCAGTTTCTGTCACAGAGCATTGTAACTATTTTCTTTTTGTAATCCCTTCTTTCCCCACTCTTTGCAAGCTAAGTTATCTTGAGGATTTGTAGCAGACATAACCCAAGTTCTTTTTGTTACCTGATTTTATAGAAACCATTAGGTGATTTATGCTGTGCAGAGGCTGAGTAAAGCAAGCAAACAAACAAATAAAAAGATGGTTTTGTGACAGGTTTTGTGTTTGCAAAACACACCCTGTCACAGCTGAAGTTGCTGAAGAGAAACTGTTAAGGTAACTTCAGTCACAATATCTTTTTCTAGCAATATCTTTTTTTGTTTACTAACAGTAACTGATGGAACACACTGCCTCCAATAAACTGCAACATAGATTTCTTTTTGTGTCTGGTTTAGTTAAAAAGTTTAGAAGCAAAGCCTTCTGACCAACTACTGAAATGTAATAATCAAAGCTATAACGTCTCTAAAAGTTGTGAAAATTAAAAAAAAAAAAAAGGAGAAAGAAAAAAAAACACCAAAAAACCCCCAAACCAAAAACACCAAACCAACTCTGCCCTTTGAAATCTTACATGTGGAAATGAAGATTTATTTCTCTGACCGGAAATGGAGTCATCATAAATGGGGCTTTTTCTCACTGTTCTGAACAACAAGACATTGAAATCTTCAAAGCTATGTTTTTAATGAACTTACACAAAGATGGAAATAAATCTGAAGGGATTCTTGTTACAACTGTTGCAGAAAAATGTGGTATGATGCTCAGAAAACAGCCACCGTGAAAATTCAGAAGAATTACACATGAATTTCCAATGAGTGAATGAATTTCCAGTCAGTTCCTGCCCAGAGCATGGGGGTTGTTTTCTGTCTTCTTATTAAAGAAGAAAAACCTGCTCACTGGAGCTGAAGATTTGGGGAACACAGGGGAGGAAAATTACTCAAGTAAAATGTCATAAGGTGTCTTTTGAGGAAAATGATCACAGTAACTAAATCTCATATTTCTTACCAAATACATTCTGTTTCATATAAATTAAATATCCACTGCAATACACAAGTGTTTCCCTGCATTGAAGGTTTTCCCTGAACTGTGTTTTGCTGTTGCTGTGGAATCATTGTCAAGCTCTTTTTCTGTGTAAGTGTTCTGTGCAGCTGACTAGGCAATCACCATCCGGTCTCCACAGTCATTCACAATGTCATGAAAGAATCATCATTTCAGAAAGGAGGGAGGCAAAAGTAACACAGGCTGTCCAGGAGACCTTGTGGTCTGGCAGCTGGAACTAAGCAGGAGATCAGAAGACACCCAAAATTGCCCAAGACACCTAAGTCTAGGCACATGATAGGATCCCCAAACAGCAGCCACTGGTAAAGCATTACATGCACAGCCTTCAAGAACCATGATAAAATACAGGACGATCTTGAAAGCATCTCTTACTCGTGTTCCCTAAAATCTGCCCTTAGTCTAGTCAATGACATGGTCAATGTACAGTCTTAGTGAAGAGGGCTTTTGGGACATGACACTTGTTTGGCATTATCTGATCATCGGTCCCCCCAAAGCAAGGATGAACACATTACCCTTCAGCTTACCGAGATGTACTTCATGCACCATTTTTTGCTTTTTCCCTCACTCTCATGATGCATTTCACCTTCAATTTCAAGGCCTGACTGGAATCAGCTCGGTTATTAAGGCAGGTGGGAGCCAGCGGGCTGCACAGCCCCGACTACAGCAATTTGCACATTGATCTAATATTTCCCAAAGCTCCTCAGAGGCTACAAAATATCCTGCCTCCTGGCCCATACATAAAGTATGTTTGTAAAAGTTTCTCCCATCATACCCTCAAGCCTCTCTGTGATGGACAGCGAAGTTCAGAAAAAGCTGTACTTACAGTAGAACTAAATAAAAATTAGTCCCTTGTGCAGCAGCAGCGGGAGCTGAAGAAGAACTCTGCCCACATCCAGAAAAGTTCCATGTGAAACCTAACATGAAAGCACACACATTACTGCGTGTAAAATCTTTGTATTTAAGCAAGTAGATAGTTTACTCTGATCTAACATATCCTTGGTGCTCTAAACACTCATGAGTTTGCCAGCTGTTGCAGAAGGATCTCATGATGATGAGCAACTGGGCAAGAGAATAGCAGCTGAAATTCAGTGTCAATGCATATATGTAATGAGCAAGCCTGGCTGCACACGCAGTAACCAATGAGCTTGCTACTCTCAGGGAGGAGGTCTTACATTACCTGCAGATAGCTCTGTGGAAACAAATGGCAAAATGCTCACTGGTGACCAGAAAGACAACAGAACACTAGAAAATAAGTAGAGCACAAAACAGAGACCCGTATGCCATAGTATGTATCAGTAATGTGCTCAAATCCAGAACTATCTGCTCCTCTGCATTCAACAAATAGACTCTTACTACAAAAAGAAAAAAAAAGTTATAACAAAACCTCTGTGTAAAAAAAAACAAAGGAACACAATTAGATGCTGCAGAGAGGAGAAGGAATGATAAAAGGGATACAACAGAAATCTGTGAAATGGAGAGCAGCATGTGGTGGATGAATAGGGAGTAGCTATTCACTGATGGTAATTGAAGTGCTGTCACCTGATGAAAAGTATCAGTCATTGGGCTCAAACCAAATATGCCTAAGTATTCTTTTCACAGAGCATAATCAAACAGCCTAGTTGCATTAGGATTTTCTTGAATATTAAATATTATTTCAAAAAACAAGGATTAGGCAAACTAATGGAAGAAAGTTTCATCTTGAACAGTCAAACATAAAGTGATACGAACACTGGCTCAGGAAATCCTTACAGCGGTTTGGAAACTGTATGGTGGATTTATTGTAAAGAAGTAGTCTACTGCAAACAACTTATCTTTGTAAATTTGCAGGAATCCAACAGGATTATATCTAGAAGCACATGATACTCTGAATTTGAAATCGAAGTGCACAACTGGTCTTATAATTAAAATCACATTTCTTTTGCTCCACAACTGAAATAAACAACAGGGGATTTGAAAAAACCTTATCAGGACAACAATTCCCACAGAGTGAAGGTGAGACAATTTGAAGGGGAATCAGGAGGAAATTCTGGGGTATTATAAAGCCTTTTCACTTTAAACTTCATATAAATTTTGCATGGGACACAGTTTCAATAAAAATTAATTCATGGCCCAGTAGCCAGGGCATTATTTCGAAAATCCAGAAAACTTCATCCTCCCCTTTTTAACTCTGCTGCTGATTTACTGCAAAACTCCCTCACATCCATCATGCTTTAATTATCTCACCTACAAAACAGAGATAAAATATTTTACAAAAAACAGACACCTTCTTGAGATCTATGAATTAAATACTTATTTACTGATCATCAGCCTATAAAATGAACCTGACAGAGCAGCCCTATTTTGAGACAATGATGGACTAATTTGAGTAAGCTGGCAGAAGTTAAAAGAGAGTGATTAGAACAGCTCTAAAAGGTGCCTTTTATGGAAGACTGTCTGCATTTTCCTGATGGCTCTCTTTGCAAGATTTCTAGAAGATTTATTCTCTGAACTTTTAAAGAAGTTTAGCTCAATACATATGTTCTCTTTTTTTTCTGAAAAATTGAAAGATGATAGAAGAGGGAGACTGGTCTCTGTTGACAGTCTGGTTACATTTGCATCTCATTTCCATCGGCTGTCTGATTGCCCATGTTTTCTTAGGATGATGGCAACTTGCTTGAAGTACTTTTCTAGTATTAGGTACTTTAATGCTGCATAAGCAATGTCTTGTTTATTCAAGTAAGGCCTTGAGAATATGTGCCAAGATTTAACATAATAATAATAATAATAATAATAATAATAATAATAATAATAATAATAATAATAATAATAATAATAATAATAATAGGGTTTTGTCCCTCACCAAGCAACTAGCCAATTCAAGGAAAATTTTATTAGCTACTAAATGCAGTATTTTTGGTCTTTGTATGCAAAAATATACTTCTGATAGGTTTTTTCCTAGTTTAAAAAAAAAAATAGTCTGCATTTCTGTCAACCAAGATCTTATTAACACTTGATAGTTCTAATTTTGGCTGAATAACGTAACCCTGCTGGTGGAGAACAGGGTGGCCTTCCTGATATTGGGTTGACATTTGTGCTGGTTTTAGCTGGGAAAAAAAGTTACTTTTCTTCATAACAGCTAGTATGGGGCTATGTTTTGGATTTGTGCTGGAAACAGGTCTGATAACTCAGGGATGTTTTAGCTCTTGCTGAGCAGTTTTTACATAGAGCCAAGGTTTTTCCTGCTCCTCACCTCAGCCCACCAGCAAGGTGCACAAGGAGTTGAGAGGGGACACAGCCAGGACAGCTGACCTCAACTGACCCAAGGAACATTCCAGGCAACTTTTTCAGTATATAAAGCTGGAGGAAGAAGAAGGTAAAGAGAATGATAACATTTGTCTTCCCAAGTCACTGTTACGAGTGATGGAGCCCTGCCTTCCTGGGAACACCTGAACACCTGCCTGCCCGTGGGAAGAGGAGAATGAGTTTCTTGTTTTGCTTTGCTTGCATGCTTTACTTGTTGAACTGTCTTTACCTCCACCCATGAGTTTCCTCACTTTTAGCCTTCCAACTCTCTCCCCCATCCCTCTGGGAGTGGAGGCGGGGAGTGAAGGAGCAGCTGTGTGGGGCTTAGTTGTTGTCTGGGGTTACACCCCAACAACATTACACCAAGTCCCTCTAGATTTTCCTTGTTGTCTATTCCCCATATACATAAATCAGAGTTAATTCTACCTTTATATATTCCTGTACAGTATGACTTAGCTTTCTAAGAGATAACTCGTTCTTTTCCCTGTACTCTAACACCCATAACCAGCTAGGTCATGCAACCTTACTTTGTTGGGACCTGTTGAGGGCTGTTTTCAGTTGAGAATATTTGATTCTGAAACACGTATTTACCCACAGAGCCCATGTGATGTGTGTACCTTTAGCCTGCAGGTCACTGGGAGAATCATGTTACAGTGAAACAAACATGTTACCAAACCCAGTCAGATTACAGTCACATATCACCTTGAGGCTCATTGCTCAAACCCTCATAAAAATATAAACCCAGGAAAAGATATGTATTTTGAAAAAATGCAGTACACCCAGGATTGTTTTATGTATCCTTAGATATAAGGATAGAACAAAATATATCAAAGTCCTGATATACAGACCTGTTAAGATGACTATTTTTAGATACAGAAATATACCAGTATGAAACAGTCAGCTTCCCATAGTTCAAATATGATTAAAACAAGTGTGTTTGTATTTCTTAAGCTGTCTCACGTTCCATTTGTCTCACAACTAGAAAATATAAAGTGTTAATATGCTATGTCAGGACAATACCTGTGTGGTAGGAAATTTATATTTAGATGGCAGAGAATGTGGCATGCTTACATTGACAAATGAAAATACACAGAGTCAATTTGAACAGCAAATTCAAATTAATGACAGATCTCAGCAACTGTATATGTGGGATAAACACTCCGGATTGCACTCAAAATGAAACAAATTTACCTTACAAGGCATGATAGGCTGAATGCCAAAGACCGAATTAAAGTTTCACTGTGGTTGTTATTGTATGGGATGCTCTGCTGAGAGTTCAGCTCCACATGACAAGGGCTCATTTGAAGCTGGCAGTGGTGTCATGAAGAGAACTAAGGAGGAGGAAAAAATGAAAGGAAGGGAGCTAATTCTATAGCAAAATAACAACCATCATCCCCTGATATCCATATCAGCAGTGCATAGGCTCAGTTGCCTGAATCTGAGCTAGACCTTCAAATCAAAACTTATTTACCTGAAGATTTCATTAACATTGAAAATGCAGCAGTAGTTTTAAGAAAAATATTGCTGGCTATATCCAGTTCAGTTTTCAGTGTGGAGCCTTTTTAAATAATGCTGAAAACACACAGTGCTGCGTGTCAGCTTGGTATGACTTTATTAAGCTAACTCAAAGACAATGAAAGGCCAACACTGAATTTCCAATATTTTTTTCCAGTTTTTGTTAGGCTACAAACATATGCATCAGTACACATATCCTCTCCCAAGACAAATGAAGCAAAAACAAATTTCAAGAGATTATGAAGACCGAAAGCAAACTTAGGACGTCTGCTTTTAGAGTCCTAACTTTAATTTTTATTTTTTGAGGCCCTTAATTTAAACTCTTTTTTGTCTTTTTAAACACCAGCTGGCCACAGTTCTCTCCTATTTTTGCTCCAAGAAATTTTAGGCAATTTACATATAATTTTCAATCATACTCACTAAAAGTTTTTGAGGATGATCTTTTAGAACTCATCTTGAGAAGCATGACCAAACTTCATATTATTCTAAAAGCAAAACTTAAATGTTAATTAGAAAAATTAATTAATCATAGATTTTAACCACATTTTGCATAGAAGAAATTCTTTTTAGAGTTCTTAATAACATGTGCTTTGTCTCTCCTAGTAGTCCCACAGATTATTGTTACAAATGTGTCGTTCAGCTAAAAGTGCATAAAAACCTGATGTGGAAGTAGCTGAACCTGGAATGACACGGCTTACAGATGTACGAGTTTGGGCAAGAACAAACAGGCGGTGCATGGTGAGTGACAATGCTGGTAACAAATGCATCCCCCACAAAAGTCAATGCATTTAAGTACCTTGAAAATGTTAAAACACTAGCAAGAACAGTAAAGGTGTGTGCTGATTTTGGCTGGGGTAGAGTTAATCTGCTTCACGGTAGCTGGTAGGGGAATGTGTTTTGGATTTGTGCTGAACATAGGGTTGAAAATATGGAGATGTTTTCGTTATTGCTGAGCAGGGCTTGCACAGAGCCAAGGCCTTTTCTCCTCCTCACGCTGCCACACTGGTGAGGGGGCTGGGGTGCCTGGGAGGAGACACAGCTGAGAGAGGTGACCCCAGCTGACCAAAGGGATATTCCAGACCATGGGACATCTTGTTCATTATATAAAGTTGGGGAAAGAAGGAATTACGGAGTTATGGTATTTATCTTCCCAAGTCCCCGTTACGTGTGATGGAACCCTTTATTCCTGAGGATGGCTGAGCACCTGCCTGCCCATGGGAAGCAGCAAATTAATTCCTTGTTTTGCTTTTTGTGCCTGACTTTTGCTTTACCAGTTAAACTGTCTTTATCTCAACCCACAAATTTTCTACCTTTTACCCTTCCAATTCTCTGCCTGATCCTGCCGGTGGGGGAATGAGCAAGCAGCTGCGTGGGGCTTGGTTGCTGGCTGGGGTTAAACCAAAACAAGGTCATACGAAAAAAAAATTAATAAAAATGTAGAGGCAAATGTGCAGTAGCCATAAACAGAAGAGCAAGACTGGTAGAACAGCTTTTTGGTTGTTATTACAGGCTTTGGTTTCAGTGAAAAAGTGACTTTTTCCATGACCAAAATCACTAGATTCGCATGGGCTCAGTAGCCCTATCCAAAAACAAACATATGGATTTCAGTGCAATAAGGAACCACATGCACCTAGAAAATACAACATATTTCTATTGGAATAAAAGCCATCTGGAAGTTTGAGGAGGATATGTTTTGCTTTGAAATCATTATGAGAAGGAACCAAAGTAAACTTGCCTTTCTAGCTACTGGGGTCTGTCAGTGCAACTTTGAACAGAAACACAAGTGCTCAAATTGGTTTCTTAAAATCTTAGCTCTAGTCTAAGTCTAAGTCTAATGCAGAGCATTAATCGGAGATGAAAAATATCATAATCATTTATTTGTGTGTCAGTCAAAATGAAAATACCTAAATCCTACTGATACAGCGTTTTAGTATGCTGGATCTGTAACTTTAACAGAATAAACCTAAGGAATTTACAACAGCATATTGTAATAGAGAGATCTCAAATTCTAATAAATTTACTGTGACGGACACTGTTCAATTTTTGCTCTCAGACTCTGTACATATTAAATTAAAAACAACTGACTGGTCTCAGCAACCCAGCAGGAGAAGGGAGAAAGGAGTGCATTTTTTAAGAAACAATGGGCTATTCAGGGACAGTGGTCTCCGAGCTCCAAAGGAGAGCTTAGAGAAAGGAGAAAGTGGGTACAGTCTTACAGTGAGCGGGTACAGTGTTGCAGTAACTGGGATCTGTAAAAGAAAGGCTGTGAAGCATCAGACATCTAGAATACAGAAAAAAAAAATTAAAAAGTCTTTTGAAACACTGCAGACACTCCATAACATATGCTGCAATCCACACTACCACCAAACTCAGAGAAGCAAAGCCTGAAAGCAAGGATTCATCTGCACAGCAGGCAAGGGGAGAGTTACTTATGAATTCTTCTTATTTCTAATCTGTTCTACGTCTTCACAATTTCTAAGTCTATTTAAAGGTTCTTCCTAAGCAATATTCTAATAAAAGTCAGCTCTTTTGAGTTTAAAAGCCATTTTGGTCATTGTCTCTGGGGAGTCAGTTAATAAGTTAATAATCTATGAGAGATGCACTTCAAAGCCGTGACCAAGTCAGTACATTGCACTTAAAAAATAATGCTTTCTGAAGTATGACTGTAATTACACTGGACTTAGATTCTCTCTAAAAATAGAACTCAAACAAGTTACAAAGGTTATTGATTTTCTTTGATTCTGAAGATCTAGACCATATAATTTCTAGTATCTTTTCAAATAATTCTTGCTTGAAACTGGTTGCTAAATTGTTTATGAATCACATCCACTCTGTGACATTTACCAGTTGGCTTCATACAGCAGCACTGCTCTCCATGAAGCTATACCCATAAAATAGTTAATCCTCAAATCAGGCTAAGTTTTAACTCAAATAAAACACCACCAAGTAGGACTGAATGTACAAGAGAATTATTTTTTCAGGAGTGGAAAGCTGCTAGCTTTTAGGATAAATTATGTGAAGAAAAAAAACTTAAAGTGGGGGTTTTATTCCAGTGAATGATGTATTTGGAAAATTAGTGATGATTAAAACACCACTGGCTGCAATGAAAATTAATATCAGGATTGAGACCATAGGTTTTAAAACAGACACATTGGAGAGAATCTGCCTACTGTAATCATTAGGAATCTCCAGGCACACCTCACCTGAACAGAGAGGATCAGATTCTGAGTTAAGACTATATTCAAATGTGAGAAATTATGTTTTTTACTTTCCTAAAAGAAAGAAAATTTAAAGTAAAAAAAGAAAAAAAAAATGTTGAGCAAGGTAAGAGTATCTCAAGTCAATTATCAAAAAGGCTTTGCTCAGACACAGTAAATGGTGAATAGCTGTACCTTGCCAACTGATGTCACATCTCTCTTACTGGGACAGGATGCAACCATCCATTGAACTCCCTCTTGACTGAGGCAGCAAACGTCTGTTTACTAGGTGGGGATTAAATGAATACATTTTAGGTGCATAGTTTCTGAACTGGCCATAACCTCTACAAATGAAACAGTATGATACCACACAAGCATCATTAGTTCCACAGCAAGACAAGTCAACACAAACAGAACGTTGCTAAACGAGCAAGCAGAGCTAAGACATGGCATGGTACAGTGCTGGCAATGCAGTTAGGATGTGTAATCACACCCCTCATCAGTTCCTGTGCTTTAGGACAGTTCAGTCCTTTCCCATCTGTGCAGCACCTTGGTTTGGGAAAAACTCTCACAACTGAAGTTCGCCTGCAGCCAGGTTAACACAAATCAGATTTGTTGATGCAGGATTACTGGAGTACAAATGCTTCAGCAATAGCTTTCTCCTCATGCATGCTGATTCCTCCTGTGCAACACCTGAACAATATTCCATGCCACACAAATCTCCTGCAGCCCCGTCAGTGGCAGTTGCCATATGGTTCAAAAGGGAGAGTGAGAAGACTGGTTGAAAAGTTACCTCTTCCTATCAAGTTGGGAGAAAGCTAACGTCTATAAATCAGGTAGTTTTGGGCTTAATTTGGAAGGTGCATGCACTACCTGGAAGAAGCACCTGTACTGCAGTAAAAACCAACAGTGCAGCCCAAGCTGCCACATCTGATTTTATTTCACTAGCTTACATACCAGCAGCTTCAGCAAGAGAGGCATAGTTACCACTGGTGTAAGGACTGCAACAACCGCAGTAATGGACCTAAAAGAGAAGTGAGCACTTTCAGGTGGCTGGACAGCAGAGACCCATTTTGGCCATGACATAAAGGTTTGTGTCAGCCACACCATGCCACTGCCAGAAGCAAGGGTCCTGTGGGCATCTTCTAACCAGCTGCAGGCAGTCAGGCATGAGTAGTTTCAACAAGAGGTGGAAGATAACCTAGTTTAGTTTGCTTGAAGCAACTGGTTGTCAGAAAAGGGAAGGAAAACCAGTGTCAGATAATAAAAACTTCACATTTTTCTAAAAAAAAATTTACTCTGTTCCTTCTCTCCTAAACAAGCCAAAGAAACTGGCAGAGGCCAGCAGAGCCACTGAGTGCCACTGCCAGTCCCCTAAGGGCAACATGTTGTATACACCAAAGCCTTTCTTCAAATAGAAAGGGTGAAAATAGCATTTCGTATTTTTTGTGAGAACACTGGCAAAATATTTGACAAAAATAAAAAGCAAACCCAAACCAAGCATGACTGAACTTATCTCACAAGATTTATTCCAAGTGATGGTTCACGTGCACAAACCTGATGTGACAGGTGGGACTCAGTGTACGCACCATTTTTTTCCCCATTCTGAAACCAGAGCTGAGATGCCATTGAAAAGTGAATCCCAGAATAAAAAGGTTCACTTTTTTTTTCTTCTTTTCAGATCAAAATCCTGCACAACTTTATCACACCTGCCTTGCCATCGCTTAAAAACCAGTCCAGTTATCTAAATACCAACTATTATTTCTCCTAAGCCTCGTATCTCTACTCTGATGGACAGGAAAAGAGACACCTAAAGAAAGTCACTGTAGATTTTCACAGAGGCAGCTTAATGAAGAACATTAAGAACAAAGTGGTGGGGGCTTGTGGTTTGGTTTGTTTTTTTTAAAGAATGGGACATTTTTAATACACAGGTCTAAGGCTACGACAGGAGAAATAACTGAGCATCCAGGCATGCATGAATCATCAACCGTATGTGTCAATGGGTTTATTCATCAGCAGATACTAAGCTCAGGGGAGAGATCAACAGCCTTGACGGCAGTGCTGCTCTTTTGTCACACCTCAAGGCTGGATATAAGGCCTGACATTAGCCTTAAAAAGCTCAGCAGCAATACACAAATGGGAAAGCAAAAATCCTGCAGCCAAGAGACAAAAACCTCAGCCTGGGCACTCACTGGCGAAGGAAGTGCTCTGCAGAAAAAATTCACAAGTTAAACATGAGTTAGCAATATGCCCTTGTGTTGAAGAGGGCCAAACATGGACCAGGATGCCTCAGCAACCAACAGCAAGAGAAGGGATTATTCCTCCCAGTCAACACCCGTGAGACTGCACCAGGAGTCCCATGTCCAGGTTTGCATCCCCAGGACAAGAAAGCCATTGACATATTGAAGCCAGTCTGATAGAAGGTCACTAAGATGAGTGGGCAGCTGGAACATGTGGCATCTGAGAAGAGCCAGAAAGAAGTTACCAAGCATTAAGAAACTAATCATGAGGTTAGTTACACGCTGGCACAGTTGTCCAGAGAGAGATGCTGTGAAATATCCATCCCTAGAGATACTGAAACCTCAGTGAGACAAAGCTATTAAAAGCAACCTCACCTTAGTTTTCCCTTCTTTGTTTGATGATTGGACGCTCAAATAGGATCTTCACAGGTCCTTTCCAATCAATATCATCCTGTGATAGTAAGCACAATTTATTAATACGCTTCTTTCATACCCTCCAGAATACACCCTTCCTTTCAAATAAATGCTTTTTCTAATTCCATTTACTTTCTTTGCTTAAAAAAACCCCAAAACTCAACCAACCACCACCAACAAAAAAAACACTAAAAAAACCAAAACTCCGTAATACCTCTCCCAGATTCTCCTTTTTTCTTTTGCTTCTTACATGAAGTATCAAAACACCTTCTTATATCAGAAAAGTTCTTTGCAATCTTCTTGGTTCCGCACCCTGACTTGCCAACTAACAGCACGTTTCTGACATCTAAGGAATCCATTAGCATCTAGCCAGCTCAATAGGATTAGGTTTCTTTAGAGCAAAGACTAAACTGTAAAGGTGACTTAGCTTGTTAGAAGCTGTTCTTCTATAGCTTAGAAGCTATTTTAAGAAGGACAGACAATTGCTTCTTATTTAAGTAACTTCACTGATGATTTTGAGAATTATGGTTGATGTGTAGTGTTTCCCTTGCTAGCTAAGAAAGTAATTCTTCAACAAACTGAAAGTGAGGTTTCTGTTTCAAAAATTCATCTTTCTTTCATCATTATTTACTGTGTATTTTGTAACATGGAACAAGGGGTTTAATTAGCCCAGCACACAATCAATACAAATATTTCCACGTACAACGTCTGCAATGTCATCGTAGAGGAAGTTGGAGAATATTCTGTATTACAAACTACTCTCAGTTATATCACTACTTTCATCGCCCAGGACAAATGCTTCTTTTCCTATTAGTAATTTTAGGTTTTTAGAGTTTCTTCTGGTTTGCTTTGGATTTCTCTCTTTATCATTCATTTCAAGTTCTTCTGGGCAACCACTTAAATCAATATATTGAAATCAGGATTTATTTCCTGCAAAATTATGAAGAGAATTACATATGAGAAAAAATATAGGACAGACAGTTCCAACTGCTAGCAAAGTTGTATTTTCTGTAATATATTTTAGGTGTTATTTTATTTCCATTTCATTCAGTAATTTAAGAACTGAGATACAAATCTCATGGAAGTTAGGAATGCATTAGGTGGTCAGAGAAGAACTAAAATATGCAGTGTAACTAGTAGACAGGAGAGCAATTAAGAACATCAAAAGCAGTGTTCCTGGGCTCAGACTTGTACCTAAAACTATGCATTGCATAACGTTTGCAGATTTTTTTTCTATTATGCACTGTCTATATAGCAGAGTTCACACAAGTCATTACAACATGCATAAGGTTCATGAGGACATAAGGTAAATACAGTAAAATGATTCAGGTTTAGCGAAACTAAATCTATTCCAGCCCAACAAAGCAGTTCAACTGACAATTACAAATTAATTTATCTATATCATGTTTCTCGGGTCAACAGAGAAATTGACACTTACCACCAACTTGCTGCTCCAGCTATTTCACTAACAATGGTAATAAGCTGGCATTACTTTTAACAGAATAAAATCCTGATGTAAACAAACTGTCCATCAATATTTAATTAAAATATAATGAGGAGCAGGAAATGCAGTTCTGGGTGCTGTTTAAGGTTGCATGGGACCATTTAAATGTTGCATTGCGTGTCACATCTCCTTATTGACAAGGAAGTGTATGTGACACCTGAGAACAGAGTTGCTGAGGTGACACCACACATTTTAATATTCATTCCTCATTTGGGGCATGTTGAGGAAAGAATCATTTTACCCTTTGCATTTCTGCGCAGATTAACCATGAACACAACGGTCTTGCCAAAATCCTGAAGAAGCCTGTGAAAATCTTTCCCTTAATGTCCATGGGATTTTAATCTGCATTAAAATGTTATTAAAATTAATAACATTATGTATTATTGCTCCAAAATGGAGAATTTATTTTTTACATTTCTTCTCAAATCACATATACTTTTTGTATATTTTGCAAGTAAATTACTAGTCTGTTTGTTTCACTTAAAAACCACACAAAAATTTGGCAAGAAAGTGAAGAAAATCAAGTGCAAGCCCTTTGGTTTATATTCATACAGCTTCTTAATGTCAGAAAGCCACCAAAATCAATGTCATCATACAGAAATGAACTTACTCGATTTTATATATTACTTGGATCAGTTATTTATGGAGTTTTAATGGGGAAATTCACCGATCTGGGACCAAAATTAATCACAGAGCAAAGATGTATCTATTTTCATATCTTGCAGGCTTTATACCTCTAAATTAAGATTTCTGTGGCGTTACCAATTTTCCCAGGGTTCCTCTCACTCACACCCGAACAGAAGAGGTACAGGTGTAAGGTAGGGCTTTGTTTACATTCTTTCTGTAATACAATAAAACATGAACTTGGCTAAAAAAACATGAATCAATGATAATATTATTTTATTAATCTAAATAGCCATCAGAGATAAGTGTACCATGTAAAATATATTGTAAATCAGTTACTAAAAAAGTGACTTGGACTAAGTTCTTTGCTTATAAATTGTTTCAAATAGTACCTATCTGAGAGCCTAAACCTATCTAACAATGCAAACCCTTTTTTTTTTACAGAAAAACAAAAACTTCAAGTCACTCCTGCATTACAAGAATTCACCTCCAAAGTGAGTATGGTCAAGTTAACCCTGCATAAGCCAGCTCAGTTCCAGAAGGTGTGGGAAAATGGGCTGTAAAGTCAAGGATGGAGAGCTGGATGTTGATCCTGGCAGTGCAGGCCTGCAAGGGGTGACTCACCAGCAAGCACCAAGAACCAGCTTGGAGCCAGTGACACAGCACCCACCTGTGAGATTCGGTGGTTGAACTGGTGCAATGGGTGCATACACAAGCACAAGCCTGCACAGAAGTTATACACACCTCAGTTCAGTTAGGTTCAAACTGTAAATCTAAATTACTTCCTTGACAAACCCTGACTACAATAATAAAGAACTGTTTCTTTTCACCCAGAGCAATCTGTAAATGAAATTGGGCTCAGCTCAAGGGCACTGGAGCCACCAGGTTGGTGCCACTGCCTCTGACCAGAAGACTCCAAATGAGAAATGAGACTGCTGGTTCCTAGTCTCCACTAAGGACAGATTTCAGAGTGCCTTCATAGACCTCATAATCTGTAACTTGGGCTTCATACTTCTGCTGAGCTCCAAAACATACTCCTGGCTCTTCAACAGATGCACTTAAAGCACCAGTTTTAGCTTATTTAACCAAGGGAAATTGCTGAAACCACCAACTGCTGCACTCTTATATAACTGCAGATCACCTCAGGCAGTCCTTCCATACCCCAGGTGATTGAGCTAATCACTGAGTAAAAGAAGGATAAAGGATTTCACTCTTTCCTTTCAGGTTTTTGTTATCTAGAAGGCTTCCAGGCTTTCCATTTAAATTATTTTTTAAATTCAGATAGAATTTGAAGTAGTTCTGGTTGAATAAAATTGTATTTCTAGAAAAAAATTATTAATATAAATAAAAATACTTTTTCAGAGACACATAAGATACCCTGCTTCTAGCCTAAAGAATTCAGATAGTAAGAATACGAAAGCAGTAATTTCATTACATCACAGTATGTTTTCTTCTTGTTGAGGGTCAGTTGAGCCCAGATATCTTAACAAAAACATTTTTTCTTAAGCTTAAACCACAACAATATTATCTGTTGTTTCTCAAGCAAAGAAGTGCTGAAAATCTACCAGAAAAGTAACTTTCAGAAATATAAATTATGAACTCCTATATAATTTATGGAGAATCTTAAGGAATTTTATCCAACCCCACAGCCTCGTTTCTTCTGAGAGACTATTTAGGTATGCTTCTGACTTCCTAGGCTTGCTAAATACCATTTCAAAAGCAGTGAGGATTAGTGCAAGACATCTCCTTCCTATACAGAGGGTATTTTTTTCCTATTTTTATTGCCACTTACAGAAAGCCAATACAACATGTCACAGCACTACAGTGACAAGAGATCCATAACACTCCTTCCAACTTCATGTGCTTCATTAATCAGCCCCTAAAACAGGATCCATTGAATGCATCTCATAGTTAGACAAATGCACTACCTATTTTATATGCAACCCTAGAAATATGCGATCATCTTTCCTGGATTTTATCCCTTAGCTTTCATTTTGCTCATGTCTACTGTCAGTACCTTTCCCTTCCTGAAGCTCTGTTTTGCGATACAGTTAAGTGGGCTGCTTGCTGCTAGGCACTCAATTCACAACATCTTGAAATTTCTCCTGTTGGCTGAGCAAAGACTGGAGAAAGAGGAGGTGAAGTTACACGTACAGCAGTCCCCAATGTGGATACACAGACCAGAGTCCTTTCCCTAACACTTTCCCCCATGGCTACAGCTGAACAGCGATGGCAGCAGAATTCATGTGAGTTTTTCTTTCCCCTATTGCTTGACAGGGAAGTGAACGGGGAAGGTACCTGCAACACACTGGATCAGGGCTATTGCTTGTCTGTTCTGTGCATTCTCTATTTGGTTTTTCTCCCTAGTGGTTTCTTCCACAGGAAAATGCATACAGCTCATGGCCTTCTTTCTGTATACCACATTCCATGCTCTCAAATTTTAGGACTGAAATACATGCTGATTATACACTGAAACTTAAAGGTCAAGCCCCAAAAGAATAACATAGGTAAAGAGCATTTCAACAGTCAGTATTAACTTGGACATGTGCATCATGTTTCACCTTCCCATCCTTTTCTGTTTCTCCTCCTCTCCTCCAATCCTGAACTGCTTACATGAACAAAAAGAAAGCTCAGATACAATTTCTCTCAAACCTCCAATGCACTAGACATTTTTCAAACTTTTAGAGTCTGAACAACAGCTGTGATTTCATCATTTTTAGTGTTCTACATTTGAATTTCACCCAAAAGTGGAAGAAAAAATTATGATTTTTCAGATACACCTTTGATAAACATCAGCAATGTGTTTGTGCTACCTGGGACACAATGGTAGACAGTGTTCATATCAGTTGCTTAAAGACTCACATGGGAATATGTTCTGGCAACAGTTCTGTTTCACTGGCCTGCCTAAAACCTATCACTGATCTTTGGAACAAAAAACTCATCTGTATGCATTTTCATGTACATAAAACCTTAATCTCATTACAATGCCGAGATAACTGCATGAGTGAACAGATACAAACACTTCAGACGTGCCAGAGTTCCGCAAAATGCGGATTCATACTACACAAAACGTCAGGACTCAGGTTGGATTCACAACCTTAAAAACTGATGCCATAAAAATGGATAATTTGGATAAGTTTTGGTAGTAGCCATAAAAGCAATCCAAACAAAAAATGATACATTTTTTCACATCTACCCCACAACATGCATAAAGCCAATGCAATGTCTGAGCAAAGCAACTCTATGACTGACATTCAGCAGAAAACTTATCATGAAGAGGAATGATTTAAAACTTTATATAAGTTAAAACTTTATCTATATATAAGTTTATATAAAGCCAACTGTATTCAATAGGATTCAGGAGCCTGTAGATTATATGGGGTTTGGATTATAACTTTAGTTTTTCTGGATGCGTGGATGCACTAATTCACAGAGAAATTGATTCTATCTGTGAAATGGGTAGAGAAATAAATAATTTTGCCTTTTAACTTGATCTGTACAAGTAAATAGATAAATCAACTGGTTTACATTACATGTAAAACCACCCTCTGTCATAATTTCTATTGCTTCTGTGATAAAATCCTTTCTTACCTAGAGATACTATGCCCCCATGGGAAACTACAAAGTCATACTTAGCATGCCTGAAATTTCCCTTTTGACAGGAACACAGGAACATACAGAGACAGGACTATTCTCTGTAACAAATACATCTGGCAGCTTGCACACCTTCAAAGCATGAAGGATATATCTGATCAGATGTTTTAAGGCTTTTAAGACTGAAGAGAGAAGGCAAACAGCAAAGGAGAAACACAAAAATCACTTTAACTTCCAGACAGTGTCTTGCTTTTTTCTGACACTTGCCCTACAATAATGGTGCAGTAAATACAAACTAAGTACTTGGAAAAAATACCAGGTATAGGAAAAGAAATTGTTAATGCTATTGGAAGTTTGAATTAGAAGCTTTACTTACTGAACAAGGCTTCATCAATTATGACACTGATAATTCTAATCCAGTTCATATCTTCAATCTGCTTTTTAGCAACAAGCTACTAAATTATTGTTCTTGTCTTCTCACTCTCACTGTTACTGTCTCATCCTATACCAATTCTTTTTCCTTGCTCAATTTAGGAGCATGCTCTACTCTTCTTAATTTAGCCCCTATTAACCCTACATCTATCCATGCATCTGTGTCTCTGCTTCCTTTCACCATTAGGCAGAGCTTTTACACTTTCAAAATCTGTTTCTCTGCTTCTTATTAATTATCAGCTGAGCAATCTAAAATGTTATATAGTCAAGCCACTCAACCAAAATTGTTTTTAATGTTTTTAAGCTTCCTTATCTGTGTTCAGTCCTCATCTATTTCACATCTTTTTGTGGTTACTGACTGTATGTATTTTCCTGCTATTTTCCATAAAGTGCTAGAGCAATGTCCTAGCATGGCTCTTCATTTACTTTGCTGCCTGCCATTTCTGTGGCTGCTTTCCCTACTCCCCACTCATCACATCCTAAGGGACCCAAAAGAAAGTTCTGCTTTCTGCCTGCCAGCAGTAGTTTCAGTGAGATGATTAAAAAGTCATCTACAGGCAGAGAACATGATTTCCTCTCCCTGCTGCAATCCTTCTTCATCCAGATCTATCCTGTCCTCTGTGTAGCAGAGCTTGCCAGCACGGCAAAAGCAGAGCACATTCGTGAATATCTCGTCAAGGGGAGGAAACCCTGGGGACTTGGTGTCCCATGAAGCGCCCTTCCCAGGCCCTCACAAGACAGCACAATAGCCCCATGTAACCAGCCTGGAGCACACACTCTTCTCATTGAAATCACCACCATCAACATCGCTGGGTCTGGCCACAGCTTCCCCCACCCCTCAATGCAAGGAAAGACCTCTGAAAACCTTAGGCCACGTTTAAGATGGACCATTCGGGTCCCCTGCTGTGCTTGCCCACCCACACCACTATACCCACAACAGGAGAGGGACAGAAGGACAGCCCCTGCATTACTCACACAAGGACTCAGTAGAGACGATTGATTCTCACTGCTGATGTAAATGCTGGGAGCAAAAGAAGTTTGACCTTGACAGTAAACATGTTTCTCTTGGTAGAACAAAATGGTACTGAACTAATCCTTTTTTCCTGACTTGATGCCCTGGGGAGGCAACTCAACTTCCACCTATCAACACTACTGGCAAGCCAGCCCAGGGACAGACTGCCCAGCCTCTGCCACCACACTGATCATCTCTGCACACTTTGGACCACATCTACAGACTATATCTGATGTAAAGTACTTTAAGGGAAATCATGAAGACAACAGGCATGCCAGGATCCAGTATGACCCTATCTCAAGGAAAGTGAGGAACTCGCTGTTCTTTGCAGACTTTCAGGCTGGTCTAGCAGTAGGAACTCGTGCTTGGTACTGTCTCCTCCATAGCTGGCGTCCTCTCAGATCTCAGTCCTCAGTCTTCTTTGCCCTCTGCCTTAGTGATCTCTTTGTCCTGTTTTGTTTTGCGTCATCTCAGAGGCAAGGTTAACCACTTTACTCTTCGTGATACCAGTAGATTTGCAGGTTCTTTCACCAGAAATATTTTAAAATCCCTCGTAATAATTATTTATTTCCCTTCCCCCCTTCCAGCTGTTTTCTGAAGCACCCTTTATACAGGTTTTTCCCATATTTCCACATCTCAATCTCTCTTTCTTTGTTCATATTCTTTACTTGACTTCTTCCAGGAAACACACGCATTAAAAAAATGAAAATAAAGCAATAACTACCCGCTTCCTTTCTGATCTCCATTCTTATTTACCTTGGCAACATCCCATTTATAATGAATGATTCATAGCATTAAGAACCAGTCAGCGTAAAGCCGGCTTAATTTGGCCCTAAAATGGACTGATAGGTAGAGAAGAACAGTTGGAGGACTAACATTTGCAGAGAGAACAGCTGTTTCTGAAAGAACATGTTTCTCCAAGACTTAATTTACTCCACGTAAAGTTTCACTGAGTAGGACAAAAAATGCTCAACACATGTAAAGTACCTGGCTATGTAAGGAGATGAAAGACTTTTTTGAGCCCAAAGAATGTTCAAAGTATCAGCCAATAAATACTTACAGACTTGTACCCACTGAAGTTTCCAAAGTATTTTAGTCTTTCATGTTATTTTAAATGCAGCTTACTGTGGCCATTGAAGATGATGAAAAACTCATTTTGATAAAAAAAACCATAAAATAATTAGCGTGATGTAAGACAGTGAAAGCAACACCTTGTAATGTACAACATACATAAAGAAGGTTTTTTCTGTCTTTGAGAAAATTAAACCACCTTGAGAACCTTAATGTAAGAAAACCGATTTTTTAAAAATTTATTTTATTATTTTATTTCAGCACTTTTCTTAGAAATTAATTCTCATTTTGTTGCTGCTTCTTGTAATACCACTTATGAAATACTTCAAGGGTTGCTTCAGAAATAGTTGCCACCCCCAGACCATCGAGGATTTTTACTTTGATGTTAGAGTGTTATGATCACACATGCAAAATTCATTGTGTTAATTTTGCTTACCAGCATATGAATACAATGATCTCCTCTCTCTCAAATCAGTAACTTTATTCTACATACATCATTGTTCAACTAAACAATCTTACAGCACAGTGATGAAACAGGGGGTGTTTACTTGCCAAAAGAAGAAAATCCAGTTAAAAGTGTATGCTTAAGGAAATTCACAGGTTTCACCGTAAAAGAAAATTGTCACCAACATTTGTCTTCTGCATTTAGTTCCATCATTAACCACAGTTCAACATGCAGCTCTGAAAAATATGCAAAGACAGACTGAGAAAAATCTTTAATCTCTTCTTCAAGCGATAATCCTAATACAGTTTCAGTTGTTGCCTCTTGGCTTTACAATCCTGCTAGACTGACATTTAGGGTCAACAGATTATTGCCTTTGACACAGACCAGATAAAACTAGGGTATTTAACCATTGTTTCACACACCATCACTTACAATCTACAGCCTAGGTTTTGCCTTACACGTGAGCACAGGACACTGCAAGAACTTAAGGAATGTCTTAACAGTTCAGAACAATGGTTCATCAAGCCCAGTGTTGCCCCTGCAACAGAGCAGTAACAGATGTTCTTTCTACAATCTATTCCCTCCTCCAGCCTCCAAACTTAATGGATTAGAAATGGTGGACAGTACTAACCTCCCCTGTGGTCTTGCTATCCATTTGTGAAGCTGCTGCTCATAAATTCAAGCAACTTTCTTAAACCTGCTGATACTATCCATCTCCACTGTTTCCTGTACTAGTAAATGCCAAAAGTTTGTAACCTTCAGTGAAAAATACTTTCTTTTGAGTACTTGAAATTTATCTACTGCTATTTTTGTCTAGTGTTCTTCAATTCTTGCAATTTGAAATTGATGAATGACACTTCCAATAACCCTTATGTGTGGCCTTTGTGACAGTGTTTGGTGACTTCACACCTCAGCCTTTGCTCCAAACTGAAGAAGCCTGGATCTTTGTTAAGTGCCTCCTCAGTCTGTTTCATCCACTTTATCACTTTAGTTGCCCTTCCCTCTGTTCCTTCTGAAGTGATACTTTATCCTCCCCCGGGTCAGGAGGCCAAAACTGCACCGTACTCAAGATGCGAGTGCATGAAGATCTTACACAACAGCAAAACGATGCAGTCCATCTTGTCTTTAAAATCCTTCTTGATGATGGCCAAGATTTTTATATTTTTAAAAATCTCTTTTTTGGTGTCTTGGGGTGACTTTATGATGTGTATCCCCTATCACTGCTCTATGCCCAGAAATTGACTTTGTGCCTTTTCTGTGCCTTTAAACTGAGCCTGAGAGGGGGGAGAGGAAAAAAACTGAGCGAACTTTTCAAAGCAGTTGTTCAAGGACACAGACACACACTCCTCTGCTTCTGCAGCAGCAAGAGTGGAGGAAGCACCCTTCTTGCTTTTCAGCCATCTTTCAGCTCCTTTTTCTCCAGAGGGAGACGGAGAGTTGAACTTTGTTTTCCTGGGACCTCAGTTTTTCCTTCTTCTCTTCTGGACTGTTTCAACATCAGAACACAGCAGGAGAATTTTCCACCAAGGCCCCGGAGGTGGGCCCATGCCCACACCGACCCAGCTCTGAGGAGGAGAGAGACCACACCTACAGAAGGACTCTGAAATCTTCCCACGTTTCTCTCCACATAGAGAGGTTTTATTATTTAGCATTATTATCCTTTTTCTGTGTGTTTGTTAAATAAATAGCTTTTTATCTCTTTCACTTTCCTCCAAGGAAAATTTCTTTTTTTCCCGAACCTGGTGGGGGGAAGGGTGGTTGTAACCTGCCTTCTATCAGAGGATATTTTCCTCCAAATTTGTCCAAACTGGCACATTTGGCCTCTGCTTCAAAATGAGCTAATGGATTTCAGAGAACTGTGAAGGCACTCATGACAACTCCAAGCACTCCTTCCTGACCTGCAACTGCCAGTTATGAGTACATTAAATATTATGTCCGGAGTGTCCCAACTTCACCAGTAAAGCTTTATTAATAAGCCCCTGCCTTTCCAAATCTGCTCTGTCAATGAAATCTTGGGCTGTGCAGAATTAAAGCATACTAGTTTATTTGAGCTTAGCTTCTATTTATAAGCAGCCCTGTACTCCAGCCCTCTGGTCCCCACAGTCTAGGCAATCTTTATGCAGGAAACCTGTCCCACCTCTTTCTAACCTGGCTTCTTGAAAAAGCAAATCTCATTCAATTACACTATGTCTGCATGTGAGAATGTGCCATGCTATTCCATTCCCCAGTTACCTTTGAACCTACTAGCCAATTTCAAATACATTAAACAGGAGGATAAAAATCTCCAATGCCATTATAACCTTCAGTTAAATGGAACTAGAAAACTGGAAAGAAAAAAGGGCTCCACTAAAGGACAAGCTATAACATGCAGTGATCCTCAGCAAAAAATTTGCACAGAAAGAGATTTTGAGGACCTCAACTGCACAAGAAGTTTCATTTGGTGTTTTTGCTTCAGTAGACATCAGAGAATGTAGTCATAAGATACAAATCCTTCAGAGACCAATCTTCATTAATTCTAACACTCACAGAAGTACATATCGATTCACCTCGGGTAATGACTCACAGGAAGCCACTTAAATTGCTCCATGGGAGGAGAGAAGCCTGGACCAGATGCAGCCTCAGCTGGAGTCGCCAACAGCCCCTCTGCTCTAGTTTGAAGATGCTCTAGGATAAAGTTTTCTTGTTAATAGTGGAACTAGTGCCCCACAGACCAGTACAGCAGAAGCAAACAAAGAAAAACAAAAGATAACAATTTATATTTACTTCACCAAAATCCATGCTTGTCCAACACAATTGCATCAATTGCAGAACAGTGGTGGGCAGTCACCTTTGGAAGACAGGATTAGGAGTAGGAAGAAAGAGGTGCATTGTCCCACGTTTTCCACTGAGCAGCCTTGCATTGGGAACTTCATCAGCAATTTGGTCAGAGCTCAATTACTGCTCTGCAGTAACAGCAAAACCCTGCCAATGGCTAAGGCAGCAGCCCTCAGCCCATGGTGAGCAATTTGGCTGTGTTGGAAGACCTTCAGGAGAGACAGCATCCTCCCCTTCCCACTCTGTCCCAATCTCAGCAGGGATTGAATATGCAGGTATTAGAAAGATAAACAACAAGTCAGTAGAATTGCCTTGTTAAGGTTTAGGGCTTGACACGCTTCAGTGATCTCAGACCTAGGGGGAGGTTAACAAACCTTGGGGAGAAGGATGTACCACTGATAGCAGACACACAGAATGCAGAATTTAAGGGCCACAAAGACATCTGGCAGAACTCCCAAGACAATGAAGAAACTAACAAAGCCCACTCAGCAGCTGTGCTGAAATCAGCTCTGTCTGGGTAAAAGGTAATTCTGGCAGGGGCAGATTGCAACCACCAACTCACAGACCACCCACCCAAGAAACCCAGTGACTCAAAAGAAGAGAAACACTGAGCATGCACATTAACTAGCATAAGAAGCAAGGTAATCATTTAGCCAACAGAAGATAGAATACTAATTAATAAGAGAATTATCCTCGGTGTTAAAGTCAAATACCGCTCTAAAAAGATGCCCGCTCATACACACATTTTGATAGGCTGATACAACATGAACAACATGTGTCATAACTTTTCCTTCAGAAGAGCAATTCTTTGCTATTGGTTGTAAGTATAAAAGGTTTGTTGTAAGTATAAAGGGGTTTTTTTGGTTTGGGTTTTTTGGATTTTTTTTTTACTTTTTTTTCATTGCTGTTGATAACTTTGTTTTCTTTTTGTTGATATCTTTGTTTTCCCCCTCTGTCTGATCAAAACACATCGTTTCTAAACACCTGACACACCATAAAGTACAGTAACCTTCTACAGTCTCAACCAAAATCAAGCATTTCTGTCAGTGAAGGAACTCGTTTTCTTGTACAGTTACTATCAAAACATTTAGTTGACTTAGACTTACATTTTCAAATTCTTATTACGCCCTTGATAATTTCAATAAGGCTATTAAATTATCTCGTTATGCACGTAGGCAGCAGCCTCATGTGAGGAGAGGTGACTGGCAACAGATGATGCAATGCAAGTGGGAAAAGAGAGAAGTTATCAAACTGCAACAGTTTTCCTCTTCTTTTTTGCAAAGCAATAACTGGGATGATCTGTGTTAGTGACACTATACTAACGCTGCACCAACATCATCTGATATTTCAAGCTAAATGACAAATAGACATTTAACTTCTGCCTTTAGGAATATGAACTAGAATACCATAAAATCCGCAATTATAATTTTCAGTTCTACATAAATCCCTGATGGAGAACAGCATGAACGTTGAGTGCATGTGTGTCCTTATGACAAAAGAGTTGTTGCACATAACAAAACAAGTTACATTTTATTATCCAGATCTGCATCATGTCTTTGCAACAATCTTTTACATTCAAAAACACAGAAAAGGAAGGAACTGCTACTATGGCTTCAGAAAAAAAGGAGCGCAGAATGCCTAATCTGTCCCAAAGAAGGGAGAGTGATTGGTTATTTTTAAAACAGACAGTTTTCATGGAACAGTTCAGACAAGTGTCACCAAAGAAAACCAAACAAAAACCAAAAAAACCCCAAACCACTACGTAATTAACAGAGCAACAGTATTCCATTGTGGTGGCAACGGTCTAGGCAGCAGAAGGAATGGGAAGAGAAAAGAATTTGAAAGTGAAAGGCTAAAGATTAAATTAGATTTATATAACAGCAGCTGAAAATCAACTCAGGGTGTCATTCACTTGTACAGAGTCTGAAACAGCAGAGGCAAAAAAGATAAATATGGCTCCTGTCAACTTCAGTGGCCTGTTAACAATATGGGGTTTGTGAAATTGGCCTCTTTATTGCTGATGATTTTAGCAGTAGCATTCTACCAGAGAGTTCATGACACAGTCCAAAGTTAACTCCCTCTAACACTTCTCTGGGAGGAAAGATCCAACAGAAACACGAACAGCAGCCAATGTCTTTAACTACCCTTCACCTAATAGTTTTTATGGTGCAGTCAAAAGTTTTGAGACATGGTGGAATCACACCAAAAAGTAAAACTGAATTCCCCAGCAGATACACTGATATGTTTTGCTAAAGACTGTAATGTGAACACACAAAGTTGCTGCAGAAATATCTCAGAGTCGAAGAGCCCAAGGATATTTGCTGTACAGCACACCCGGGGCCCTCAGCAGAGAGGAATTAACCAAAGCTGAGAATAATGCTGTGACCCACACAGTTGGTAAACCCCTAATCATAAAGGATACACAGCAAGACATTGTGAATCAATGAGGCAGCACAGGAAAACATTTGCAGTTGGATTTTATAGGTGCACTTTGTCTCTTTTTCCCTAAAACAACAAGACAATTATTCTGCACCCAGAATTTAAAATTAGACTTTATCAGCAACAATATTTTACGAGTAATTAGTGCTAGTGGAAATGTGTGACTTTTTCACTTCTGTTCAAAACATCTTTCCTGTTAATAATCTTCAGATTTTTACATCCTTTACTTTTTCAAATTGCTAATACTTTGTTAGGAGGAACCAGGCTAAAGTAGATCTTTACTGATATAGATGGCACACATTTAAAGTCCTGGAAACGCAATCCTTACTCATGCTGTTGAATGTTCATTAAAAGCAACAACTCTATTAAAATTTATCATGATCCTTGGGTGAATTCACCAAACACAGAAGAGCAGCTCAGGGACACAGAGGGTATGTTCCACAGTAAAGAGATTACAAAAAGCTATCAGTAAACTTAGGAATAACCCTGGTACTGAAAAAACTTTTCCTGCTGTCATGTGAACTTAATTCTGCCTTGGAAGCACCTGAGGACAAGAAACACACAAGGAATAACATAGGCAGAGTATTGCAGGCTCCTGACTCTGTACCATACTTGCTACAACCTTTCACAGGATATAATAATGGAATGTAAGTTATTTTGAAGTACAAGCCATAAGAATTGGAGGAAGCCAGAAAATCTGTTCTTGTTGTCCTGATACCTGCCAAGAGCCCACATCTGGATCTCAGCTCAAAAGGTTGTTATCCCATAAGCCTATTCCAGAATTGTAAGTTAACACGAATCCAAACCATGGATCTAAACATAGATTACTATCTTTGCTCTCTAGTGGTAAACTGAAAATAGAATAGTTCTTCTTGGCTTAGACCAAGTTAAAAAGCAATATAAATGTAAGATTTTACTTATTTTGTTTTAAGCAAGATTCTCATAGGAAATAGCATTTCTGATTCTTGTGATTTTTTGTGTATTTTTATATCATTTCTCAAAGTTCTCTGCATTTCAGCTCAATCTATCTTTATTTTCCCATTTCCTATAAGATCATCAGAAACTGGCTTTATTCTGTTACAGAACATCTCTTTGACAAGAGATAAGCTGCAAGTGACAAATCAAGGAAGAAAAAAAAAAACAAAAAGTTTTGCAGAAAGAAAATATGTCCTCAGACAGCAGGGACAATCTGATGAGAACACATCTGTGAGATCATGAAGAGATACCTTTTTATCTGGTTACATAAAATAGCATTACAGTAAATTACAACAATTGTAAGAACAGCAACTGTATCAGAGTTAAAAATAAGAGCACGATTGGTTATGATTCCCCAGCCACAGCAGACACAAGAGAATTTAAACTTTTAAGTTTACTGTATGTTCTTACTGCTTTTGTGAAATTCTAGAATATCCTTTAAAAAAAAAATGTAGGCTTTTGGCAAGTATGCCTCAAGCAGTATCTCCCCCCGATGGCCTCTGTGGCAGTAGTTCTCAGTGTTGAGGCTTGATTTCAAGTTTTAATAACACTAATCAAGGTGACCTTGATTATCTCTAGTTTAAATGAGGGTCATTTCTTCAAAAATCTTGTATTATAAGAAAAGCTCATCAATGCTGACCCTTAATATTCTCATGCACTGCAATACTAGTTGAATTTACTATTCTGCCTTAGTTGAAGTCAGAAGCATTATTTTCTTTGTCTTCCCTTACTACTATGAATACACTTAGCTCATAACTGTTGCTTAAAATGCTCACTACATACCTATTTACTTATGGCTGCTCATTGGTTACACACACAGCAACACAACTCGCAAAATCTTTGTGTTAGGAACACAGTCAAGACGAATACTTTGTATATGCACTTCCCTGCAGAGCCTTGAGAAACAAATAACCTTCACACAACTACCCTTCTTTTACACAAGCGTTGCAGTGAGCCACGGTCAGCTAGACCAAGCAGACCAAAAGGTCCATTGGTTTGCTGCCTCCATAGATCAAGGCCTCAAAGCTACAGTGAGCACCCAAAAGGCTGTGTGAAGCATGCTGACCATTGGCTGCTGCCATCCCCTCCCCTTATGGTTCATATTTGGTTATTTCTCCAGAAAGTTCTATGTTCCTTGGTAGTTGATTGGCTCCCTGTTACTCCTCTCTCCCCACTCCTTCTCCCATTTGCACTAACCCCTTCTCCCCACCCTTGTAACACCCCCTAACTGGTATTTTATTGGTTACTGTGTGTTCTCCACACCCATTATGTAGGGATATAAAACCCCACGCCCACTTCATTTCTTTGGCTTTGTTCATGGCTTTTCTTCATGCTCCAATAAACCCTTCCCTGACGAAGACGCCCCTCTGCCTCATTCCTACCTCCTTGGCGCACCCTGCCTTCGGTGGGCAAGGCGAACCCGAGCTGGTGCTTCGCCTGCCCTCCTGTGCCGCGATCGGCTTCCATCCCCCCACCCGGGGCAGGTGGAAGATTACCTGGTGCTAGGGGCAGCGTGCTGGTCGGAGAGAGCACTGCGGCACACAAGAGCATTTTGCTTCAGCTCACAAAGTGTATCTTTTTGTTTGCCACCCTGACATCCAAGGTAATGAACGCCTTCATGCCAATAACCAACAAAAACATAGCAAGCTGTCCTTGATCTGCAAGACTGCCACAAACATATGTAAATCTTTCCTTAATGAATCCTAATTTATACTTTTTAATTCTCTTAGAACTTACATGCCATGACATAAAAATTTGCACTTCCCCAAAACAGGACTGGCTTTCTAATTCTGCAAATAAATGAACTAACCACAAGGCCAAACTGATGGAGTCAAATGGAAAAAACATCTGAAACCAAAACAACAACAACAAAATGTCCCAACAGAAAACCACCACACATAAACACTGCATGCATGCATACATACTTATTTTCTACACATTTTCAGACTGACTTTTCGTAAGTCTAAACTAGTGATTCAACCATTTTCTCTAAGACTGACAAGAGCATAATACCATTACTCTCTCAGAACAGAGCAGCTGAGAAGGAGAGAGTGTCTTTCAAAGCCTGCTGGATTTTGATGGACACCTCATGGAGCTACAACAGGACCATACAGGGAAGGTACTCCATAAGGAACTTGTTTAAAACAATTCTGAATTTTTCAATATCAAGCAGGATAAGAAGTTTTTGAGGGGGGGCTACATATTTTCACACTTACCCTCCAAGTTCACCAGCAAGTAAAAGGAAAACAAAATGAAAAAAAAAGAAAAAAAGGAGGAAAGGGCTATCCACATCCAACTAAAAGTTACAAACCTATTTTCTTCTATAAAGGAGACTGAGAGAATGAGGGGAGTTGTATTTTTAGTTTTATGAAGAAAAGTTAATGCAATATCTTGTCAACATAAACGGTCTTGGGTGTTTCTGGAAAAGTTGTACAGTAGTAGTGGTATATTTCTAATAATGTGCTTTCAGTTTTACTAACTGGTGAAATTACATTAAAGTACAGGACAGATGGGCAGTGTTATTTTAATTCTATCTAAACACAGCTGTAAAGACTTTTTTGTAGCCAAGGTACTTTGATACCTATAATAAATTTATTCGTGCAGACCTTTTCAGAGTATCATGCAATAAAGAATGGTTTCCAGTCTTTTTTAACCCATGACAGCTGTGCTTCAAACCATATGCTACATCTTATGAATTAATCTATTATGAATTAAACTATTCATACAAAGT
Organism: Struthidea cinerea; assembly: GCA_013397865.1. NCBI lineage: Eukaryota > Metazoa > Chordata > Aves > Passeriformes > Corcoracidae > Struthidea > Struthidea cinerea. Next base: position 620,370 of record VZTI01003488.1, read on the forward strand.
TCCAGTTATGGTTCCTAACTTTAAGAAATAGGAAAGTCAGTGTAGACATTTTAGGTTTAGCTTTTGTTGGAAGAAGTTTTTGAAGAAAAATAGAACTACTTTGCAAGATTACAAGATTTAGTCATTTTTATCCATTTCCTGGAGCCTATTTGTCTCACTGTGAGGAGAATTAGACCATTTAAAATATTAGATTCACAGGCACACGTGAGAAAGAAAATAATGGTGTTTGATTTACGAAACAGGAGGAACAGACATCTTTGTAATTACAAGGGAGTACTGTTGAAAATAAGTCAATGTAAAATCTTTCTACAGAAAGAATACAAAAGTGATCTCCAGAAAATATTAGTTAGATGTGGTTAAAGCAAGCCCCCATGAATAGGCTGGTCATTTAGTTGAGTTCATATCTTGAAATAAACTGCAAAGCACTTTGCTGCTCTAAATGCTTTCAGAAAGTACCAAAATCACCAGCTTCCCAAAAGAACTGTTTGAAACATGACTTACATTTTGTTCCTCCTGCCTTCCTCCTATTTTGCTTTACACCTTCTGTCCCTGCCTGTTGCACAGATTCCCACTCAGCTGAACATCCATTTTCCCATGGATTTTTTCCTGGCAGCATTTGGCAGCTCCAGTTTGACTGTTTCAGCAGAACGTGAAAGCAAATGGCTGCTCAGGCTCCACTGGGGCCAGAGGGAGAGAGTGGGGCATTTACTCTGCCGCAGCAGATGGATGCTCTTCCAGTTCAACCTAGGATTTGGCTTACATTTCTCATTAAAGGTTCAAGATGCTGCTTGGTGCTAAATAGCCGGGGGGGGCTGCTCCTGGAGAAATGGAAAACAAGTAGCTGGTCCAGCTGCACCCAGGCTGAGGGTGATAGGAAGTCCTGGCCACCAACATAGCACACTTCAAATTTCTCTCTCTCTCCCTCTCTGATGCAGGGCTGCAAATACAAGTTTCTTGATGCTCTCTTTCTAGAGCTACAGTAGTTAAGGGATTTAGGTTTTTGCTGCGCTATAAAAAAGTCATCTGGGAACCATCTAATTTTTCTGACTACACTTGTCAGTAGGAGTGAAAAGGACCTGCTGAAGAAAGTTTTGTGAGATATTAAAGAAAAGCTGAGATTCACGTGTGCAAGTGGTAAAGTTTGGGATAGCTCAGGAACCTTAAAAAGCATCTGGAAAACTATTCTTATAAAACAGAAGTGAAAACTGTGTGTGGTGTTAATTCTAACAAGCTGACACTTGAAGGGGAAAATCTGTTCATAAGGCCCAAAGATAAACATTCATTCATGTAACCAGAATGTAAAAATGAAACAGAAAACCTGATTATACAAGTGACATTCACTCTTCAAACAGTCATCAGGTCTAATCATAAAATCACAGAATCAAAAATCATAGAATGGCCTGTGTTGGAAGGGACCATGAAGATTATCTAGTTCCACCCCCTTGCCATGGGCAGGGACACACTCCACTACCCGGTTGCTCAAAGCCCCATTCAACCTGATGTTGAACACTTTCAGGGATGGGGCAGCCACAATTTCTTTGGGCAGCTTGTGCCAGTGCCTCACCACCCTCACAGTAAAGAATTTCTTCCTAATACCTAATCTCATTCAGTTTGAAGCCATTCCTTCTTGTTCTATCACTACATGCCCTTGTATAAAGTCTCTCTGCAGCTTTCATGTAGGCCCTCTTTAGGTACTGGAAGGTGCTATAAGGTGACTCTGGAACTTCTCCAGGCTGCACTCTGCTTTTTCCTGATGCCATCTCATACAAATATGTAATGTCAAGCTCCATGTAAAAAACATTTTAATTAATTGAACAGACACATGGAGGGGTGTGGGTGATATTTTGTAGGTTTTTTGCTTGTTGGTGGGTTTTTTTGTTGTTGGGGATGGGGTTTAAGAATAAAGTGATTTAGACTCATGAATTGGGGTTCTGACAGATGAACTTTGACAAATCTAGCAGTTTTAATCTATCACCATTCCTAACTCCCCATGTCATTCTTCTGTAGAGGTTAGCACACCGTAACAGACAGTAATGAATGACTCAATTATTCCAGCTCACAGTGCAGAATATCAGCTTAAAGTGCTAATGAAGGTGTGGTTTGTGCTAAGACATCAGACCATGAACTGAACCTAAAAACGCTGTGCACACACTTTTCACCAAGTCTGAAGGGGTGATGGCAAGTTTTGGGATGGCAAACTAGATGCAGCAGCTTCTTTATCCACTCAGAAAATGAGAGCAGGACCCCTCAGCCAGATGGGAACACTTCTGAGATGAGCTGGGAACACTTGCATTCTCCAGTTTCCCAACTGACCATATTTTCTGTTCATCCCTTTGTTTCTGCTGGTTCACTGGACTGGTTTGTATCTCCTGCAAAAGGCTAAGCAGAAGTCAGATCTCCCAAGGCTTTCAGTGGCTGATACGAAATTATTTGAAAAAAAATATATAAATTAGTCATTGTAAGTTGTTCAGAATTAGATTTTTCTGAGAAGGAAACCAGAAATTTACTGCTTAAATTTCTATATCCTGTTTCCTGCTGTCACATTTAGAGACCCTCCATTTTACATAATTTATAATTGCATGTTATCACTGAAGGAAAAGTATTTGAAGTCTAATCTAACCCTTTCTGATTAATTTCTCCCCAATTTCCTATAAGTGTCCCCAGAGAAACTGTAAAGAAAATCAGCAGTTAACAGAGATAAGTTCTACTCGCTTTCAAATTCAGTTGCCAAATAGAGAATTCTGTTTAAAAAAAATCTGAGTGGAAATTAAGAAAATAAATTTGATTTCTATTTTTCATTTCTACATGTATGCATGGCAGTATGTTTAAATACAGAGATACTGAAATGTGTTAACTTCATCAGAAATCAAAACTTAGTTTCACCTGAAAATATCCATTGAGCTAAAAAATAAATTAGTTGGAAAATTCAAATTAAGATGTAAAAGGTGTCAGCAAGCTCCATGGCATTTCATTCTTCCTCAATATAACTTACCTGATGTAGATAAGAAGGCATTTTAACCAATTTTCTGTAAGAGGTAGAAAAGTAAATTTAAAGCCCCGTGGGACTGGAAATTTGTTTAATGTTCAAATACTGAATATCATTCTGCTGTCAGTCCTGCTCAGTCCTAGCTAATCTCCTTAGTTTTTAATAGTTCCTCTATGATGCTGAATTGTCAAAACCTGTAAGTAGTATCCTAAATGACTGCTACTAGTGCAATCAATAAAATAACAGCAGACTGATAGTGCACAAAATCTTACAGGTAATAATGTCAATAGCACACAAAAATCACTGAAAAAATACACTATGTGGGTTTATATACCCTACATAGAATTCTTTGAATTTACCAGGCAAAACCAGGTAAAAATTTTTCCCTGTTCTCTCAAGAGACATGAAAGAGATATGAAAACCACAGCTTTTGGAAGGTAAACTACTCTGCATTGATGCAGATATAAAGAAAAGTGAAAAAAGTAGTGATGAAATGGCTAGACCATGCATTTGAAGCAAAATACATTTTGTGTTTGGAATCAAAGTAGAATTCAACATGCCTTGTGATTCCCTTCTTTCTCTGTACCCCTCATGGCATGAACACTCAGTTAGAAAAGGCAATACTGGAAAGGGCAAAATCTTTAGAGTTGGTTTAATTGTACCAGTATCTCTCAGCTGCAGAGTATCGTTACAGTCCTGCCCTCTTTGTTTCCATTTTCCCTTCTTCTCTTGCACACACACTTCTGTGCCCAGTGCTACTGAAATCTGAAAGGTCTGCATCTGCTCCCAGATCAAAACCTGTTTGTCATTAAATTATAGCTTTAAACAAAAAGACAAAAGACACTAAAAAAAGGGGGGGAGTGATAACTGGGAACATCAGTATTTTCCTCTGCCTTCCTGTCCCTAACATCACCAGAAAATAATAGCTTCCCTGAAGTGTACTTACAAGTCTGAAAAGGAAGAGCAGTGAAGTTTAAGGAGACATCTGAAAAGAAGTTGATTAACAACCACTAAGAGGAGTAAAACATGTTGTTCCATGCACTGATCAAAAGCACAGCTAGTACTTAAGACACAGTAATAAAAACTCATCTTAGGTGCTCATGGAGGGAAGAAACTGGTTTTGCACCCAGCTTACTCACTTGGATCAAAGAATCCTCCTGTTTCCAGCTCAGACCTTTCCTCAGCCTTTCCCTGGAAGTCTGCTAGCATATACAGACCAATAGATACCTTCGTATGTCTCGAGAAGACGGGTTCCAGATCTAGCTAACCTAGCTCAGTCTGTGATAGCCTTGTGTGCCCCATTCACTTCCTTCCCAGTCTTCTTCAATTAAGGTTAAGAATTTTAGGGAAGCACATGGGTGCAGGTGATGGACTGTTTCCCGCAGCTCCCAATCCTATCCATTCTGTCATTTTCATATGTAAACCTGATCAGAAGTGTACTTCTCCTACAAGAGGAGCACCCAGCAGGAGTGGTCCACCATCTCTCAGTGAGTCATGTTTTGCTTTTGCATCCTGAACTTCCAGATATCTATCCCCTTTCCACAGCTGTCCTCTACTCATCCTTCAGGTTAAAGGTTTATCACCTTGTTTTCACTGATCCCCTCATTATGCATTGCTCATAGTAGTTTTAATCTGTGGGTATTGTTCAGACTAGGTTTATTTTTCTCTTCCAGTATTTCACTATTTGTGTATGTGTCATCTAATGTAAGGGTTGCAGTGGTAATTGCTACCCTTCTGTGGGAATGCTCAGTAATCACTGCGTAAACCTCGCATAACATCCAGAAAGCATCTTAGAGTTGGCTCCAAGCAGCCTTAATTTAAATATCCAAGCGTATTTTTGTAAAGCTAAATGAAATGTGTGTTTATCAGAGAAATCATACCCTCAAAAATACCACTGCCTCAGTCTCTTTTCCACAAAAAGGTTGTCCGTAGAAGGGAGCTGGAATTTACTACCAGGCTGTCAGCTATTGTCTAGCAGAAGCCCTTCTTCCCAGAGAACACATAATAATCCCATTCCCAAACCAAACCTCAAATCAGCCTTGGGCAAGATACCGTCCATGTTGCATAACCAGTTATATCAACCAGGACAAAAAGAAAACAAAACGTACAAACAAAACCCAAACCCAACACAAAAAGAAATCCAGAAGAAAAAAATGTCCAAAGATTATTTCCCCTAGGATGACTCAGGTCTTGTGCCCATCTATCATCTCAGTAGGTTTTTTGGTGATTACAGATATAATACACAGCAAAAAAGAGGCCAAACAGCAAGGCAGAAAAAAATTGCTGATGGCATACAATTGTAAATTATTTCATTTAATTAATCACTTAAAAAATTATGATGATCTAAGTCATCTGAACAGAGCAAGCAGTATTAAGGATCTAACTCTCCATCACAATTAGACAGTAACTCATCATGCCAAATATGTTCAGATAAACTATTTACGAAGAGGATTTAATCAATAGCTGACAATAATAATGCCCACTAGATTGAATAATGTGAATAGCAATATATGCAAACACATGCCTTTGTTTTTTTAGAGAAACAACCTTCTCAAAAAAAAAAAAATGTAGTAGGAAAATGACAGTAAATGAGCTATAGTTTCCTCCAGCCAAAAAAAAATAAAGGTTATAAGAGCAGCACAAAAGTGGAACCTTAATTAAAAGCTTCAAAAGCAAATATTAGCCAAATTATAAAAAAAAGAAACATATATAAATAAGAAAATAAGTAGAGAATGTGAAGTGTTACAGCATCACAAGGAGGGTAAAAGCCCATGAAGGGCAACAGTGAGAACAGGAGAATTGAAAGAAAAAGTGCACTATGCTCTACAAAATTGAGATGAAAGAAGACAATTTAAAGATGCCTTGTTTTTCACTATTGTCTTAACACAGGCTGAAGAAATACTTTCTTAAGTAAATGTGTAACATAGCTTAAAAAAATTACAAAAATATTCACAGTGGAAAAAAACTGAACACATTTCAGAAAGGTGTTGGTACTGAAATGCTTATTAACAAATCTACTTACTGCAGGTTTGTATTTCTGGAGGTAAATTTTAAAAATGTAGGTATATAAAATGGGACTAAAGCAAAACTGAAAGCAACTAGACTCCAGAATTGTGCCTTCTCTGTTTTCCACTCAGCTGACATCTAATCTCAAAGGCATCTAGACACTACGTGCACTTCAGTCTCTGATCTCAAATCCAGGAAGAGTAACTGCGTGTCCAGGTCTCGGGTCTGTACAGCAGCCTTTCCCGTACCAGCTCTCTTGTTGGCACATCATTCATGCCACAGCTTGAATGAGATTAAGAAACTGGGAGTTCTACACTACTCCAGATTGCTGAGCCAATAGCATGATTACCGTCTCCGAGTATGCCAAAACAACCACAACTCTGGGAATGCAACTGGAGCTCTCAGCATGGCTTGAGGATTTTATATTGAATTTTGTGTTAAGCAGGCCTTAGAGAAAATACAGAAACTGACTGGAAGCAAAGACTGAAAGACCATACATTCCCAGCTGAACTCGAAGAATGGAATAATTCTCCTAATGCAGGAGTCTGGGTTTCCCCTGCAGTCAAAGGGGCTAAGCAGCACAGCCAGAGGGTTCCAGACAGCAACTCACTCATCCTACAGGAGAAATGTTGGTCAAATGAATCACTGCTGACTAGCTGACTCCATCACTGACTGTGGCAGAATTTTGACACCAGACTAAAATCAAAACCCATTTGCTGGCACCTAAAGTACTACCTTTACTGTAGATTAATTGCCCCTTGATTCATTCACTCACATCCAGAAAAGGCCACCCTCCTTGTTGTACACTGGTAGAGATGTGACTAGAGAGAAGTTCCTTATCCAAGACTTGTGTGGCAACAAATGCACATCAATATAAGACGAGAATTAAAGTTATAATTCAATGAGTAATATAGCAGAGCCAAAAGTTCTCCCTATCCTGAAAACTTATCCCCACTTACTTTATTAGGAAAAGATGCATCAGTTGTTTAAGTCATTTCAGGAATGAAGACAAAACTGAAATCCTCGGCACCCTGTTCTTGAATTCACTGATAGAATGGTTGAGAAGTGCACTGTACTTGTCCAACATTAACAGATTTAGAGGCTGTGTGGTTAAAAATGGCATCTGTTCCTGAATCAGCTCTCACTTTGATCTGCAAAATGAAATCCCGAGACATTCCTGAATTTGTTTCTGAAGGAAGCTTAACTAAGAGTACAAACAGTAGCACTGAGCAAAAACAGTTCTGGGAGTAGCTCTTTCACACACTTCTAAATCGTCTTCCCACAAAAAAGCATAAAGTGAGAATGAGGTAAGGAAGGGATATTTCTGAGGTAAGGAAGATGACAGTACAGACATTTGGTTGATCCCGTCTGTACAGAACTCTCATAGTTCAAAGAGAAACCCTGACTTTTTGGAGGAGCTGTACAAGTTATTTTGAATGAAGATGATGGAGCTGAGTGATAGATATGGGTTTTATCTATTATCTATTTTTATGTCTTTATATAGTATGTATTGTATCAATACTTACTTTTTTTCTGTATAAAATAAAAACGGCTCTTCTGTCCTGGTTAGAGAACTTTCAATAACAAATGCTGTCAGAAGTTTCAGAATGAGCCAGTCATGCACCTATGATTGGTTCACAGCAGCAACATATGCTGAAGGCATTGAGGAGAAACATATTGTCTAGGTGAAGTAAAACTGGAAAAGTAATCCAGACTGGTAGACATGAATGATCTGTCATCAACCAGCTGTAGAAAGAGGTTGCAGGAAAGGTGAGGGGAGGAAGATAATTGCTTGAAGGATGAGAAGCCAGAGAGTCCACTGCAACCACAAGCTGGCATTTAAAAACTGCTGACTGAGAAGACAATGCCTTATAGAAAGAATTGCCAGACCATTAGCAAAAGTCCACAACCTTTTATAGAACAGTTTGACAAGATGCTGGCAGGAAAGGAAACAGACAGGAACTGACACAGAATTTGTGGTGTAAGGGTACAAGAGTTAAGAGATGCCAAGGAACAGTCTATCTGAGGTGAGCTGGCAACAGGGCATGATACCCCCCTAGTGAGCTTCAGCTTACTCCAATACTGGCATGACATAAATTAGTCCACAAATAGTTATCACTGCTGGAGGTTCCCAGAACCTTTACTTGTTAAAGCACACTCTACCAGGCAATCAACATTCTACAGAGAGTGTCAGTCCCATGCAGAATCTTCATGGCACAGAACAGCAATCTATTTTGCAACTCAGATGTGAAGTTCCTGTTCCACCCTTTGCTGTTAACGGACAAATTCATCAGCCTTCTTACAGACAACATTGTTACCTTTTCAACTGTATGCATTGTCCTTAATAAATCCTAGTGAAAGAGAAAAATAGGACAGACAGCAAATTAAAAGATGGAAGGCTTTTTTGGCCTTTCTCAACCCAAATTTGTTATAGAAATGCAGTGATCCTTACCTTCAGACCAGAATATTTTAGATTAAAAAAAAATAAATCTAGTTCTTTGTACTTCAAACATAGAATACAACATGTGTACAACATTTGCCGTGTGACAAAGGAAGGTCATTTGAGGCAAGGGCTACCAAGATTTAAAGGGATGTCATTAAGTGCCATCATCAAAACAGAAGAATAGAGTGTATTGTTTAGTGTGACAAATCAGACTCCAGTCCTGTCACCTATAAACAATGTTTTTCATAACTTTCTAGTACATGTTTTTCAGTGATTTCTGCCATTCCATATGCAGAACATTAATTATATACAGTAAGTTCCTTCCTCCTCATTGCAGTTGTTCAGTCTCTGTCCTGGACTCGAGGCAGCAAATTCCTTCAGCACTCAGAGAGAAAAACATCAAGAAAGAAGAGGCCTACAGGAGAAATAAGGAGTTATTTGCTAGAATACAAACAAACAAGCAAACCCAACCCTACCGACAGTCAGCATTAGTCACAGAATGCACTACTTGCATTCAAAAACTGATTTTTAAAATCAGTTACTGGACTGTAATTCTGAAACTCAGACTAAGTTAAATATATTAATATTAATAAAATATAACAAAGTTTTTATGTAATGTTATTCCTTTGTAGTATGTGTTTATTATCTAAGAATATGTCACACTACACAGTTTTGCACAAGCATTTGATAAAGAATATTCCCACACACATATTTACTGGGGCAGGATGAACTTATGGAGGAATGTTTACTCTGATTTTTATAGGAATAAAATCACAGTCTAAATCTGTCTTTTCCAAGTTTTAATAAACTTTATCACTACGCAGAACTGCAGTATAAAAAATGATGAACCAGTATCTTTTTAATTTGAAACACTTCATTGTGAACGATAATTACTGATCAGCTTTATGAACAATGCAATGTCACTTTCAATGGCCCTCACAGACTCAGCTGGATAACAGATGTTCATATTTTCATGTTGGGCTAAAATAAATGCAAAATTTCACATGATAACACAATAGAAGCTGATCTTAGCTTACAGTCTTAAGCTATTAATTTTTTGAAAATGCCAAGGAAGCCTGCCTAGTACATCAAAATAGCTTGCAAAGCACTACCATGTGCTCCCAAGGTTAATAAATTCAAGTTTGGCCACTTATTTTCAAATTCAGTACGGTACTAGAAGGCACTCACTTTTCCTCATTTAGGCAAATCTCTTTTTAGAAAGTTCAAAGAAACAGAGACAGCAATTGGTGAAATGAATCCATAAATAAGACATGAACTGTAAAGATTTTTTATTTTTAACAATGGAAAGACATTTAACAAATGCTCTTGTAACTTCATTAATATCTTAAAAATAAAGATATTCCTATCTGATCAAATAAAAACAGTTCAACTATCTTTGTTTGCTGTGTTTAAAGCCAGCTGTATCTGAGCAAACTTAATGGCTGGACAGCTTTATCCATACTATGCAATTTCTAAAGTAAACAGTTTTATTTCATGCCAGGAATGAGCACATTAAGAACAGAAGTCCCAAATGTTTATGAATAAAATCAACCATGAGTGAAGAGATGTGAAGACAATTATCTTTCTGCTTTGCAGCTTAACCTTTAAAGCAAATGTCCCACCACTGAGAAAAAGACAGATCACTTTTGGGAAACAAGAAATTACTTTCGTATATATAATGATATTATCAAGCTGAGCAAGGATGCCTGCATCTAAGTGAAAAATAGGGGCTTGTGGTGCAAAGCAACAATTTCCAGCAATTACAGAGATGCCGGTTCCACATCCAGCTTCATGAATGCTGTCAGCAGCCAAGCCCTCGCTAGAGCTCCAGGAAGCAGCCTTAGACACAGTTGCATTAATACAGTCCCCAGAAAGCCGCTTTAAAGGGCTGAGCAGGACATCAGACTCCTGGAGCATGGGGACACTGAGCAGCTGCATTGCAGAGGGTGGCCCAGTCTAGGGCCATCGCTAAGGGCTGGTAAGTCATTTCTGCCGAGCAGCTAATATCCACTGGACTGGGCATTGGGAATGCAACAAAGGTTGGTTGCAGGCTACTGGTAAATTCCCATGATCTCGCCCAAAATGAGCTGAAGAAGCAGGGATTAATTTGGGCGCAGAGGGTATTAAAGAGGGCTGACAGGCTGCAAGCTACCACCATACTCTAGCCATAGCCCCTGCAAGATCTGGAGGTCACACAGGAGTGGTGGGAGGGCCGAGAAGCCGTTCCATGAGGGACAACCAGCCAGGAGCCAAGAGCAACTACAGCACGGGCAGGGTCCGCCCTCACTGTGGCACGGCGGGCAGGCAAGCAGAGCAAGGTGGGTGAGAACAGCACGATTCACCAGCAGACCAGCAGCCACCAGAGAAGGGCAAGGCAGCAAATCAGGTCTGGTGTCAGGCTGGGAAATCCAAATGACCAACTGGGAGTTGCAGAGGACAGAATTCTACACAGACACCTGCAGCACAGCTCAGGCGCAGGGTAAGAGTGGTCAGGGCCGTGAAGGCCCATCAGTGCCCTCAGGGCCCAGACACGCCCCAGGTGCACAGGGAAGCAGACAAATGTAACCCGAAACACTCTACAGTCCACACAACAATAATGTTTCTGGATTGTGGCTCAGTCCTTTTTTGCTTGGCTGTAAGAGAGTGACCACAATACTTGGAGACACTCTCCCCTCAGCTTCTTAACTCTTCTAATTTACAGATTCTGCTATTTAGCTCCTTGTACAGCTACTGTTCCACCATTGCATGTGGCACAGATATACAGTCTGGATTGAGTTCTTGGAGAACTGAGGAAAAACAGCAAACCTGAGTCGGTTCTCAAAATGAACAGACTAGGTTTCTTCAGAGACACACTTAGACTGCAGACTATACAGTGCTAAGATAGTATCTTAATTGATATACCTGCTTTTGCTGTCTAAAAATGCATAGTGTATTTACAGAAAAAAAAGAAAAGAAATTCAAAGCAGCATTACAATGACAGTCCTAGATCAAAAATAAATGAAAAATAAACAAATAAATTACATTGTTAGGCAAAACAGCCACTATGCACATTGAAGAGTTTTCAAAAGGCATGCCCTGCCACCATTAAGCCACTGATAAATAACCATTCAAAAAATTCAAGAGTCCTGGATTTTATTTACATGACAGAGTTTACAGATGACTTGCATAAAATCAATACTTCTATTCACTGTTCCCTGTGTCCTTCTTCCTTCTGACCCAGAAAGTTATAAAGATATGAATATCTGTTCAAAGGCAGAACAAACTTCTGTGGTTTCTGAACACCCAAACAGTAAATAATCACATCATACTTAAGAGCACAGAATGGTGAGCAATTGTTATGATAATGGTGGAGACCTCTGAAATAAGTGAAATTTGTGCTGTAAGAACAGATTTTAAGCTGATACATGTTTACTCAGTTTTTCTACCCCATCCAAATGTTACTTAAATGTTTAATGTGTGCCCCATCAAAACTCCACTTAAATCTTTCAAATATGTATTAAATAATATTTAAACGTTATGAATCCTAATGCTCTCATCCACCCAAGTAGTCACCTTTTTTCAAGAGAGGTTGAACATTTAAAAAAAAAAAAAAAAACTCTGATATTTTGACAGCTCATTATGAGAGGAATTCAGTTGAATTTCTAGACAATTAAAATCTGTGAAAAAGTATTCCAAGGGATGATGGGAAGTCATACAAAGTAACACAAAAATATTTGTCTTTTCCTGACAATTCAGTGTTTTACAGGAGAGACAGGGTTCCTATATGCCAGTTTTTACCTTCTTTGTTTGAATCTTCCTTATGGAGTTCTGCTATTTGAAACACACAAAAGCATAACAGATTTTTAACTGATAATTGGAGATGCATTGGGCTGGTTCCTACCTCAACAGTGTCACTCACTAAAAGCATAGAAGATACTTCAGAATGAATCCCAAATCATTCAGGGTTGATTGAACTTTATTAATGTGATAACCTGAACTTTAAGAAAGTCAGTGCAGGCGTGCTGAGACACAGTTCTCTGCTGAATCTGAAATTAAGATACCAAGTTCCATGGCAAAGGTGGAATGGGAAAGAATACTATTACCATGTTTTCAAGGGAACAGCATGCTCTACTGGCCAGCTCAGCGTAGCAAAGCCACAGCCCTGACTGCTCTCTTCCCTTTGTCCTAACTATTGGAAAGGCTATAATTAAGTCTATGCTCTGAATGAGTGAAACAAAGTAGAAGTTCCCTACATCCTCCTTTCAGGTATCCACAAGAAAGAGCTCTGTTTCAGTTTCACATACTGTGATAAAAATATGGGAAAAAAAGAAAAAGAAAAAAAGAGAAAGAGAAAGAAAAAAAAGAAAAAAAGAAAAAGAAAAAGAAAAAGAAAAAGAAAAAGAAAAAGAAAAAGAAAAAGAAAAAGAAAAAGAAAAAGAAAAAGAAAAAGAAAAAGCTCTACAGCCATGTCAACACAAATGTGGTAGAACTAGGGAGCTGGTTTGCATCTTCGTACGTAGTCAAGCTGCAGAACAAAGGTGTTACTAAAAGCAAATATTTCATGCAGCAATAACTGCGGAAGTTTTTGCCAAGATTAAAAATGTTGCAGATAACATGCAGATTTGCATTATAATGTCTGGAAAATATAATTTCATTATCAGCCTATAGCACAAGGAATGCTGAAAGGGGACCAGTGCAACTTTTTCATTGTCTCCTGCTCAAGAGATCTGAAAAGAAGGTCTCATGTAAGAGGTTTGTGGGAACCAAAGCAAATCTGTCAAGGTCACAGGTATAAGCATTTTAGAAGTCTGTGCCCTTTTCTTGTGAGCTTTGCCCCTCTTGTCCTTTCTCAGATTTCACTTCAACTCCTCTGTAACTTCAGACTACCTGTTCTAGGATATATGGGTCACCCATGTCTCCATGTTAGGTAACCTGACATTGCCTTCAGCAGCCAGAGGAGTGTCATAGAGGAGGCAGATGGACAAACTGGCTGATTTTTGCACTGTGTTGCCTGAAGAATACAAAGCAGCAAATACAACCTACAGCTCCCAATTTGTATTCACAATATCTACAGCCTGATTTTTCACCAGAAAAATTAGATTAGCTTTCATAGAACAACAGAAAAAGAACTTCAGTCCATTCCTCTGCCATACAAAAACAAAAACCAAAACAGCCAAAAACCCCTAAACAAACCAACAAAAAACCAGAAGAGAATTTGACCAGCCTATTTTCAAAGATGCACAGTGAGAAGTGATTCCAGAGCCCCACTAGGCAATCATTTCCATGTCTTCAGTGTTCTTACCATTAAGAAAAAATTACTAACATCTAATCTGAATTTTCCTTACTGAAATTTAGGTCCATTGGTACCTTTCCCAGACACAGTAAACAGTTTATTTCCTTCTTAATTACTAGTAACAAAAAAAAAGAGTCACAACATGAATTCATTACTCGAGACAGGAAAATACATGGTACCAGACATATGGTACAAGAAAGGATAAATTTTTAATAAAACATAAAGAAAAAAGATATTTACCATGATAATTGCTCAGTTTTAGAAGAGGATATATAAATAGCATAGAAATTCAGCATTAGAGAGAGAAGAAATAGCTCAGCTAAATTAAATATTCTCTGGCTGTTCAGTTTGGACAAATTTCATGTAAAAATACTTAAAAACCTGGCTGAAGTACAACAATTAAATTACTATCTCTAGGAGCTCATGGAAAAACAAAATATCTAGGGGGGGAAAAAAACATAGGACATATCTTTACAAAGGGTGTAAGGAAAGATTTGGGGAACTTTTGATTAAGATAAATTCCTAGAAGTCTTAAATTCTAAGTCTTAGAATAAAAAATATTGTAAGTGCAAAAATAGCCCAAAAAGTAAATCATAGTTAAGACAGGTTCCTTCTATGAGTAAATCACATGAAATCAAAGTAATGTGTATCTTTAGCAGAATGTTATGCCCTGTGAATAGTGGAAAGGCAAGGGAATTTATAAATTATAAAGATTTTGACAGGATCTCATGTTGAATTTTCACAAGGGTGTGAGGCAACCAAGATCAAAAGCTGCAAAAGGTGTGAAAGTGATAGTCACAGTACTGCTACATAGTTAACTCCACATTAGTCTGCTCAGTATTGTTGGAGATTTTCATTAATCATCTAAATAATGCAAGAGAAAGTCTATTGTTACTAAATTCAAAGATGTCAGCAAGCTGGGTTGTAGGAATGAATGGACTCAGAAGGATCTTAAGATATCACTATGCAGTAGTGATTAATATCCAGTGGTACAGTGCAATTCCTGGGATGGCAAACCTCAGTACAAGCATCCTTACTACGCTCATATTAGAAGCATTTAGAGTGTTACAAGAGTGTTAAGTGGAAACTGAAATATGATGAAACAGTCGTGTTAGTTTCTGCTTTATACAAACTGCAGTGGAAGGAGGAAGTACTACAACACAAAACCACACAGGATTTATGTTGTGTTTCAGGCTGTTTCCAAAGTTACTGTGTAAAGCTCTCATGCTCTGATGTAATATACTGGTCTAATCAACAAAAATGAGGATAAAACAGAAATACAAGGTCACAGCAAGCACTTGGATATGGATTTAAGTCAGGCTTAAGGATACAACTCATTCTCATTCACCTTCAGAAGTCTACTGAACACGAAATTACATCTGAGACAGCTGCCTAGAGCACCTTTATAGCCAATAAGCAGATGCAGACACATCAAAGTAGAGTTTATCTCATCCTAGGCTACACACCTGACCATGAGTCATACCCTACTGCTGGACTCTTCTCTCCATGAATCATAAGGGAGACTGCACCACTAGCTCTACCCAGGCATCTGAAGTTAAAGAAGTATTGTCTTGTCCTCAGTATTTAGGCAGACGCTCTGAATCATCCATGTTGTTAGAAGAACATCAGAGTGGTGACACAGCTCTGGGGTTTTTTTTAAATCTAGGTTACTGCAAAACAAATGAAGACGTCAGGCTGAGGTTTTCACTCTAGATTTCTGTTGCCAGTGAGGCAGAAGCTGGTACAAGAAGGTCATGCAGAGTCATAAATGTGCCTTAACTCTGAGCTCATTTTTTTCCAAAGTACGCAGCTGATGTCCTGGTCTTCTAAGCTTTCTGTGGTTTCTGCAATTACAGACACTGATTTCTGTGCTACTTTAGGATAAAATTCCATTTTTGATCCCCTTCTGCCACAGTTCACTTCTCTATCAGATGGTTTGGGAGACAGCAACATTCTCGTGGCTCTTTTTAACATGGTTAGGACTGCTCAAACTCTCCCACCAACATTAGCCTTGCCTTTGATTTCAGTAGCACTGAAATTTCACTCACACAGGTTTTGAGCATGGATGAATATCAGGTATGATGTTCAGCATTGTACAGAGACAGAGAACTGAAAAAAAGGGAGTCTTCTTCCCTAGTTCCTCTCTAACATACATTTTCAGTAGAGACATTCTGCTGGATGATTATTGTCACAAACTTGTAAGAAATTACATTAAAATGGATAATAAAATCATTCAACAGCACCTTAGGGTGATCAGAATAAAACAGCTGCCACCTCTTCTTCAGAAAGTTATCTTCTCGTGTTATGCCCATTTGCTACTGATATTCACTTTCCAAATACTGCTTAATACTGTGTACCCAGAGGTAAACTGAGCTAGTTCTTTCAAGCAGGAGGTTTGTGGCTGCTATTCACCAATATTCTGGTGTTGGTAGGTGAGACAAGACAACACTCTGTATTTCAGGGGTAATTGTGTACATATCCCTTTCATTCCGTACAAGAGCTACTTCCAATTGTCATTGACTTCAAGACCTCAAAAATCCACAGCAGTGATTTAAGAGAGAAAATTAAACATACCACATCATCCTATCTCGGTCATGTGCTGAAGAACTGATGACAACTGTGGCTGTAAATGTAACACATAAAACATTACCCTTTGATATAAAGGATTATGGAAACCTGAGTGAAATACAGGGTTACAAATGAAGCTTCACAAACTTTTGCCCGATTTTAAAGGCAAACTGAGTGACTTTGTAAAGGATCATGAACTTAACCTTACAGACCATACATACAACAGCATAATAAGTTATATGACAGCAAGTAGAACGCAGTACAGTAGCCCTTGAAACATCCAGGAGTGGGTTTCTGAGAATGAGAAGATGGGGCTGTGCAATACTGGGGCCGTAGTTCCAGCTCTGACTACTTTATATTTCTTCCTGGCAGTAGATGTTTTGACCTTCATGGGAGACTTTACTCTTAGATGACTTCTCTTTGATTTAATTTTTTCCCTCATTTTTCTAAAAATATATACTTTTAATGAACGTTTCAACCTTAGATTTACTTTTTCCCTCACAGTGGCCCATTCTTCTCAGAGGCATGAATTTCTGAAAATCAGATAAAACCCCAATATCCATACTTTCTGCACTTAGGGAAAGAAAAATCTAGCCATGTCACCAGATACTACTAATGTGCTTTGTCAGCAGAATACATGAAAAAGGCATGATTTTGGGTGCCTGGGGCAAATGGTCCCAAAGGACGAATAAGTGGTTTCTTCTGCTCTTTTCTGAAGATAAGTAGAGACACGGTTACAACTTATGATCCCTGGAAAGCATAGGTACTGGGCTGCTAATTTCCCAAGGCTTTATCACTCATGTCCTTGGTATAGTGGCAGAAATAAAGAGCTCTGCTGTGGGTTAAATATTTGGGGTTTAGTGCCATGCTGCTAATGTGGTCCAAAAAATCCCTGAAGCACAACATATACCTGCATGAAGAACTGGTTTATTTTTAAATTCTCCCCAGCACTGTGTTGCTTTCTTGCCTTAGAGTAATTACCACACCTAGTTTTCAAAGACTACAATAGAGGAACTTGAAGTAATCCTGAAATTTCTCCACACACAAAATTCAGTCTTCATGAAGAAAGATTCCAAGACTCCCAGGAAAATGGAGGTCACATAACAGTTCTCTGGATACGAATCAGACAGAGGAGAGAAGAAAAATTTGCCTGTGTATGCAATCAAAAGACTGTTTACCATCAATTGTCCCCTCTTTCAAAGCACAAAATGGAAATTGAAAAATAGGTTTCTGTACCTAATGACCAATATTGAAGAGAATATGTTATGCCATACTTGCCCAATTCTTTCTCATTTAGCATTCCATACCTGTTGTAATACAACATAGCCACCTGAAGTAACTAGACCTTTCGATATTGGAGGTTATTGTTTTTCTAAAGGTGCTCTGCTTTAAGAATGAGTAGGTAAAAAAAAGTAGAAGAAAGTAAATGTGGATAAATATTGAAAAGCTTATACCATACCAGTACCACCTAATCAACATATACACTTTCAATTATAATGATATAGCTTTAATTTGGATCCACCTTTGCACATATCCATGCATAAATATTTTTTCTCTTTTCAGTACTTCTCAGTGTTAGCAGAACTCAATTCAAGTGACTAAACTTATCCATAAAGGTAAACTATTAGCGATTTAGAAATAAGATAAAATAGTAATACTTGCCTCCAAAGATGAGATCCTTTACAGAATCCCTTCCAATTTTCACATTCGGTAATTTCCTTCATCATGAAATAAAGAGCTTTGAGAATATCAGAAGGGAGAAAATCACAGGTATTTTCACACAGATTTCATCTCTGATACTGTTCCAATCTCCCAAGGTATTACAGACATTTTTACCTCCATAGTAAAGCAACTTCATGGTGGGAAGGGGAGAGAAGCATTCTTCCATTACTTTAAAGGTCCAGACGGACTTTTAAAAGCTGTATTACTTCATGGAATTCCAAAACTGGGAAATAGTTTCTACTTTCCTCACTGCTTCTTATAATAAAACAGTACAATAAAAAGTAAACGTAAATTAATTAAGTCTTCTGGTAAAAATACCTGAGGGCAATTTTCAAGAAAGAAAAACAACAAGTTCAACAAAAATGAGATGCTAAAACTTAAGTGCAATCACAGCTTCAATATCCATCCCTGCCAGATATCTAACCTCAAATTTGTTTAAATCTTAAACGCTTAGAAACTTTCAAGAAAGTATTTTAGCCTTTTTCTCAAGAAAAAAGTGAGGGTAGCTCATTCATTTATTTAAGCCTCAAGCACCTGTTATATTAGGTACTGGAATAATAAACTTCATCTAGATATATTGCAGGAATACAGATCTGGAGGCAGCCACAGCTCTGGATAGATCAGCTTAAACATGACAATGTCACAGAGCCAGGTTCAATAACCTGGCTCAAGAACTGGGATGTGATTAGATTATGGTTAGGCTTTAGTCCAAAGCCTGCAAGAAGGAGCCTTTGACTCAGTAGTCAAAATTAAGTAGAAACTGTATTCCTAATTCACTCATCATCTTCATCTTTCAGGGAAAAATAAATAAAAACAAAAGCAAACAAATAGACAAACAACAGTTCTCTTATATTCTTTGAAAAAAAAAAAAACCTGTAGGAAACAAAGGAAGAAATCAAATATTATTAGGATAAAATTGGCAAAACAAAGTCTGAATCTTTTATTATTTAAGTTGAAGAATTCCTAACAAATGCATATGATAGAGTGACTGCAGTTGTACTGGCCAGTTAAAAATTGCAAATCCTTTCCAATAGCAGCTGAACACATTCTGTGAAGCACTCGGCTTCAGGAGCATTTCTCTGAATACATTTTGCAGAGGAAAGGGAAAGTAGAAATTTCTAGACATTGCCAACAAAATTACTGACATTTCCTTTCCTTCCTTTAAGCTTTCGGTGCCTTGGGTTTTTAGCTTCACATCTCTTACTGGTGATGCTTTGACATGCTGCTGGTGAAATAATTCAAACCTAAGCTTGAAGAAAACTTAAAGCCTATTTTAGGAGTACATGAATAAATATGCTGATTAAAGAAAGATAAATTCTATCATTTCCTTCATTATTATGGATTTCTGCAACAAAAAGAAAAAAAGAAAGGAGCAATCAGGGACTGATTTTAAAATACAGCACCCTCTGACATATGACTAAGCATCTCTTTTCTGCTGCTCAAATCTTGGGTACAGGAAGAAACTCATGGAAAAATTCCCTGTGATCTTTCAAGCTCATTGTTGCCAGCAGCAATTTTTCCTGCTCTTATCAAAACTTACTGTTAAATTAGTGTCCTGGTTCTGGCCAGGACATGTTTAATTTTTGCAGTAGGCAGGAGGGGGCATGGCCAGGACCTTGAGCCTATTTTATACTACATCATGTCATTGCCAAGGGCATGGGGAAGAGAGTCTCTTCTGGGGAGAAGGGGTTCTTTCTGGTCGAGTAAGCATGGTAGAGGGAGAAGTGGGGTAAACCCAATCCTGAGCATTTTGAATGTGAATCACTCACCTCTTCCTTGTACAATTTTGTTATTAATATTTTTGCTGTTACTATTTGTTTCCTTGTCTCGTTGCTGTTTCCAGTAAATTGTTCTTATCTCAACCCATGATCTTTGCCTTTTGTGCCTCGGATTCTCCTCTCCAGCCCACCACAGGGGGGAGAGGGAGACGGGAGTGAGTGAATGTGGTTTGGAGAGTCTTAGTGGGAGCACTAAATTGGGGAATGCCATTCCTAAACCACAGCAGTTAGTCACATGAGCAATGCAATTAACACGACCTCTGTGAAGTGACATCTGTTGCAAGACAGAGCCTGCCTGCCCCGCACATGGCTTCAGCATCAGGGGCAGAATGCTTGTGCTGCCAAGTGTTAATGTTCCCTCTTCCCTTCTGAAAGCCAGCATGGTGAGAAACGCAGTCAAGCTCTGGGAGGTGAAGTGAGTCATACAGTGCCTGCTGCTTTCTGCCTTTGTTACAGTGAGATAAAGGTCAGCAATATTAAGGTTTAACTTACACCATAAACAGGCTCAAACACATTCTATTGTCACCCTTTTATTTTTTCTTTTCTTGGTTATAGTATCATCCTTCTTATTAGAGCAGAATTCTTACGTCAGTCCTGATATGAAAACAAACAGGAAACCAACTCCCAGGAAAGTCTGGAAGAATGAAAAAGCTCACAGATAATTTTTTAATGTCATCTTACCTCAAACAAAGGTGGCTCTGGATCTCAGGAAAATATTAGCGAAAAAAAAATAAACCCAGCATGAAATACTGTCAAAAACCAGTTGATTATCAAATATATCAAACTATTAAGTGAAACGCCAATCTTCTCAAAGCTTTTTCATGCTTTTATGTGACATATTTATCACTTTTAATAATGTCAGTACACCCCACCTCCTCAAAAATGACCAGTGAGATGGCATTTAATGTACATCTGTGTGCAGTTAACAGCTCAAATGAGAAAATGCTTACTCATGTCTACCTCAGAAAACTGAATGATCGATCTTCCTCTGGGCATGATCAGTGATTCCTCATTGATGGGCAAGGAGTTCCAGGTCCCTAACAAATGCTATGTCTGTCTATGTGGGTATTTGCTTCTACAAGATGCGGCTGAGGCATCTCCTTTAGTGTTCCAGAAACACTCAGAAAATAAATCTTCAAACTAGTGTTGTTCATCCAACAAAAGAATATAAACTAGCAGTTCCTGTGCATGCTTGGAGAGAAGTCCAAAGGTCAAGGAACTTGAGTAGAGTCTTGAGAGCAGGACCAGGATAGAGTGTCTGCATAAAGGTTGACAGCAGTACTGCAACTAATACTATGTAGGATGTGTGAACTTCCTGTTTTCAATGGAGGATTTCTCCTTCAAACAAGGCCAAAAATGAAAAGAAGGGGGGAAAAAAAAAGAGAGAAAGGGAGAGTAATTCATCTGGATAGTGAAACTCCAGGATGGTCTAGAGCTGGGTGAAAGTTGAAAACACTTTTCAGTAAATAGCATCACACCAGTCATAGGCAATGATGTAAATATTGCCAAGGAGAATCTGTATCAAATGACTGGGGGCAAAGTGTGAAATAAAACGGGAGAATCAGCTACTCAGATGACAGAGACAGACTGGAGCAGAGGTGGTATTTTCCCTGGTGGTCTGCGATCCCACGCTGTAGAACAGAAGGACAATGTCACCTCAGCAAGGACCAGTGAAAGACAGACCAGGAGTGGGTTCAGCCAGTGTTGGTGGAACAGCCTTGGTCAGGGCCACTCTTGGCAGCAGCAGAAACACAGAGAGGAATGGGATTTCCCCCAAGTATGGTAATGTTTGACTCAGCCTGGCAGCCTGAAGCCACAGAAGGTGGGGAAGCACAAGTCAGACTCTTAAAATTTCCTGTAGATGCCAGAGAGGCTGAAAGGTCCCTGGGTCACCGTACAGTTTTAAAAGTCTATCTTTAGTGACACAAAACTACTTACTAAGTATGCTTAAACACCTTGATCCTAGAATTGGGATCCTAGATATGAAATGCAGATGCAGCAACTATCTGCAAGGGACAGTACCCTTTGCTGTCTGCCTGAATTCACACTCCTGTTCTTACTGCTTACGGTTCTTCCAGACTGACACAATCTGCAAGGAGGTCAAATATTTTTGACATTGATACACCATTGTTTGGGTCATGCATAAGATAAGTTCTCATGCCTGCAATTTGCCCTTTGTCTCCAGGACCTATTCAGCTTTTCATAAGAATCACACATGCTATGTTAATAAAGTTCAGAAATTCCATACTCCACTTTTTTTTTCTAAATTACTTCCCCACTGCCCACGTGGCTGCTTGCTTTGGTCAGTTTCAGAAGTTCACGCAATCACAGCCACTAAATGAAGGATGCTACCAGAGTGTAATGTGGACAGAAAGCCCTCCAACTTTTCATTCTTGGTCAGTAACCTACAAGTACTTTCTTATTATCCTCCAACTTGACAAATTGGGGGAAAAAAAGAGTGAGTGAAGATCCCAACTACATGGAAAATTACAATGGTTTTAAGATCGTTCTGTGAAGCCAAAGCAGAGCACAGCATGGATGCTCATTTAGTTTCCAAGTAGCACGTTTTCCTAGAAACACAGAATAATATAGGCTTGAGTTATCTAGTCCAAACACTTGCTCAAAGCAGGTCTCATTAGATGAGGTTGCTCAGGCTGTGACCCACCAAGCCTTGAAAACAGTGGAGGTTCTACAGTCTTCCAGGCAACCTGTTCCTGTATGTAATAACATTCATGGTAAACAATAACATTAATGGTAAACAATTATATCTAATTAGAGTTTCCCATTTTTCAGCTTTTGTCCTTTGCATATCATCCTACCATTGCATACCACTAAGAGGACTCTGGCTCCATGTGCCCCATATTTTCCAATTAGTCAGTTGAAGGAACAGGAAGATCTCTCCCAAGCCTTCCCGTACCTCGTCATCTCCTCATATTTCATGTGTTCCACTTCCCTGGCAATCCTGATGGCCCTTCAATGGACTCATTCCCATATGTCAATCCTTTATTTTGGGAAACCCAAAAATTGACACCATACTCCAGATACAGCCTCACAAGTGTCAAGAGGTGAAAGATCACTTCGCTGGAACTGCTGGATATATTCATGCTGATACAACCCAGGAAGTGGTTGGTCTTTGGTGCTTTAATTGATTGGCCTCTTTTTTTTTTAAATTAGTTTTATTTCTGTTCTAATTAGATTCCAATTCTATTCACTGAAACTTAAAATAAGGCTTTCGAAACTGAAATAACACGCTGCACAGGGGTTGTCAGTGTTTTAAATACAGTCAGGAGGAATTGGTGCAACGTCTGCACATACTTACACCTGAGTCTTTGTTTATAAGTGATAGTTGTACTAATTTTACCAGCATGATTTTACCTCTTACTCTGTGGACAGAAATCAGCTCAAGAGCATTTCAGCAATTAAATTGAAGGTATTTTCAGGCCACTGCCAGTAGAATGACTCCTTATGTATGTTAGGACAAATGAGAGTTAAGTTCCAAGAGGTGCCAAGTAGAAATTATGT
Source organism: Struthidea cinerea (assembly GCA_013397865.1). Taxonomy (NCBI): domain Eukaryota; kingdom Metazoa; phylum Chordata; class Aves; order Passeriformes; family Corcoracidae; genus Struthidea; species Struthidea cinerea. Next base: position 643,667 of record VZTI01003488.1, read on the forward strand.
TGACAGCAATAAATGCAGTGCACACTGGTAGTAATCCCCCACCACCCCAGACCGATACAATAAACCCTTTCGTGGAAGTGCAAAGACTTTTTGAACAAGTGATACTTTTCAAATTAGTAGGGCATTGCCAGACCATGGCTTAAATAATGACTTACTTTTTTTCACAGAAAAAGGCATCATACTAATTTATTTCTTTAAGAATAGTAGACATGAAGATCTCTCAAGTAAAAGGAAATCACGTTTTTTTCTGAAACCACTTTAATAAAAACAAAGACATTAAAGTTTTATACTGAATATTCTAAAATGCTGAAGTATTAATTCAGGGTAATAACTCCTATAAGCATTACTGAATTATGCATTTTAAATTACAATTTTCAAAAAATGGCTGTGGGTATATTATAAAACTGAAAATAAATTTCACAAAACCTATTCTAAGTATTTTCTATGCAATGATTTGTGTGAATTATTTAACATTTTCATTAACATTGTCTGGAAATGTACAAGTTTATCTGACTCATATCTTGAGATCCTTGAAATGTTAAAGGACCTAGTTCTGCAAGTTTTCCTGCATAGGCAGGCCACTAAATGCACACATACACATTTCTAGAACTCAGGATATTCAGTACTGAAACTATAAACTAGTGCTGAATGTTAACACCATTTGAATTGTGGTATATTTACATTATGCCCTTCCAAGCACTGTATGTTTATTCTTCCATACTACATTAAAGAAAAACACAAACTCAAACTTTTGCCTGGTTTTCTTGTTTTTTTCAGAAGCATATAAAATTAGGCTTAGAAAGGGAGGCAGAATTCTATCAAAGGAAGGTGTTACTCTAAATATTCAAGTATATCATGTGCCCAGTTAAGCAATGGAAAAGAATAGCATTTCTTAGTGCAGCATCTGTTTTGAAAGAGATATGGCAGAACAAATAATTAAATCAAAAGTATTCAAGCACCAATTAACATTTGACTTGAACTTCAAGTAGAGATTTAAACTACATCTTATGTTATGAGGACCATCCAGACCATCTCTAACACATAGGAGAGTGAGACACAGACAGATGATAACAGCCATTGAAAATTAAAGCTGCTTAATTGTTTGCATCAAGTAGAAGGCAGTTGATGGTAAAATTTCCACAGGAATTTTCAACCTAGATATGCAGAGGGGAACTAGGCGCCTCAGTGAGCCATACTAGATGCTGAAACACTCTTAGATAGATCCTTTTTTACTGGTGAGCTTTGCTGATATTTAAACCTCTGCACACATATGCCTCTATCAGTTTATATTCAGATCAGTTAGCAGCCAGTAATGAGTGCTGCTGATTATGCTCACAAATTACTTCAGTTTGCTACTCTTTAAAACCCATACGCTGACTGGGGAAATAAACAAAACTCAGGTTTTCCTGTCCCAAATGAATCTACCCATAAACCCAGTACATCCATTTCTCTTTTTTCCAACATTAAACTTGGCAGTTGATGCCACTTCTCCTTTTCAGCAGCTCCCAAATAAATGGACTGAAGTGAGCCTTTCTAATTAACACATGTGAATGAACCCCAAATATGGGATTTTATTGCATTAGCTTAAGATATGCATACCATTTTTATTCACAGGGCTACAAAAATTTCCAACTGCCAAAAACCAGCTAAAATGAGGGAGAGTAAGAAGTGTGCAGCTTTGCTACAACTCAGCAGACATAAACAATGCAAAGCATTTTGTATGGATTTCCCAAAGGATATATCAAGAACTATCTTGATGTTGAAGATTATGAGTAAGGCTTAATTTGGGGTATTAATAGCTATCCTGACAATTTCATCTCTGCAAATCTTATTACTATTACAGGAAAAAAAATTCTATATCCATTTTGCTGAGGCATTAGCCTAGAGCTTCATGTGGTGAGAGGTATTTCTTGCTTAGAATTTAAATTCATTTGCATGGTATGCATTTTGGGGGAAAAAAAAAAAAAGAAGAAAAAAAAAGAGAGCACACTGGTTTCCAGCTTTTTTATGAGAGAAATGAAATACAGATTTTTTTTTAAGTTTTGTCTTTACTTTTGCACTCAAATGTTACAGGTACCTGCAATTATGTGGAGGCACATTCATTATTAATACTTAAATATTTAACTTCATAATATGCCTATCTACATAGGATGTCTAAATGAGAAATCTTGTACTCACAGTACATCATTACACAAAATCTCACCTGAAATAATTTTGCCCACAAATCTGTAGCTGTAGAGATGGAGAATAGGAATATTTCTAAATGAAACTCTGTGTCAATGTCAACAGTTTTGTACTCATTAGCAATTGCTTATTACATGATTTCATATCTTATGGTAGTCCAGTTAAAAGTCACAATCTCAAGCCACAAATGATTGATGTTACAAAGATATGGGACACAGATATAAATCTGTGGAAAAACATGTGAAACCACAATATAAAATTACATCTTTTCCAGAGAAAATACCTGTGACCCACTAGTATTACAAAGAAAACAAAATAAATTAAGTGCAAAGGACCTACCAACAAAACCTTTGAAGATGTTACAATGCATTCACTCAGTGAAGTAGTACAGGCTTATACTATAAAAGACCGTCACACCCTAGTTGGTAAGGAGCTCAAACTCACCAAAATCAGGTGCACTAACATCCTTGATTAGCATAACGTGGAGAAAGAAAGTGTCAAAAATCATACTGAAGCTATTTTTTAAATAATTAGATCAATAAAATTAATGTCTATCATTTCTTTCAAGGTTGATTATTGCAAGGGAAAAAATCCTTTAGTATTTATACGTAAATATGTTTTTAATATAGTGCCTAAATAAGAAAAATTATGTTACTATTCTCACATGGTAATTCTACACAAGAACTCAAGTTAAAATATGAATAGAATCCTGTCATTTACGCTTTGTACTCAAAAGGCACAACAATATTTATTCTTAGCTAGAAGTCACTCTGAGTGCGGTCATTGCAAGACTTAAAATTACAAGAATTGTTCAACTAGCAGAACAGAATAGCAGCAGGAGTGGCGTTACTACCTGAAGTACAACAGAAAGCAGGGCCGAGAGAAACAGTCGGTGTAAACATATGTCTCAGCTATTATTCACTCACATATAATTCCAACAATGCACTGTTTTCTGTGCAAGACGTTCCAGAATAAGTCCAAAACTAATTTTCTCGCTAATAATGTGGAGTGCAGGCAGATCCTGTTTTTATTCACTAGCTATGCAAATTTGCCTTTTGTACATCACAGAATGCCAGAAAATGATGGAGAAAGGAAGGAAAATAACTGATGCCAACCATGCAGCATGTAACAGAGCAAATAGAAGAAATTCATTTTGTCTAACTGCAGGATGGCAGCATTGTGGTTGACACCATCTAGCTGGTTGCTTAGCACTCAGGTCAGCAGACTGAAATTGCAGTGAGAAGACAAAACTAGGCATTCTACCATATGACCACAGTGTTTCTATTTCTGTTGCATTTCTTCATTGGAGAGAAGATGTAACTTCAGGGTTGGACCTTTCTATAAATATGTCGGTATGAATAAATTTGTACCTTTGATTCAAATCAATAAAACCTTCGAACTCTTTCCATGGTTCTAGAAAAACCTAAGCTTCTAAAACTTTGCAGATTATTTCTTGAAATATAAGGATAGGATTCAGGCCAACAGGTTGGGAGGTTTTTTGTTGGGTTTTTTTTTTCTAACAGGTAGCAAAATCACAGAGAGGCAAGAGACTAAATCAATGGTAGACATTAACAAGTTCTCAGTAGAGAATTTGGATTGAGGAAACAAGAATCCAGGTCAATTCAAGACAGAAAAAGACCGGTTGTCAATGTATCAGCTGCAAAGAGCCAGATGTCACAAGAACCCAAGTTCTTTGCCATAGGTGAAGCTCCAAGACACATCCTGAGGAGGGGCTATGTCAGAAATAGAAAGAAACAATAATAAAATAAAACATTTGAGATAAAGGTAACTCCATCATCTTCAAACAGACAAAAAAGCCCCAAGTCAGAGGTGATGGAAGAAGAAATTGGTTTGAGGCTTAGATGCTTAAGATAGATGCTAGCCATTTCCAAGAACAAAGCAACTTTCTTCCTAGCAAGCACAAGTGACAGGAAAGAGAAACTGTTTTCTTTTCAGTGGGACAGAACACACAGTTTCATGTAAATAGCACTTCCTTCAGATTCTCTCTTAAGTTCCAGTCTCAACAAGCTCTAGGTTAGCTACACTTACCCCTATCAGTGCTGTCTTGAGATGGCTCTTGACAGCAACCTTGACAGTCTATGGTAGGTTAAAATCAGACAAACCTATACCTGACAAACTTTCTTACAGCAGAAAAGGTTCATATGAAACTTGGTGTTTTTATTCAAATCTTTATTTTCTCATCATTTCCTGGTTTTGGGGGACCTGTTACAGCTCCTGAGGAAACTGAATGAGTAGTAAGATCCTCTCTGACAACTTCCCAAGGACACATTTTCCCCACACACTTTTAGTTCAAAACGTACCAAGGGTTTCATCCATCTCTGACTCAAGTGGACTCAAAGGTCACTATAAAAATTTAATTCAAAATGAATACATGTCCCAGCTTTAATTCTGTAGTCTAGTCAGTAGTGGAAAACCTTAAGTAAAGCTGCAGTACAATAAAACAGTTCTAACTTTATAACAAATTACAGTCACTAGACGTTTTTCTCAATGTCTATATGTAATCATAAATATTTTAAGACATTTTGCTGATGTATGACACTGATTAGGAATAAAAAACATATCACAGAGTCCTGAAAACCAGAGATCATTGCAAATTATAGAAAAACAAGTCTTACATTCATTTGAGCTTTATGATGAAGTTTTAAGATGTCCTAATTATATTATTTACTAACTTTGAAACAACTTTGATTTTTTCAGCCTTTCTTTCAAATTTTTTTTAAACTTTCCAGTCACTGCTAATGGGGCTATTGAAGAAATGGAGAAAGCAGCCCAGACACCCATCCAGGGAGAGAGTACCAGTGGAGAAACTGCCAGTCTGGAATGGGGACTGAAAGGAGGACATGTACTTCTCTCACTCTTGTAGAAATACAAAAGCAACACGTGAGATGAAAAAATGTAGTCAGTGTCCTATCAGAAAGAATCAGAGACCCATATCTGCCTTCTCCCCACTCCTGCAATTGCAAATGAATGCATTTAAGCAAAGACAAGATGGCAAAACATCTCCCCTGAACACTATGCAGAAGCTGTAGCCCTAGGATTTTTTCCAGGCCCTGTCGAGGTATATACATATTACGTTGTTCAAATTCCTTGACACAGTCCATATTTCATAAAACAAGTTACTTATCAGCAACCAGGCTTCTTCAAAACATTTACATACACATGCTCCATTTGTGAGCAAACTGCAGTTACTAGGATGTAATTTTCATTTTTCTTCCAGTGACTGCCCACATCCATGTCCACACGAACAATACTTTAAAAGAACTCCAGGCTCAGGTATTAGGATCTTGATGTCCTTCATTGAGGCAGTAACTGAAGCATCGTCCTACCAAGGCATGTCCATAGTGAATATCTCTACAGAAATACAAATCTTTAAAGACTGGGATTCAGCTCCAAAGCTGCACTAAGTAAATGCTGTGATAGAAGACATTTTTCAGTGAGGTCCCAGACAGAACTTGAGCTCTAATGGAGCATTTTATCAAGGTGCAAAATGCTTTGGTTGTGTGAAAATGAATTTTCCTTTGGATCTGTAGATATTAATACAAACAGAACTTCCCAAGTCTAGGAGTGAGCACTCTAAACATAATAAGAAAGAGTTCTCTTAAAACTAAAGTCGTAAGGTGTGACTTCATCCTTACAGGAATTAAATTTAGCTTTGAATATTGTCTTTAGGTGGCAGCAGGCAAAGGAGAAGCAAAGACACGGGCTTGGTGTCAGAAATACCTCTGAGATGTACTCTTGACACCATCTGATCCAAGAATATGAAAACCTAACCATTTCTTCTTTGTATTTATCAGACGGGTTCCCTGTCCCAGGTTACTCATTTCAGATTCTCATTTTGCCAAAGGATGTTCTCCTGCACCTGAAGAAAAGCACCAATCCTGTACCAGTTTCTTAACATTGAACAGTATTGTCACCATAAAACATGACAACCTCAGAAGCAGATCCAAAATGTTCTACAGGCTCTGAAATTGCATATTCATGTTGGGTTTTCATTCCACTCAGAACCAGTGTCATTCTTCTGGCTGCTGAAATAGTTCGCAAAAACAGAAGGCCTGTGGGGGTCTGGCACATCAAATCAGGACTGTGGGAGATGCTGAAAAGGGCACTGATGCTTACCAGTGCTGGCTTGAGCTATTCAAAAATCTGGAGAGCATCATTGTGAGAACTGATGTGTTTGATAGAGATGATGCCTGCCTGAAGAATGGGTGGTTCTTTGCCAAATTCAGCAAAGAATCTGAAGGCATAGTAACCCTGAGACATCATAAAAGTACACTCCATCACGAAACATAGTGGGGATAGAAAAGTGACTAAATTATAAACCACCTTGTAGATATAGTTTAAGGAAACTTAAATATTCAAAAAACATGTGGATGTGGCTCTTGGGGATAAGGTTAAGTGTTGAACATGACAGTGCTGGGTTAACCATTGGACTCAATGAATTTATAGGCCTTTTCCAACCTTAGCAATTCTATGACTCTATGATTCCATCATCTCCACTGAGACAGACATACAGAACCGGAACACAAATCCGTTGAGGTCGTAGTTCAAAGTTAAAACTGGAGCCACACTAACACTCAGAGGTAGAATAGTGTTATTTATTGTTGTTTGTTATATAGGTTGTACCCACAGAATGCTGTACAACTGGAAAGAGATGCTTCCTATGCTCTCCAAAGCTACCTTTCCTGCATTCGTCACATGATAAAAGATTGCCTACAAATAATATATCGAGGATTGTCTAGTGCAGTACAAGAACCTAGGAAGAGAGTTTTCTTCTTTCTGGCTTAATTTAACACAGTCTAGCATACTTTGTAATAATTCTTTTCACCCAGACCTGATGTTCTTTAAGGAGAAGACAAAGAAAGCCTATTACAGTCCCCAGTATACTTGCTGTCTTGCATCAAGGATTAGACCCCTTTACAAATGCTTACTTAGCTAATATATTAAAATCTGTCAATACCTGTTGAACCTCAAAGATTAACTTTTTACCACAGGAGGAATAATATTTGCAGGAGGCTTACACTTCATTTTACTTGTCATGGGCATTCTGTGGAAGTCATGAAGTACTTGTCCTGTCACATGAAGGTATTAAAAAAATGAAATTCTGGGAGATGACCCACAGATTTAGCTATCATCTGCCTGCAGTGATTATGGCAGTCTGCAGTGTTAAGAACTTACAGATTTTAAAAAAGTCTTTTCTCTCAAAACAGTGGTACTGCTAAAAACAAAGTTCACCTAAGTGCATGTAGGGAGGACAAAAATGTTGCTTTAGGTTTTAGCAATGGCAGAGCTATAAAATAAGTTATATCTGTATGCACTACCGAATGAAAATAATTCACAAACAATCCCCTTCACAATGATAACCAACCACCAAAATGTCAAACAAAAGGCTGGAAACTTTTATTGAATCAGATGCTTGTCAGTCTTCTGACAAATGTGTCAGCTATGGGCATTTTAGTCAGCAATTTCAGTAACAACCAAATGGCCTTTTGTACACTGCACATGAAGACAGACTTCAATTGGCACAGAAAATAATAAATCCCAGGCTTTTGAACCTTTAATTCTCACTCTTTTTTAGACGTGTTGGAAGAGATAAATGGGAGCTTTACTGATCTCATTCCTCACATCGATCCAGAATGTAATTTTATTCAAAAATTTTATAAATTGCATGCCTCATTTAAAAATCTGGAATGAAATGTTGCCTTCCAATGTAGGTCATCAGCACAATTCTCAGAACAACTTCAAGACTACAGGCTGTATGCACAGCATAACAATGCTCACAAATAACTACCCAATGGCAAAGACACGCACACTGTATCAAAACCCAGTTTGAGGGGTGGGTTGGAAGTGTTCAGACCCAGAATGCTCTGAAGCTGGGTGCTTCATAAATATATTGCTTTGGGCAAGGTATATGTATCGGCTGTATTTCTGTGGGTAAAACCCTGTCAATCACAGTCTGCTTAAAAAAAAAAACCACAACAACAACAACAAGCCCCCACAAGTCACCTTTTGTCTCCAATGAACCACGAGGGATGGAGTCAGAGGAGGGATAAATTCAAACCAAATGAATAGTCTGTTTATCAGCAGTAATTCTGCCAATTTATTGAAATTATGCCAAGTTTACTCCTGATTCACATTGTAGCTCTGATGAAAATATGGATGGACAGAACTCAGTCAAGGAAAAGATGCCAGAAATCTCATTTTCTAAAGTAAATATTTTTCACTTTTGGTAACCCTGATTCCTGACATTCGTGTGTCCAGGAAACAAAAGAGGTGGAGAAAAATGGACCATTTCAAACATGTATGCCAACTGTGATTATCCAGGAGAAGTACCCTTATACTGACAGGCCAGCTGGCTGCTGTTTCATTAGTCAACACCTAAACTACTACTTCATATGATCAGTATTTTAAAGAGAGAGCAAATAAATCTCTTGAGAGCACTACCATAATGCTGGCAGTTCTTAGCAAGACTTATTAAAAAACAAAAGCTTCCAAAAAAAAAAAAAAAAATCTGGGATCACAGAAATGACATAATGCTCATTATTTCCAGATGGCCCAGAAAGGACCAACTTGCAAGTCCAAACGAGACTTGGTTCAAGAACTCCTGCTGTCACTACTGTCAAACAGTGCCCTTGTGATAAATTGTTTTAAGACTTTCATAGAGACTGCTATTTCTTACATTGCAGAGAGGAACTCTGTATTACATTATCTTTTCCCTGAATCTCTTAGAAATACTGAAGGTACATTTAAGATGACTGAGAAAAGAAAGAGAACTTAGGAGTTTTTAAAAGTATATATCTGCTAAAAAAAAAAAAAAAAGAAAAGAAAAAATAGTAGTTACTGTAAAAGCTGCCTATTGACAAACTTGAGTCCTGTAATTCAATTTGTTCACGTAACACTAGAGCAGTAGTATTAAATCAGTAACCTAACTGCACTTTTTTTATTTTTTTTACAGAATTTGGTGTCTCAAATTGCTCTTCTTGTTTTCAAAAATAAATTTTGCAGCTCACACACAGCAAACTGATTGTTGTTGTAAAATCCTGGTAGGGCAGAAACATATTGATTTGCTTTCAGGACACTGAAGCTGAGACAGGAATGCATAGATGTCCACTCTAAGTCTTGCTATCAAAACTACTTTCCTTCAGATTGTCCACCTATTATAATTAGAATAAATAGCATATAAATAGAACTCAATGCCATTGTGAAAGACTTACAAATAAAGTTGCTTTCCTCTTAACACAGACAAAAAATTCAAAAAATAAACAGCTAAACCTGAGTATTAAGACATAAAAGCCTTAAAAATCCCTCAACAAAGTGTTCTGAAAATAAAAATAGTATTTCAAATTACTCTCATATCCCTTTTCACCTTCACAGCATCAGACCTTCTAGAAAGGAAGATTTTCAGACACCGAAGCTAAGCCAGTATTAAATTTGTAAGTAATAGAAGACTCCCAATATTAAGAAGCCCCCAGCTACAGCTTAGAATTATCATTCTTTAAATATTATGAAAGAGGCAAGCTGAACATCAGAAAAAAATTAAAAAACTATGAGAGGAGGAGAGAATTTATTTAGGCTGCTCATCAATCTACAAACACTAATTGAGGAAAGCAGTGTACTGATAGCCATGCATTTCAATGCATGCTTCTAAACAGCCATTTATTCTTATAGTTACTTATGAACTTTATCAGAGCCTGACTTCAAATGTCATGTTAAATGCTGTATTTCAAATGCAAAACCAGAAATGTAAACAGTGGCCTAATAAAGATGCTGATTTATATGAACTCATCGTGGCCATGATTACTTCCAAAAAATCTACAAATTCAGATGCATGAGGAATAATTTCAGTTGGAGAATAAATGAGCCAAAATGCCCATTAAAAAAAAACAAATCTAAAACTACCTCACGATTGGATTTTTTGGCTACCTCTTTTGAAAAGAGACTGTGGGAGTGACCTCAAAAGAAACACTGAGTCAAAATAATCAGGGACCTTGGAAGAAGAGTGGAAAAAGATTCTGAGGGTGAAGAGGCAATATGGCATTTTTTGACCAAGCAGACATCACAGGAAAAACAGGAAATGCATTAGTGAATTCAGGAAAAATATGGAAGAGATGGAAGGAAGAGAGTCCATTGAAGGTCTGGAAATGCCATTCTGATCCTGGGAACCTGGTTTACAGACAGCTCTGACAAATGTACTTCTTACATAAAGTCATCCAAATGTTTCAGTCTATGAGGGAGTACAGAAATGAAATACCTGAGCTGACCTTTTTTCTGCACTGCAACCTGTCTCATCTGTCACTTGAATGTGAATATAATGTACATGGTACATATGAATTATTTCTTTGAATAGTTTACTATCGTTTTCATTTGGATGACTATGATGCTGATGACACTTCATAAATTTCAATGATTCTCTCTCCAAACCTAGGGGTTTGATCAAAGTTTTTACTCTTTGTGTTGCAAAACACAAAAGATAGAAACACTGTCTATGTCTGTTCTGCAGAGAGATGCAATGGAGTGTAACGCTCTGGTTTGTGCCATAACTCAGCAGGTTGAGAGTTCACTGTTTTGAAATAGTTATCCATACACCCACATCACCTAGAGCTGTTACCTGACCTTCTTCTGCCTTTTTCCTTCAAAGCAGCATGGAAGTCCTAGAACATTTCTGAACTGCTACAAGCCTTAACATCCAGTCAGTGAGTGCAATAAAATACACACACAAAACATCCTTCTTCTCCCTTCATGCATCTTCAGTTTCTCGGATACACACTTAGAGCTGGATAAAGGACATGCTCTTCACATTAACGCACTCAGAAATACTCCCAAGAACAAATCGTGTTATCACAGATGTGCAATGTATCATCTGACGGGTTACTGCAGAATGACCTGTTTTTTGATGAAGAATTAGGTGATAGCACCCATTCATCTGGAAGTTTTCAGTATAGTTTCCGTTTGTAGTTTCTCTTAGCCATCATTTTGATGACTTCAACCTGGGAAAAGGCTAATACAGAGAAACTACCCAAGATTTTTCAAGAAATGGTGAATAGAAGTTTGAACAAAATGAAACACTTAACAAGTGGAGAGCTTCAAGAAGTAATTTGACATTTTAAGAAACGGTAGAATCAAACCAAGAAAAGACCTTTCATGTCACCCTAGACAATCCTACTCTTACAACAAGAAGTACAAAGCTCAAAGGTGGTATGTGTAACAAAGCTGAAGCAGGAATGCCAAGGACTGGGAATGCTGGAGGTTCAGAAATCAGCAGTGACCATAAGGATCCGAAATGCAATGACTTTGCACTCCCTAGTGCCGACCAAAAACAGCCACCACTGCAGGCATCTGATATTATCATCAATTATTTGATGACTGTTCTTCACAATTAAAAATAATTAATTATAACATGACGCCACTCTGACAGGCATGATAGAAATGGAACAAAATGAAACCTTTGTCTCAGATGGTGAAGGCCTTATGGTGGGAAATAAACAGAAACAAGTCAGAAAACACAGTGAAACAGATGTGTTGGCATTTTGGTGATCTCTGAAGTCAAACAGCAGAACCCGTCTCAAAATTTTAGACTTCCATGCCATCCAAGCAAATAAAGCTATTCATGAGGGAGTCTTATAGTTTTGCTGAGGTGTGCCCAAGAATATGAAGAGCAATTTCCAGACTATGTCATACATTGAAGTTAAAAGGAGAAACTCATCGTATCTTGTGTACTTACAGACTTTATTCAGGAATATTCTTAGTAAACAGTAAATTTCAATCAGGGATTTGACTGAAATTTCTATAGATAGAGGGAGTCTTTGAAGCCACATATACAATACTGTGAGATAGATAATCAAATAAGGTTATGATTATGTACTATTTATACTGCAGTCTAAAAAACAATATGATTTCTTTAAAGAGGCCTAAATGACAAGCTGTAAAAAACGCAAAAATTTGATTACACACAAAAAAATTGTTCAAGAACACAAATCAGGGTTTAAAAATTAATAAAAACAGAGGAGATGGAGCTGTGAAGACCAGTCCTGATTAAATACTATCTTTAACACACATTTAGACAGGAAAGTCTTTTGCTTCGGAGGAAAATAGTATTTCAATATGGGCTGCCAAGATGCCTCCTCCATTTGTCCTTCATGAAAAGACTACCCCTTACCTTCCCCTTTGGATTTCTCTCCTACTCTTTGGACACTACACCTTAAAACCAGGCTGCTTTTCTTAATGGTTATGCAGGTCAGGGATCTTCTGTCAATATTCTGATAAGGAGTTCACTTGCACCAGTCATGCACAGATATTTATCCTTAGATTGCAACAAGCATTGGTTTCTGATGAGTAGAAGTGGACTTGCAGAATGAAGATCTCAGGAACTAGAGAATCTATTGATTTTTTTTGCCCACCTGATTTAAAAGAGGGCAAGTAAAAAAAAAACAAACAGAGATTTGAGATTCTTGGTCTCCCATTTTCTGATATAAAATGAAGAAAGGTCGTGCACACGTTAGAAAAGATGCGCTTTTTGGACAAACATGCTACCAGTAATGCCAAAGTTGATGATTATCCATGTTTAAAGGACTTTATGGAGGGCATGAGAACATTCACTGCAATTAAATGAAATGGATGAGAAACCTATGTTTTTAAAAAGGCTTTTATAACACATAGAGCAAGTAATAAACAAGATGCAGTAAGACCAAAAAATCAGACTTATTTCTACTATTAAAAAATAACAGAAAACTCAAAAAAGCCTTCCAGCCCCTCAGAAAACTAATAGAAGGAATTGGAAGGAGAAGATCATCTTTACTATTTTAAGTTTTAATTAATGTTCTTCTCATAAGACGAAGGAAGAAGATACATTACTTATCATGTTGAAGAACATTCTTCTAAAAATAGACACATCTTGTTCCCTAAAAACTTAGAGCCAAACTAAGGAGCAGCACAGAACTTACCTGATAGAGTTTGAAGACTGAATGTACACATATATATCTATGTTTGCTTACATGTATTTATAGACACATCACTTTAGTGTCCACCTGTTCAGAATAAGGTTAAGGGCACAAAGTTATGACTACTCACTCTATGTCTATCCTCTGACAGGTTTCAGTATTACAGCTTGCAGGCAGTAGAGGGCTAGACACTGATGAGATAGAAGATGAAAAAGTATCTGTCAGGCACTGTTTTATGCAAAAGTGGTATTTTATCATAATTTCTACGTACACTCTAGACTGTAGAAGCCTGTAAGAGTACTGCTGTCATTGCTATCCTTTCTTCAGATACAGTGTGCATCTGCTAAAAGAAGATCTATGCTTCACATATAAAATCCAAGGGAATCAGTTCATATTTAGTTTTCTGATGATTTATAATATTAGGCCTTCAACCACAAGTTAGATGCAGGCGTCCTTGGAAACACACTGTGAGAAGGAGGGTGCTTACACTGAGCTTAATGCTCAGATCTGTGAAGGGATTAACCAGAGAGGTGCTGGGGCCCAGTGACTCCAGCAATGCAATAGACACAGATCACTAAGAAACCTCACAAGGAGAGCAAACGTCCCCGTAGTGAAATTCAGAGACGTGCTAGCACCCTGGGCTAAGCACCCAAGTCAAGGCTACAAGGAAATACATGCTTCTACTTTGAACTCATACCTGAAAAAATTTGATCTTGGATGTACTCTTTAAAACTAGAGGGGGGGGGAGGGGAAGTCAACAAAACATCAGGCAGCTTGGACAGCAAGGACTTTTTTTTTTTTTTTTAATCACATTCAGTACACCTATATCTATGTGGATCTCTATCTATTTTGTCCCTCTCAAAGGTGACTCATGGATTACGCATGCAGAGAGAGAGATGAGCTTGGGATCCCTCCCACTCGTATTTCCAGTGAAAAGCTCTTCAGCAATGCTTACGTATAGATACATTCCCACTGTGGACATATTCATTAAAAAAAATGGAATTTTGCATTCTCTCCAGAACGAGGAAGAAGAGAGTAGTATGTCTAGTATTGATCACCCTTTTTTAACTAAAAAGTGACTTCCTGAAAAAAAAACTAAGACTAATTAGACAAAAGACTAAATTGTGTGTGTTCATTTACATATGCACACATATGTACGTGTGTGTGCATGTGCATGCATGTTCATTTTTCCCTATGTGTTAGGGGAAAATAAATGCAGCAAAGAAAATCTCAGTTTTGATGTTACTCAGAACAAACTTTTCTCTATGCCCATGGCAGACAGTAAAATAAGTAACCACAGCAAGGAAGAGTCAGGCTGGGTATAGAATAGAACAATAAGAATATTCAGGCATGAAAATCTGCAGTAGAATCACTAGTATTGGAGACAACCTAGAACAGATCAGCTGCCCATCTCTTAGCTTAAAACATATGGCTGAAATCCACTTAGAGGGGGGAAAAATCTATTAGGGAAGGACAGTGAATTATTTGACCTCCTGAGATGTGTTCTAGCCCTATCTTTTTATTGATTATGAAGGAAACACAATGCTGAAGGAGAGCCTTGCTACAAGAAATATTAGGAACACTTTGTTTTTTGAGTGATTCCTAGCTCAGTAGGGTGGGTTTTCGTGCAGTGGTAGACTTCAGAGGTGAGGCTGTATGAATGAAAAATTTTGGTTTAGCTAACCTGGAGACCTCTTCTTGTGACAATTTGTCAAACATGCACAAAACTTGCAGCAGGCACTGGAAAAACCTAGTCATGTGATCAGATAGCCTTAAATAATTCATGTGTCAACAGAGTGACCAAGTGTGCCTATGTCTGCTTGGAATTTGGGCATAGCATGCAATGTAAGTCCCTACTCTCCACAACTCAAGCAGTTAATAAACCAAAATCAGATCCATTGGCTAAGCCGCAGAATCCTCCCTAATGCCACCAAACATGAGTTACCAAATAAGTGTCCATTTTCATGAACAAAGTGTCTCCATTTTGAAATGTACCCCAGGGAAAGTCTCCTGGATGATGTAAGCATTGACAAATCTAGTCTAGTCACGTTTATGATAATCAGTTTTTCAGCCCCACTATGGGAAATTTATTTGCCCCTGAAATCACCATTTGGTTTCTGGGTACATTATAAGAACCTTCAACTAGGCACAAGGGATAAAGTGTTCTAAGATTATGAGATATATTTTTAAAAAGCAATGTTGATGTTATTCACATTGTAGAGCAAAAAAGTGCAATTCATTTCTGCAGAAATATATCCCTTTTATTAGCTAGCAATTTGACTGCCCTAAACACACTTGATCTAAAATTATTGTCTTTTCTGTAGAAGCCTGTCAGAGATCAAGAGATATTTATGGATCATTTCCAACACCTACTCAAAGAAGGTTATTTTATACAATGTTTCTGCTTTAGCTGGAAGAAGAGACACCCATCTTAGTCTAAAGCAGATTGTGTCACTTTTCTCTGTGCTCCTCTGTGCACTGATGAGGAAGTTTTGCTGAACTCCAGCCTTACGACATCTCTT
Organism: Struthidea cinerea; assembly: GCA_013397865.1. Lineage (NCBI taxonomy): Eukaryota > Metazoa > Chordata > Aves > Passeriformes > Corcoracidae > Struthidea > Struthidea cinerea. Next base: position 659,328 of record VZTI01003488.1, read on the forward strand.
TCCTCCAGGAGCAAAATGACATGCCTAAAACAGGGCCATGAAAATGAGTGTAACGTCTAATCTGTTTGAGCTTCCTCCTGCATGGATAAAGGATTGATTATGCTGATTAACATAAAGTTCCCTTGGACCCAGATTTTATAGTAAGCCTTCTTTGAAAACAATTCACTTATTCCCATTGGACAGAGCAAGATACTATATTTTAATGGGGAAATTCGTAGAAGAATCTGTTTTTTCTTCAGTTTTCATATGTCGTATCTTAATTGTAAAAATCTCTTCTCAGCCCCATTTGTCTTCTGATATCAGTGGCTATCCATTTTTCCAAAGCTGACTTGTTTTGACAACCTAACTGCAAATTCCTTCAGTTGTATTTGTGGAAACTAGTAAAACCTAGTTCTCATTGGTCATTTAAGCTTACTGCTTTTCTAACTAATCTAGGAATGTGGGAAGTAGATTTCCTTATGTCTAATATGGCTTGTTTTTTTGTACAGGGAGAGATTTCAAGCTCTTAATCTCTTTAGATTTTTTTTTTTAAATATTTACAAGTAAAATGAAGGAAAGATATGATTAAACAATGAATCAACATCTTTAAGGCATCTGAAACTTTCTCTTAGCTCCAGTCTTATGCACAGAATACGAAAACTTTAAATTAATTCAGCTCCTTGCCTCCACATTGTATCCAAGGTAAGGAGAAATATCTATGAGGGCAAGTACTGCCACACCCAGCTGAAGCCCATTTTATGTTTTTACCCAGTCACAGCTCATACTTTATAATGAAATGCAGTACAACATTAATGATACACGTTCAAATAGGACTCGGAGAAGTGGCAAGCAAGATTGCCTATGAGCTGCTGCAGGGTTAGAAGAAAATCTAATTAATTGCTTATTGAAGCTGTTCATCTTGGTTATGCATAAACAACCAGGACTTGCATATACATTCATTCTTCAGGTTTAATTTAAGCCCAACAATGACGCTCACCAGAGTATACAAAACTATAAAAACTATATAAGGTTAGATAGCAAATAGGATAAGTATGGTACATTTCTGGATTCACTTACTGGTAAAACAACCAAATAGAAACAAGAAACCTGTCATAGAGTATTTGCAAGTTGCTAATTTAGACACAAGTTCTATTGGCCATTGCGCTAGCAGTAGAAGCCATCTGTAATTAATAATGCCTGAAACATATGGAGAAAATGAAAATTAATTTAATAATGATAATTTCCCTAGCAGCTTTACATTGTTTTATCCAATAAGTCCAAAAGAGTTTGAATAACACTTTAAAAAGTGAGACAGGGCAGATCAGCACTTGATCTGCAAAAGTAAAATAACTAGAGAAATGAGTGAAAAAATAGGTAATATATAAAAAGAAAAACCATGAAGCAGCTCAAACTTAACAAAAAAATGTGCAGTTAGTCTACCTAATAAAGACCAGGTGACGCAGCATTTTTATATAGGTTTGGAGTTTTTTACTTGTTTAAATATTAACAAAGTAGAATAATACAACTTTCACAGCAGTCATCAACACCTTCTTCATTTGGTAGGAAAGAATAAAAATAATACAGGAACAAACCATTGAACTTTTTTAGTTCCAAACATTGTATCTTAGTAGGCAGTCAAAATATGAAAGGCAGTTACATGAGCACTTATCATTTATATTGGTTTAGGCATTGTAATTTTTATATTCTGGATCCATATAATTAGGTAAGGAATTGTAAAATATAATCCCATGCTCTGTGGCAGTGTGATTAGGATTAAGTACATAAACAACTTTTGCATGTTTAAGTGTTAATTATTTCTAATGACATATCAATTAACACATTTCTATTTTGTTTTTCAAAGGAAAGGCCATAAAAACTGTGTCTTTTTTAATTAAATCAATATTCTATAAATTTTTTTTCATTCTTATGTATGAAAAATGTTTTGCCCATTTTTCTTATTAATATGTTTTACAAAAAGAGCCCTAGTGCACCTAAAAGTACCATTCAGGAGAAAAATGTAAGATTATAAATGAGGCACCATGCCCTACTACTCAGACAGTAGCATCACATATTTTCATATAGTGGTTGCTTAGGATATTAGTAACACTTGGCAAATCACAGCTTCTAACAAGTGTCAGCAACTGGCAGGTACTGTCAAAAAAAAAAAAAAAAAGAATACCAATTGACACCTATCAGAGCAGCAGATGTGCAGTTCGAAATCTCCGATTTCCTCCAGCTATATTTTGGGGGGAAAAGACTGTTGGGAAGGAAGCAACACGAAAAGCTTCTCTCTCCAAGCACTAAGCAGACAATCCGGTTCCTTTTGAATACTCTGCAGTGCACTACATCCAGTATCAGTCAAAGCTGGAGCACCACTATCATCTATGATACCAGTGTCTCTGTTTAGGCATGCCAGAGCAGTAGCACCCCGAAATTCTCTTGCACATAATAACCACAATGTACACAAACTGCCTCTGTGTGCCTGAAAGAGCACCAGTACCATTTTCTGTTAGTTTGTCCCTCAATGCTTCTTAACATCAATGAATAAATAGAAAATTTAGCAATAGGCTAGAAGAACTTGGAGTTTGATGGAAAAACAAGGTTCAACAACCTGTAAGAGCCTCCAGAACCATTATCTTTTATAATAGTTTGCAATCTCCAACACCTTAACATTCACTGAGGGGGTTCTTTATTTATTTATTTTTCTCACAATAATCATACAATTAGTGAGTGTTGTATTGCCTTATACTAGTAAAATGAAAACTTTATTGTCTTTCTTATGTTTTAATGTCAAAGCTTGGCACAGCAGAATTTTCTAGTGGTGGAGTCGTTCTTGATCATGACCCCGCTGCCAGAGATAAAATTCACAAGCAATTTCCATTCCTCTTCCAGTTTTGCCCACTTCAGCTCAGCAGCATGGCAAGCACCTTAACATTTTCTGATGAGTATAGCGTCCTTATGAAAACAAAACCTTGCCATTTGCAATATATAAGGGCGGTGAAATTCTGCTGACCACATTTATCCTTCTCTGCAATATTTTAAGGCAGTTTGGAACAGGAGCACCATCATGAAACACATACCTTAAACTGACATGGCTGAGACACAAGAAGTTTCAAAACTCATTTACATGTACTAAACTGGTGCATGCCTACAAACAGCATTTGACAGGCTTGGCAGAGCTGATTAAACTTTGCCTGTGCTGTGTCTCTCCCCAGTCTCTCTCACTTTCTGTTATCTTCTGTGAGTGATGCAGGCTATTGTATGGAATCAAAGGGCTACAAATATGGCATACACAATATCTCAAAGCAAGCAACTTACTTGCTTTTAAAGTAGGCTGTGCTATTTTGTTTAAAGAGAAAGCCCTTACAAATCAATCTTTTCTTCCTCTGCATGGGAAATAGATATGGTTTTTACCTTAACCGTGTCAGACACAGAAACTACAGACATTATAGCACCATTAATTTCTTATTTAGGTTTCACTGATAGGCCCAAGAAGATTCAAAAAACAGAAGAAATGTTCTGTGTAGACAGAGATTCAATTGCCAGTATTTCCTGGATTGGATTTTCTTTACAATGGAGCACATAGCTCCTGCATCTTCTCTAAGACCATGATTTGGATAAACAGCAGAGTTTCAGTGATTATTCAGTCAAAGGAAAGGCTACTCATGGCTTGTTAGGATAAAGCAAAGGGCACCCAGCCTCTCTATTTTTTGCATATATGTAGAATGGACACACTCCCGATTCCAGCACATCCATTTAACAACGTGCATTACATTATGTGAGTAACACATTTCAGCAATACAATCATTCCAACCTTACTGGGGGAAAAAATAATTTAAAAAAAAAGAGAGATTACACATCAAACACCAGATAAAATATCCATCTAAACCAGGTTAGGGCATACCAGTGGAACAGCACAGTCTGTTTTCAGCTGCTGCCTTACACAGGTCATAGGGTCTGGCTGTGACATATGTCTTTTGGAACAGTAAGTCTCATCTAAAAGACTTTATCTGTTACTTTGATACAGGAGAAGATGAGTTGTGGGGAGAAAAAAAGAATTTCAAACATCGTGAAAAGAAATGGAAAAGGGATTTGGCAAAAGACCAGGGGAGCAGAAGGTAAAACAGGCAAAAGGAGAGAAGGTTAATACACCAAGAAAAGTGTAGGTGGATGAGGAAGGAGCATCAGGCAAAACAAAGCACTGAGAGCTGGTGGAAGATAGATACAGGTGGCATTTAGTCCTTGATACAGTGCAAGAACATCTCCAGCATGCTGAAGGAGTTCTCAGTTCAAGAACCCCATGCTGTATGTTAGGTACTTCATGGTGGGCTGGCATATTTCTTGGTTAGATCATTATGGCTGTTCCAAATGGCCTCCAGTGTCTGAGGAGTTATTATGGATTAATTTCCTCTGAAAGATATGTAGTTCACACGCATCATGAGCACCCTGAAAACTAAGATCACTGTGAATGGCAACAGTCAGGAAGGTTGCTTCAGAAATGTATTTTACTGCTTGATAACAGACTGCTAAGGTACACACAGCCTCAGAGAGCAAGATCAATGTTCATCTATTGTCTGCTTAATACAGAGGAACACAGAACAAAACCACTGTAAATTTTTGGAGGGGCACATATTGATGCACTCCCAAAACAATTAACCCCAATTTGATAATTCAATGGCAGTAAGTTTCTTAATTGTACAAGGAAGTGCTATAGTCTTCTAATCATGGGTAGATACAGGAAGATCTCTCTTCATACATTAGTTAAGTGGACTGAACCACAACAACCCTAAATTATGTAAATATAGGTATTCTCTCAGGAAACATATGAAGCCTAATTGGAAGGCTTAAATTACTTCAGTAGTGAGGCTGAAAATCATTCAAGCATGCTAAATAAAAAGCTCTTCACTCACTGAACTGAAATTCATGGTATTGTTAAGGCAGAACTATGAGTTGGATGTTGGCACCAAGTCACTCAAAATTTTAATCTGAAAAATCCTTAAATGCAAATATGAGAAATGCAGGAAATTCTTCCTTTAAGGGAAGTGCTTAAGGCTGTATGATAAAGTATAGGCACTGGTTCATTTTCCAACAATTTCCAAATCTGAATCTCTTGTCCTCAAAATATTCTCTTACAAACACTTACAAAGCCCAAACCGGTAAACTCCAATTGCAAAATTTAAACATGGTCATAGCCAGGGCCCAGAATGAAGGTCTGGCAGAAATTTCGTGCTCCTGACCTATTTCAGAACATCAGTTTGCCAGTCTAACGAGTTTGTTCACCTGGATTCAAAACACTTGTGAAGGGAATTAGATAAAATATCACACAAAGAATACACTTCCACTTTTATATTGTGTTTGCAAGAAAAGGATGAAGATTCATAGTCAAGGTATTTGTGTCAGAGAGCGACAATTACAGTGAGCTCTCGAGATCTCACATAGCAATAAACAACACACCTAAATGAGGAAATCTTGGAGGTAAAGTGATACTCTCATAGCAACTGACTGCCAGAAAAACTGACCTGTCTTTTGCAGCACCAGCTGCCCAGAACTGAAGAGAAACTCCAAGATACACCAGGCATGTCTCCCATGCCCCTGAGCAGCCAGAGACATGCAAAGATGAATAAACACAGTAGCATTTTTCACAATAGCCTAAATGCTGTTAAACAATTCTGCTGCATGAAGTACAAATAGCTGAATAAAACACAAGCCATTTCAATTTTGACTCTAGCCAACAAGATTCAGAGCACACACTGTGCACAAACTACAATTCCTAATGCTTTACAGCTGGCAGTGAAATGATCATTTGCAATAGCCACAATTACAGGATTATTCATTCATTAGGCAGAGTCATTGTCAGATAGTTATGAGGAAGCCCTTCTTTTAGCAGCAGCAGGGATTTTTAAAAGTCTGGAGAGCTGACAACCCTCCTGTTTCCATAGATTCCTCAGGAGCTCCACAAAATTTGGAGCTCCTGAGCCCAAAAACAAGCCTCTGAGGAAGCCACCTGGAGATCCTCCAATTTATTTCCTTTCCCGGAGAAACACTCCTGCGTGCAGAATTCCCATGGAGCTGTATCTTGTTCCTGAGCTACCACATCACACTCACGAAGGTGAATCCAGGACAATAAAAGATATAAGACAAAACAAATCAGCCCATCTCTCTGGAGATGATTTAATTTTTTTTTTTTTTTGTTGGAAGGCAAAACATGAGTTTTAAAGCCTCATTAGACAGAGGAAGACTTGACTCTGAGCTTTTCATGTTCTGGAATGGAGATTTGCACTTTTGATTAGAATAATGTTGCTGCTATCACATCCCATTCCTACTAGTGCACATCAGTTCCTGATTTTTTTCCCAAAACCCCTGCACAAAGCCATCTATCAAATGTATGTATGCAACATTCACTTTCACATATGACATTGACATATGCAACAGATACTAAAGCACATTAAAGCTGCTTCTATAAAACCTGATTTTCCTTTCCAGCATAATACCAAAACCACTGCTTTTTTCTTCAGTAACTATCAGTTTCTTTCACTTTGTTGAACTCCGCCACATGTGGAAAGATAAATTATGTATTGATTTTTTCCTCTGTTTAATAGCCTCATGAACAAGGAGGCAGTGGTGTTGAAAATGGTGCTTCTGGGAGAAAAGGGACATCACCCACAGAGCATTTTGAATCACGGCTCTCTTTTGGGTGTTTTTTCTTGAAGTTAACAGACTTATCACCACAGCAGCACACTTCCAGAAAGTGCATTCTGCTGATTGCTCCTCAAATTGGAGCAAAGGAGAGCCATATGCATCTATCAGTATAGTTCTTCTGCCAACAGTACAGCAAAACTAATGGTCCTTTTCTGCCTCTGTCCCACTCCCTTTGCTCCTTCATATATTTTATGAGAGCACACCATTCTCAGTGTTGTTGCTTTGTGGCTACTCCCAGACCTGGTATCTTTTATGTGCTATAAAAACTATTCTCCTAGTAGAACTGCCCCAAGAAATGTATCACTGGCAATTTCAGCCTTAGGTGAGCAATCACTCCACCATAATTCACTGCACCATGCACAATTATAACTACAACCGGTTACTTCTTTATTGAACGCTACGAATCCGTCAGCTATCAGTGGCAGAGTTTTCAGCACACAGCAGTTAAACAATATTTCATTTCTCTCCTCTTCAAGCACATTTCATGATGGTGAGTTAATGTAGCTAAGTTAACTAACACCATGAGAGTAGTTCCCTCAAGGTATTTTGTTATTTCTTATTTGAAGTCCCCAGTCAGAATAGAGATCAACGATGCTGGAGGGTGTGCAAAAAACCACAAATTGTTTATTAAGACATGCTACCACAAGAGGTGCCACAGATTTTTAGGCTCTACTTCAAAAACGTACTAACAATGTCAATCATCATTTGGTCCACAAACTAAATAATAACACCTATTCCAGCAGGAGCATTCCATTTCTTATCAACATTCAGATTTTTCCTTCTTGGTGAAACATAAAATACTCCAAGCATTTCACAAAGCATTAATTCAGCTACCTGGATTTCTGATCAAAACTAGCAGCAAGACAAAGACCTTAATAGAAAGGGTAACAAAATTTTGCTAAAACCAATATAGATACTCAGTTTTTGAAAAACAGCACAGTACGTCAGAATTTTATCTCACTGAAAACATTCCACATATTATGTTTGAACATTTTGTAAGTAAAATATATGGCTATATAAAAGAAGGAATTCTGTCCAAAACAAAAATCTTCCTATCCAAATATAAAAATTAATGGCCACCCCCTCAAAAAAAATCAAAAACCTTTCCAGAGGCAGAAGCAAAGTTAGGTGACCTCAATGGGTTTTTCCATCTCTATTTAGGATTTGGGCTCTTTTTTTTTATGTTTTGAATGTCAGAATTTTTCAAAATATTTTATTTGGGAAACTTCCAATAAAAGTCACATAAGAAAAACCCACAGCAAGATTCAAAGTTCTAGTTGAGGAGGACAAGCATTCCCATTTTGCTCATTAGCTCCATTTTTAATGCATTTTTAATTGAAGGTACGAGGATTCTTTTCTCTATGCCCTCTGAGGAGAAGCCTGCTACATCTCTCATTCCTCCAGAAGAACCCTGAGCAATGGGCTTAGTCCTTCCCACTCACCCTGTGGGAGGGCTGTTGAAGGGGTCAGTGACAGAGCAACCTCCAGGAGCACCAGGGGTACTGCATTACTGGTGTAATGCACTGCTGGTGTAAGGCAGAGAGCATTACACCCAGAATGTCCTAGCCCTGGAGGCTTGGATGCGAATCCAGCTGGTCAGAGGGCTGAACTGACACTCCGTGTTTCAATAACATCTGTTATTGCCCCTCTCTGCAGGCTACTGGCCCCTCCTCGACCTCCTGTTTCTGGCATGGAGTGCTATATTACCCTTGCTTTTATTACAAGTAAACAAAATAAATGGCCTGTTTAAGGTTGCAGAAAATCCTTTCAATCACCAAAGCATTTTCTTGATTTCTCATTCAGCTTTTATTTATTTTTTCGTGTGCTTGTTTTTCCATTTCACTTCACTGGTTCCTAAACCCTGCTTCAGTAGCTGACTTGGGCAAAATATTGACACACACAATTCTACCTACAGCCTTCTAGGGAAGAGATTGCAGTCCATTTCTCACAGCTCCTCAAACTCATTCCTCTCTTCCTTAGGGTTCAGTCTCTGTCCCACTGAAGAGTTTATGACTCTGCTGGAGAGTTTACAAACTGGGCAGCCCCCATCACTTGAGCTCATCACAAGCAAGAGCATCCCCACTGCAAAGCTCTGCATGTGTCACTGCAACCTCACTCGCTTGTTTCGCCAAAGAGTTCCTTTGAGGATTTCCTTATCACTTACAAGAAACTTGTTATAATTTGTGGGAGTTTATGCAATAGGCGCTAGTGGACTTTGAACACATAAAATATTCTGCCCATCCTAAAAAAAAAATAGAATTATTGTGTCCTGAGCTAAACTAGAGCCACTGCTCTTCTACACAGAACAGAGCCAGCTATCATTATGCATAAAGCAACTTCAAAAGGAAGGCCAGATATGTTATCTTTGTGAAACCATGGCTACTGGTAACAAAGAAATAGTTAAAGTGTAAAGCCAAGACGTAACATGGAAAAAAATGGTGTGTCCAGTGCTGTGTTTGTGTAGAAAAAAAGAGGGCAAACACATCTTCCTTTCAGCTCCTGCCCGAAAATTGGCTTTTGTGCTCATTACCCACCAGTGGTCATTGGCTTTCAATGGAAGGTGTAGTAACTGGCATATGTCTTCAAATTTAAAGTTTAAGACATCTAATTTCTATGCAATCTTGAGCTGTTCCCTTCTCCCTGCTTTAATTGTGTGGATTTTTTTCAAAATGAGATGGTAAGCTCAGTGACACATGCTCTTGTCCTTCTGGAGAAAGCCAGATTTAAGGTCATCCGATGGCATATTAGGATCCTCCCCCTGAGGAGAAGATGTCTGTCATGGAGAGGATTCTTTGTTACAGAAAGCAGAGATGAAGCAGAGCCCTCAAATGCTGATTTTGCTCTAAACTCTGGATCTATGGCAACATGTGGGAAAAGATTTGCGGTCTGCATCCAACTGTTTGAAAATTCAAGAGCTGCTATTCTAATCTGTCATTTTTCACCCTACATGTCCACTCACCCTACTTATTTCTAAGGGTCTAAATTACTGTGACAATGCTCAAAGTGCAGGGTTGGCTTTCATTTAATCAATATTATGTATATTAAAGTATTGAGGTGCTGAACTCTTTATTTTAACAGTGATCAACATGACAGTTGATACCTGTGTCATGATGGGTTTTTTCTTCTATTTGTGCAAAAAAGGATGATTTATAAGTACAGCAAAAATGGAGAAAAGATAGGGAAACACATAGGCTGACAAATCCCAGAACGCTGAGATTTATCTATTAAAAAAACCCCAAACCAAAACCAACCCAGTAAAGTATTTGCGTATTGCTCTTCTGCCTGAAGATACAAAGGAAGATGTTATCTTACCTGTACTAGCAAATGCAAAGCTGTAAAGAACAATGTCCACTGACGAATTTAGGGAAATATTCTGCACTATTTTTCAGGTTGAAAAGTACTTTACTCCACAAATATTTGAGTGAAAGGCAAGGTATATCCAGTATGTAAAAGCAACATATGTAAGGGTCAGGGAATTAGCCATTAGGAAAACTATGACATGTAAGAGCACAGTAGTACAAGCACAATTTTGGTTAGGTTATATAAGTGTAGACCCTACTGCAATTCGTGTGAACCACAGCTAGAAAGCTGAAAGCAAATCTATTGCCACTTTGTTCCTCTCCACCATATCCAGTTCAGTCATTTAGTTTAAGTATTGACTGAAAAATGATGGACATTTGTTATGACACAGTTTAAAATTATGAGATTCCAGGAGACTCACTACGTCCATCACCGTATTAAAAAAATCATTTCACAGAGTTTCTCATTGACCAATTAACTGTGTATTTCATGTGCAACATGATTTTACCTGTTAGGGAACTACTGAGTGAGAAGTCAACACCAACACAAAACAAACAATCACACAGCATTAAAGCCTAGTTTACTTTCATTTCTGCTAAGGTTTATAATTGTTTCACCTGGTGAGCTGGGGTTTTTCTGCTCCCTACTCCTGCCCCACCTCCTCAGCACTTTTTAATATCTTTAAAATCCAAGAAAATTGTAACAGACTTAATGCAGCAGTAAAGGCAAACATTTCAATATGCAGAGGTCAAGATAATATAAGGTTATTGTTCCCAGAGCAGTATTGATTTTACCACACTGAACACACTTTACAAATAATTGTATGGACATATTACTATGGCAACGATGTTACATAAATCACTCAGCATAGCCAAGCAATTACTACTATGGGAACCTTTATATTTTTTATTTACCTGACATTTTGTATCCATGTGGTTTAATTGCTGTATTAAAATAATTTAAGTTTTCTCTGCTTTATGTTACAGTTTTACAATATATTGTGGTTTACTCCAATACACTCGACTATTGGCACTACCAAATATGGGGAATTTGGGATGTTTTTGCTAGAGAAGGTAAACTTCAGGAGATTTCACAAGTTCTCAGTGACAAGTGACTTGAAACTGAGAGTGAATTACCAATGAAAATTTGGGACATTTGTCAAAATTTATAGAATCAAGTTTCAGAAACTCTTCTAAAGTTTTAAAAAAGTTCAGAATATGTTCCAAATTACACCAATAAAAGCACCTCAAAGCTGAAAGGACATATAAGGAATTCAAATTTCCATTTAATCATTGAGAGTCAGGTACTTCAGTGTAAAAAGAGGAGGCAAAATTCTACCAGTTCAGGCAAATTAAGTAACTAATCTTTCAAAGAAGAATTACTGTACAGAATTTGCATCCCAGAAGCCCAGATTCAAATATTTACAAAGCTCTGAAAAACAACAACAAAAAAATTACCATCATCAAACCAAATACAAGCCCAGTTATATGTCTTCAAAATTAAAGTCATGTAAATGGGAAATTCCTGATAACAAAGCACAGATTTGTAAAATGTTCATCATCTTACAGAAAGGAAAGAAAAAGGAATTATCATCTGTGGAAGTCCAGTGAATAAGTCCATAATACTTATAAATACTCACTCCTTTGATGAAGCTGTCCAGCTTATAATTCTTCAGTGCTGGTGCTATGGATGGCTTCTAACTTTTTAAGCAGCTACTAAATGTTTTGCTGAGAAGCAAAGGCCAAACCTTCAGTGAAGTAAGATGACTTAGATACCTGCACAGCTGATGTAAGCTGACCCATTTTACTTCTCTCCATAATACCTGTTTTTTGTCTCAGCTGATGATGCAATAGCTTATATCCACAATAAAAGATTTAATTAAATCAAGCACAAGAGAATGCAATAGTACTTTCCCTCCCTGACACCACTTGTGACTTTCTGTAGATGTCTGAAAGATGGGAAGTTCTCTCTCCCTCCACTTCAGAGTCACAATAGCAATATATTCTGACTGACAAATGCAAAATGGAATTGCGATTTTACAATATATTCCAGATATCAAAAATGCAGCTGTCCTCCAGCCTGTTGGTGACCTGCTCATACTAGAGGCAATTTTTGTTTCTGTAGGTTGTGAGCCACAAAATCATCTAGAAAGCAAAACATCTGAAAGTCATCTGCTCACAGAGAGCACTGCTAGGTATTCCCCTAGAGCTAATATTAATCCTGCTTCAGGGTATGGATCTTTCTAATCCCAAAATCTAAAAGCCATGGAAGTAAACCGTGTATCCCTAAATAAAGGGAATATTACAGAGTCAGAGCTATGCATGAATTAAATGTAGGACAAATTACACTGGAATTAATATTTTAATTCAAACTGTGGTATTTGACTTTCTTCCAAAGGTCAGGTTTTACACTCTTCCCTGATAAATCCTGTTGGTCTGTCTTCTCGTCCTCTATTTCATCTGCTGAGGACTTTTCAATTAAGGAAATACTAAATGAGCATCTTTCCAGACCTAGACTGCATTACTTCAGTTTGGCAGAGGGATTTCTTTACCAAGTCTAGCATTGAAAGACATTTCTGCATTTTTAAGGCCTGAAAATCTATAGCTGGCCTGACCTATGATGATTGCAGAGGAATTTTGATCCGCATCTATTTAACAGCATGTCTGAATTAGTGAACTCAGTCAATGAAGAAAGGAACACTAAAATTTATGGGGTTTTTTTCCCAGAAGTTCTAAAACATAAACTCAATAAAAATACCATTTCTCAACCATTTACTGCAAAACAAAATATACATGTTGTTTAAAAAAAAAAAAAAAACACCCAAAAACAATAAACAAAAAATTGAATTTCAATTTAAATTACTAATGATTATGGATCAGACCAAGAATTGTCGCAGGGGGTCGGATGCTGGTCAGCACTGGTATGCCGTGACCTACCTAGAGAGAGCATCCTGCAAAGAACAACTCTTCCAAGGGCGATGGCAGGCCTCCCTGGGCAGCGGGTGATTTCAGCAAGTGTAGCGATTTCTCGGCTGCAAGTGATCCCAGCTCTTGTGATTCAGCTCCTTGTGAAATCACCCAAGAGAGACAGGAGCCTTGCTTGGCTATTCCACAGATGTAGCTTTTATTGTCCAGCAGCCCCCATGAAGGGAAAGCCAGGAACAAAAACTCCCTCCCACCAGGGCTAGGGGACAGAGGTTATATGGGGAAGGCAGGGGGTGGGGTAGAAACCAATTAGCCAACGGGGTACAGGCTATTACCATAAAGAAGCAAGGCGTGCTGGGGGTGGTTCATTTTGTCACCATATCCCCAGTTGCTTATCTCTAGGGATATTCTTTTTGGCCTCAGGCCTCTCTCCTCCAAGGGAGTGCAGAGGGCTCTTGTGCCAAGGGCTCACAGCCCTTCACAAAGAATACCTTAATTAAACCTGTCTTCACATACTGTTTAACTCAAAAGTTTATTAAGATGTGCTGGGTCTGGCTGGGAAGGATTTCATTGTCTTCATAGCAGCCTGTATGGTGACATGTTTTGAATTTGGGAATTGGTGATTAAAAGCTAAAACAGTGTTGATAACATACCAGTGTTTTGGCTATCACTGAGCACTGCTTGTACAGCATTGAGGGGTTTTTAGAGGGTTTTTTTTCTTTCATTCTTCTCACTCTGCTCCTGCAGACAAGTAGGCTGGGGGCATGAAAGAGATTGGGAGCAAGAACAGCCAAGGCAACTGACCCAAACTTACCAGAGGGATACTTCAAACCGTACAACCATGTGAACAACAGTAAAAGCTCAGCAAGAGGAGGAAGGGAGAACCTTTGGGGCTACAGTGTTTATCTTCCCCAGGAATTGTTAGGCATGATGTAGCCTTGCTTTCTGGGAAGCCACTAAACCTCTGCCTGATGATGAGAAATAGTGGGAAACCTTATTTTGGTTTGCTTCTGCTTGCAGCTTTGTCTCACCTATTAAACTGTCTTCACCTTGAGTTATCTCACTTTTGTCCCTCTGATTCTTTCTTCCCCCCCCCTCACCCCCAGCTGGGCTTAATGAGAGAGTGACTGGTGGAGGCTTAGCCTCCAGATGGGGTCAACCTACCACATAAGAAAAAATAAACCAAATAAATAGGCTTCATTTTATATCAAGGCAGACATACAGGATTATAGATCCCAGTTTTAGATTGGAAATGTTATCTAGATCAAGTTATCTGAGACGGAAAATAGCAGAGAACCTGTCCAGCCAAATAGGAAGAAAAAGCAGACTTTTAGTGTCATCATCAAATTCATCAGGTCTGATAAAGGCTCAAGAAGACAATACCTCCTCCCAGGAAACCCTAATCATTAAGAAAATTAATTAGTAACAGGCAGAAGACTAGAATTAAGTGCAGAGAAAAAAGGTTTCCCTGAATATTAACATGCTGATAAGGAAGAGGAGAAAACTCAGAGGAAACAGTGTAAGAACAACATGTAAACAATTCCCTGTTAATCTCTCCTCTTTCTGGCTGGCAGAAACCTTTTTTTAGAAAAAAGCTATGGCCACAGCTGGAGGGCCTTAGGAAGAAAACTTTGTTGCATGAGCACCTAATTGACTAATATGAAACACCCACAGTATATTTATTACTTCTGCTGCCAAAGCTTTGTTCCCTATTGAAAAACACTTAACACTGATGCCAGCAAAAATCAAGCTTGTACCTTAGATACTATTTACTCACAGTTTATTGTTATTTAAAAAACCCTGAAACAAATAAAACAACAAATCCCAAGCACTCAACAACTTGTATTTATACATAGGCTGAGGCCTTTGTGCGTAGCTGATGCACGTGCATCATACCTTCAGACATATCTTTATTCAGATCTAAGCTACAAAATGGATAGTGCAGTGAGAGCAAAGACCCTACCTCCCGGTACTTTGCAGAGAGAAATATTTATAATAACTTCTGCCCCAATAATGAGGAAGTTGTCAGGCTTCTGAACTTCATCATTTCAATATCTAAATTTATAAGGGGTGGGAAAGGAGCCCAGAAGGCATGTCAAGCACAGGGGAAGAGGAAGAAGGAAGAGTCTCAAAAAATGTTGCATTGTTTGTTAAGATTAACAGATCGTAACAAATAAAAATGGAAAAAGCACTGGAGATATTTTTTGCAATCCTCACATTGAAGTCTGGCTCTGATCCACTGCACGGAATACAGTGAATAAAGATATTACAAATGTGCATAATTTTGAGCATTTAGTGAAAAATTAGTATTGGCTCCCTGGGAGCCACCCACTTCAGTGTCTTTCTCCGTGAGTTGTGCTACATCTAACTGTTCTAAAACAAATGAATCAAGACATGTTCTTGGGTGTTCTGCAGCTTCTCCACTAATTAATTCAGACCTTTCTTCACTTGCATTTGAAAAGAAATTCGAAGGTAAAAGTAGGGTTTGGGGATTTTTGTTTCTACAGCTTTTCGCGTTATGCAGCTGAGTGTGATTTAGCCCATGCATGTAGTCAGCAAGCAGAACAAAACTGCTGAGCACCCACCAACACTGCTGAAATCAATAGAAACTTCAGTGACATTGTGACTTTGAGACACAGCTCATCCTTCTTCAGAAGCCTAGTCATAGGTAGAAGAGCATATTCTGTAGCTGTGTAAAAAGATTTCTGTCCTGGTGGGTTTCTTCTGTTTTATTTCCAGAAGGCAGAGTCAGGCACACAGTACCAAACAGGCCAAGTCCCAGGGCAGGGCGAGAAGGAAAGAAGAAAACCTCTGTCTCAAAATGAGTAGAGTTCAGAAGAATCATAAACCCATTTGCACTAACAGGCAGCAAATCCATGGTTGGCAGAGTTATTCTATGAGCAATACATCAATTAACCCTGCAAATTAACAGGCCCGGCAGAGGTTCTCAATGAAAAAAATCCTTCTGTTATCTAGCTTGGATGAGGATGGAGTGTCTGGCATTCAAGGACAGTGCAATGGAGATACCCTACAAGGCTTGTCCTTACTCCATCTCCTGTTAAGCACTGCCATCAGAAGGACGTGAGAGATGCATAGTAGTCACAGCACAGGGGTCACAAGCAGTTTCAAAGCCAAAAAGGCCAGGCTGTACAGCCCATCTGCCTTCATCATTGCTGCCAGAGGTTGAGATGTCTCTGTATTATTGAGATGAGTACTAAAAAGGCAATATGATAGCTGACCTGTTTAAGGAAAAGCCTTGCTTACAGTACAAGGACTGTAGTTAACACTGCAAAACATGCAACATCGTCAAAGTAAAGGAGTCAAGAGGGAGGTCTAAGATCTGAAGGCATTAAATGCTGCTTTTCAGCAAGTTCTCCCGGGTTTGGATTCCATCCCTTTCCCAGCATAGGGCTAAACTGAGAAGCAGGAACACAAAATGTAATAGATCTGCTACGTGACACAAACAGCTAGCGTATGCCTCAGGTGGTAGAAAGTACCTGTCAAACAAAACTGAAGGGTATTTTCAGCAGTGTCCTCAAAACACTCTGTTGAGACAGAAGATGCAGAACCCAGTAATAAGTTTTTTCAGAAGAGCTGGAATCCATTGCTTTTAGAGGAAAATAGGAGTGGATCCCCAAAAGACCCCCTAGAAAGACAACTTGTGGCAGGAAGCAGCAAAAGAACAGTGGCTGCCCGTGGCTCCGTGTGTGCCCATCCCACTACCCAAGCCACAAGCAGGGCAGCTGCGGGGCATCAGGGAACCCCCAGTCCTGGGCATTGGGCAACTCTTGTCCCATCCCTGGGGATGGGACAACAATGAGCTGGGATGTGGGCCCAGCTTGGTGGGGCCCATGACTGGGCAGAGCAGGACAAGGAAGGGCTATAGTGAGCTGGAGACCAGGCTCTGCTGTGGCATTGTTGAGGCAGGGCTGGGCAGGGACACTCAAGGCTGCTGGCACCCCTAGGGCCACCACAACTTGCGCATCACCATCAGCAAGAACTGTAAACAAAGAGCGTGTTGCAGTTTTTGCTTTAAATTTCCCAAGTTTCACAGCTACCTAATAAAATTTTACTTGCTACTTGTAAACCCTGCAACATCTCGCTACAGGTCCTCACAATTACTTGTTTTTCTAGTATAAGAAGTGCACCGATTTACAGTGGCTTCAGTGAAAGGCAAGGTCTCATCGGAGACTAGGAGCAGAAAAATAGCTGTAATGCTGAGCAAGGAATATGTGGGCTGCTGAACGAGACAGGTGATTTAGCAACAGCAGGCACAAATAACGCCACTGTATTTAATGTCATCTGTCTCAGTCTTCACTAAGGTCTACCATACCTCTGTGATTAGTGAAAGGGGTCGTGGAGATCTACCAGCAGTCCATTAGGACTCAGGGATTAATTGAGAGAATTCAATCCACATAAGCTCATGGGATCCAACAGGCTGTATCCTTGCAAGGCTGCTCTCTATTATCTTTGAAAGCTCGTAGAGATCCAATGGTCCTGCATGACTGGAGGAGGGCAAATGTTGTATCAATCTTCGAAAAAGTCAAAAGGTAAACCCAGGGAACTTAAAGTCTCACTTTGATCTCTGGAAAAAAATCACAAAGCAAGTCTTTTTCAAGAGTGTTTCTGGGCACATGAAATAGATAAGGTGACTGGGCACAGTCAGCACTGACAACCTAAGTGTAGATGACCATCTATTTAGCATGGATTGTCATCTAGGATAAAATTACTAGATTTGTGGATAAAGGAAGAGCAGTGGATGTCATTTACTTTCATCTTTAGAGATATGCTTGACTCTCACACAATATTCTTGTATGCACCTTATGATATTATGATCTGTATTGGTAGGCAATTAGATATGAGAAAACCTGCTTGAATTATCAGTCTCAGAAAACAGTAGGTAGCCCACCCTACTGTATCTGGAGGCTGGCAACAAGTGGGGCACCACGGAGTTCTAGCCTGGGACCTGTCCTTTCTAATGCACTTATCAGTGACTTGGAGGTAAGTGGTTGCACACACTTTCGTCAAGTTTGCACATGCATCAAATTAGGAGAAACACCTGATACGATTAAAAGCAGTTAAAAGGGATCTAGACAGACTAGAGGAGTGGGTGAACAGGAAATTTATTAATTTCAAAAATGAAAAATTCAAAGTCCTGCACCTGGGAAGAAATAAGCCTTTGCACGAAGGCAGGCAGGGGAGTGGTAGGCTGAGAAACAGCTGTACTGAAAAGGACCCTGGGCAGACAGCCAGAAGTATACCCTGGCAGCAAAAAAAGTCACAGCATCCTAGGTTGTATTATCATAGTTAGTATAAAAGCACTTCATAGACCACATCTCAAATACTGCAGCAAATTTTCCCTTCTCAATACAGGCATTGATGAACTGGAGCAAGTTCAGCAGAGTTCAGGGGAGAGCTACTGAGATGGTCAGGGGTCTGGAGAATTCACCCTATTATTAGAAACTGAGCTGGTTTGGCTTGTTCAGCCTGGAGACAAGGCTTTGGAGGAACCTAGCTGCAGCCTTCTAATATCTACGTGGAGGTCACAGAGACAATGGAGACAGGTTCTTCAAAATGATGCATGATGGGAAGAAGAGAAACAGCAAGCATCTTGAATGAGAGACTGAGACTGGCTGAAGGGATTTTTTTTCACCACAAGGGCAGACAGTCATAGGAACAGGTTACTCAGAAGAGTTGTGCAGCCTCCTTCCTTCGAGATTTTTAAGTATACAAAGTATATAAAATTCCAGGTAACCTGGTTTGAGCTCATAGCTGATTCTACTTTGAACATGATGTTGGACTAAAGACCTGTTTAGGTTCCTTCCAAAATCAGCTATCCTGTGATGCTGTGACTATATTGTCTGTCTAATACAGAAGGTCTCAAAATCTTTCTGCATTAAGGCTTTGGATTCATGCAAGCACATCTTTTCCATACATCCCCTTGACCAGTAAAAATTGGAAATCACAGCTGAATCACAGAATCACAAAAGTGTTGAGGTTAGAAGGGACCTCTCAAGATGTCTAGTCAAACCCTTCTGCTCAAGTTGGGTCAGCTAAGAATAGGCTTCCCCGGAAAAGCAACATATGTAGAGAAATTTTTCACTCACTCTGCTATTAAAGTAAATTCCTCTCCTCTTCAGAAAGCCTTATTTAAAACAAAACAAAACAAAACAAAACAAAACAAAAAGCAAAATGTCAGGGCATCCAGTGACTCCTTAACCTGTAAAAACCAACACAGAAATCAATCAATCGTCTTATCTGAAGAGCAGCAAAAATATACTAAGAACTCCTAACAAACTTGGTGAAGTCCCAGGACTGTGGAAGTCTGACAGAAGGTGATTAAAGCAAAGACAGATATATTCTATGAAAAAACAAAATGGAACTGGTCTCAGGCAAACTTTCAGAGGCTTACTTTTCTTTTAACTCATTGAAATATATCTGCAACATATGTAGCTGTGCTGAGTAGAGCAACTGGAAATAGTGCTATGAATCCCCAAGCTGGAATAGTCAAATGCTGTAATAGCAGAGTAGATCAGGATTTCTTGAATTTGAAATGTTACCTGGGACTTGATACACATTTGTGCATTTGTCTCCATACATTCTGAATGATAGTTTCTGTTCACCCTAATATAGACATAGGAGAAAGTAAAAATGCAATTAATTAAACAATATGGAGGCAGGACTTAGGAGTTTCCCTCAAGTTACTCAGGAAGGTGAATTTTAAATATACTATAGAACACAATTCTAACTTGCTATATATTGAGACAGTATAGTTCTCCCTCAAAAAGAGTTTCACTTTCTCCTCTGAACTGCCAAATGATTTACTTAGCAACTGATTAACTTTTAATTTCATGATCTCTAGCCAATATTTCACCTAAAATAGGGAAAGTTATCATTGTTCTTATTAAAGATCTGGAGATTTACTCTTTTGCTTTCATAACTCAAGGTCTATAATTACAATTGAGATGTCAATGAATTCCTCTGTATCTACCATGTAGTATAATATTTCCTAAGTGAATAATAAATACAGACTTCATATTACTCCTAGGACTCTCTTCAAAGGCAGCTAAGGTGTCACTTTACTCCTGGAAAGACTAATCTCTAGCATATATGCAGTTATCTCTCTTCCTCATCAAAATAGAAGTTATCTGTACCAATAAAGCAGCTTATCCCTGCTACTCTCCTCTGGAGATGAAATACCTCTGCTGTTGCCAGTAGAACATTGCATTCATGTGCCTTTGTCTCAGAGAGATGTTATATTTTTTCCACTAACTATATAAAGATAAAAGGGAATAGATTTTCAAGAATGCGAAGGACAAAAAGTTAATCGGGAATACCCAGCAGAGATTTACCAAGTGCAAACCATCCGTGACCAACCCAATTGCCTTCTATGATGACATGATGAGCTGCATGGACCAGGGGAGGGCAGTGGGTATGATACACTTGGGCTTTCAAGAGGCTTTTGACACAATCTTCCACAGAAGCTCATAAAGCTGAGAAACTATGGGCTGATGGAACTGTTAGATATGTTGAAAATTGCCTGGACATTGGGCTCACAGTAATCAATGGCTCAAAGTCCAGCTGGCAGTCAATAACACAAAGAGAATCAGGGAGTTTGTTCTGGGTCTGACATTGTTCCTCATCTTCATCAGCAACCTGGGTCATAAGGAAGAACGCACTTACTAGGAAAATGCGAGGACAGTACCAAATGGAGGAAAAGTTGATGCACTGAGTGGTAGAGTTTTAGTTCACAGCAGTCTTGAGAAACCTGTGGACTAGAGCAACAGAAATTTCCCAAAGTGTAATAAGTAGAACTGCAAAGCTCTGCACCTGGGGAAGAATAACCTCACACACAAGTACAGCTGGAAAGTGGCTGCCTGACTCACAGCCCTGCTGAAAGTACCAGGGACCACAGTGGGTGCCAATGTGAATATGAACCATGGTGCAGTCTCCCTGTGAACCTGGAAAGCCAATGTAGGTGCTAAAAAGCTAGAATCAGAGAAATTCTTCAGCCTTTTCTCAATATTCTGTGAGAAGACTGTCTTTCCTATGTAAACTATTTTAAACAAGGTCACAGTTTCATAAATTTCTTGCACTCGCAAGCTGTTTTGCAAGATTGTTATGGCTTTGACTTTGAAAATATTATGGAATAGGTATCTTAAGACTTGGCCAATCCTCTCAAGGGGTGGATGGCTGACGAACCAATTACCTATTGCCACTCAACACACTTTTTGCAATCTATCCTATATAGTAGTCAGAAAATTATTAAAGAAAAGCTTCGGCTTCCACTGTTCATGAGCCTGGACTCTGTGTCGTTTTCTTTATACGCCTCGGACGTAACAGCGACAAGCCAATACTGGGCCACATTGAGGAAGGAGCAGCCAGGAGGTCAAGGGAGCTCCTGCACTGAAGAGACTGTGTCTGGAAAGCTGTGCTCAGTTTGGGGCTCTGCCGTTCATGAAGGACGATGAGGAGTTGAGTAAGGTCCAGCAGAAGGCTATAAGGTTGCCCATCACTTGGCCCCATAGAAGAGATTGGGAGAACTGGGCTTGTCTAGTCTGGCAAAGAGGGAGATCTAACAACAGCTTACAGCCGCTTGAGTGACCACGGACACAACCTCTCATCAGATATGGCCAATGGCAAAGCAAGGGCCAACAGGGAGTGGTTGCACTTAGGAAGATGGGGGGGCATTAAGAAAAAATTCTTCACTAGGAAGATAGTTGAGCGCTATAATATATATTGCTCGCATGGGTGGAATCTCCAGCCTCTGAGGTTTTTAAGATTGTCAGACCAAACAGATCTAGACTTGCTAACAGTCCTGCTTCAAACAGAAGGATGGACTTGATGGCCTCCAGGGGCCACTTCCAAATAAAATTTTAATGATTTTGTGAAAATTTGTGAAACAAATCACACTGCCGAGTGCAATTTGCTTTTTACAGTAATGCTTAGAAGGGTTATGAAGTTCATGAAGTTTCTTGAATAAATGTAACCAGTAAGAGTAAGGACTAATCCAAAATGGTAAGACCCTTCATAACACCTACAATGGAAGTTGTTTAGGACAATTCTTCACCTATTCAGGAAGAGCAAGCATTTACTGAATTACAAACCAACACTGAAAGGCAGTTTTCCACAGGTAGAATGTGGCCTAGACTTTAATCAGAGAACAGCATGAAATGCCATTCCCCCTCTATAATGTATTAAACATTTTTTTGTTTTTACAGTCATGGCATCTTCCACACAAGAGTGCCAGAAGTGTCTAATATTTGTTCAGAGAAAATAATCATGAACGTTATTCCATCAACTTTTTGGCAGCTCTCCCATGTAAGAATTTTTTTACTTTTTTAAAATCAGACTGAAAAGGGTATTCCACAAAAAAAAGAAAAAAAATTAAATAAAAATAAACTGCAAATCAAAACAGTTCATTTAAATCTGTAAGAAAGTAACAAGATACTGAATTTTGCTCATGTCTTTCAATAAAAATATGGCACAGTGTTCCATTTCAACTGCCAAGAAGTAAACACATATCATTGTATTTGATTTCTTCTTCCTGACTATGAAGGAAACCCCTGGATATGATGCCTGTCCTGGCAAACTCTCAGCTAAAAAGCCTGCCTCCTACCATGCACACTATTTAATATCTGCATATGCCAGTATTATGGCAAATGCATAAGTGGTTTTACCTACTATTGGTGAGTGTTTTCAAATAACAAAACATCATAAATTTGTATGTAAACTGCATTAATTTGTGGGATCCACCTTATCTCCTTCAGCAAAACAGTTTTCTTTTTTATCATTGCGCTTAAATCAAGTCACTCATCTTTAACAAAGCTAAAGAGCTACTTAGTACTTCTGCTGCAACCATTCAGTTGTGCTGACTTCAATAGTATATAAAGCAACATATTGAGAGAAAACAGGAATAAAAAATATATCTATAATAAAAAATTGTCGTGCAATTACAAAATGGCTTAGAGAAAAATTCTGGAAACTCATAGAGAATACTCAGAACTCATAAAAAGGTACTGAATTAGCTGCATGTGCCTATATCAATAAATTAAAGGCAAGGCAAGGGCTCAAATACCAGCCTACACTTATCCATAACATTTAATTGCTAACATGCATACTCCATCAACAGCTGGCAATTAATATTCTCCCAGACAGTGGGAGATTAAGTACAGTGTGTAGCATAAGAGAGGTCAGGGACAGTGTGTTGTGAATGCATAAATGCACTACAGTCCATTTTATTTTCTACCATGGGCACAGCCCTCGAGTCTTCAAGAAAGCTGTTCAGAACAAGAATCAGCATTACACTCTGCTGTGCCCCAGAATCAGAATGGATATCAAAACCACAGATTGTATCAGATAGCACCAACGCAACTAGTTTGTCCTTACTCCAGAATTAGTTCACCAGTGCTCTTTATTCTTCAGCATACATTCATTATGACACTACACTGCTCCCTCAAGGAGCAGTGAGTACCTGTGGCATTCGCTACTATAACCACAGCTCACAAAAACATTCTTGATAAGTCAAAAATGCAGAGCCTGGATACTGTAGTGCTGACAATGCAGCCACAGCGAGAAAGAGCCAACCTGAGTGGGCAGAGTTTTTAACCAGTTTCCATTGTGGCTTTCCTGCTGCAGCAGTAATGTTGATAGTACCTGAGCTAAGCAGCTTCGAGCTAACTCAACTCGTCCACCCCAATTGCAGCTGCTGTAACACAGGCATACCACAAAGTGCAGCTTTCAAAAGCCAGGGATCTTCAAAGGTTTCTCTCAGCTGCTGGCCAGCTCTGGAGTCCAGGCTGGTTGGAGCTCACAGGACACACAAAGAACAGCTCACAACCTGCCCTTGTGAAACAGAAGCAGGGGTGATGTGAAGTTCCCCACAGCATTGACAGAGATCCTCAGTGGCACCTCCTCAGGCCCAAACTGTACCCAAATGCTGAGCCCACCCAGGGGGTCAGCCCCACAAGTGAGCAGGCAGGTGCAAGTGTCCCCCCTCTACCACACCAGAGGGGTTTTCTCCAGTGTTATTGAGCAGAGGGGAACTAATTTTAACCATGTAGATGCAATCATACAACTTCAGCAGGAAAAGCATTACATGTCGTCCCAAAGCAGAACATCCAAATCAACACAGTGTACCTTATAGTGCAGTACCCCCACCTGAAACCAATATGCCTGAGCAGGTCTGAGTAGCAATAAAGGCAAATTCTGTCCATGAGACTGCTAAGAACAATCCACTTCCTGATAATATTTCTATAATCACAACAGAGAAAGACTTCATGCTGTATAATCCCATCAAACCAGTGAAATTCGGTAAGCAGTACACGACTGGGTTTAACTGCCTCAAAAAAAAAAAAATCCAACCCTGCTAAGCATTTTAACTTCTGGTCCTTAACACCCTGAAGAGCTTTCAGGGTGATGCCTTCAATAAGTCATCTCCTGAAGTTCTGATAATAAAGTTTTTATTACTTTCCTGTAAGTAGATTAAAACAAGTTATGCCTCTGAGTTAGGAACGAGCACCAAAAGTGCTTGATTTTTTTCCTTTACCTTCTAGTAAAATAAAAACCAGTTATTCTATGCAAAAAATGGGGAAAAAATGCAACACACCTAGAACTGCAGTTGGTATCACTGCACTTGAGTAGCAGAGGCTTTTCGCTTATAATACGAAGAAAAAGAAAAGAAGAAAAGCTACATTTCACTCAATGGAGATTGGTACTCCCTTTATAAAGAAAGCCCTCTCATTTAAGGTGACATAGAACTATTTTGTTAAGTCCTAAAGAGCTGCCTTAGCGAAACATTAGTTTCTCAATTGGATCAAACTAATTTGACTTAAAATAAGTGGGAGGAATGGTTTAATTACAACTATTGAATATACTCTGCACCAGACTAGATTTTCTTCTCAGCATCAGGCAGAACTCATTAAAAAAGAGAACTCAACCTTTTGCTCACAATTACCTTTGGTAGACCAGCACTTGAGACAATTTTCTAATTGCAGAAGAGGAACTGCACAAAGCTACCATTCAAATGCATATATTAATTTAGTTTTATTTTCTGCTCAGCCTTCCAAAACTAATTATTTAACACTGAGGTTAGGAAATTGGAGAGTGAACCTCAAGAGGGATGGGGCAGAAGGGCTCTAAAAAAAAATTGCATTTGAACCTTGAAGGGGAAGGAGAATTCTGAAAAACAGCTTGGAAGATTGCACAAGAAAAACATGCCCCCCAAACAAGCCCTGTAAAGGGCACGCAGTTCAGCATTGGTTTTGTCTTCACACAGCTGCCTCATGAGACTGGAGAGTTACATAGCAAATGACATTCACTTCTAAAAATAGAAGTAAAGTTAAGATAAAGGTGAAGTTTTGTATGTGGAAAAAGTAGAGATTTGACATAGAGTGACAGGTTTTGAGCTGACCATAACTACCTAGAAAATACAACTCAGATTTGCTCTATGGCAGCCAAGAGAAGCCATGAAAGCAATCACTGAGATCGCCTCTGATGACGAGAAGAACAACATGCACAGAGAAAAGCATAAAAGGAGGGTTTCCTGCTCTGCATTTATTACCCAGAAGGCACACTGACCTCATAGTACACATACTGCAATGTGTATACGAGAAACTGTATGGAGCCAACGTCTTAAATGAAATCTTAAAACAGACTTTGTGAATGTGAGGAAACTACTTTCACAAATCATCATTCATTGTCAACTAAATGGCCAAGACAAAGATCATATATCAGTGTTCCTGCTGGGTACCCATAGTCTGGATGGTATCTAGAGGAAAGGGCAATAGACTTATTAAAGTCACCATGTCAACCAAATATTTCCTATTGCACAAAGAAATGCTTACACCAAGTTTAAGACTTGTTTTCACTAGGCTTAGAGCACACCCAAAGATCAAACTAAGGAGCATCAATAGGACAGGCAGGAGGTTGGCAGCACTTCTGAGAGAATCCTCAGCATCTTCCAAGATATACCTCCAAGTCTGCAGGTTTTCTAGGGAGTAATACGCATGTTGTCTTGCAAAAAGGAATGCTTTCCCTTGCTTAATCCGGCTCTGTCCTACTGTCATTCTATTCTGTAGGTCTCCATAAACCCCAGTTACTCCAGCTGCATCACAGATGGGAAGCTGCTATGAAGAAAAATTATAAACACCTTCTAAAAAGGCTACTTTCTCTCTGCTAAATCACTTTTGATAGCATCTTGACTTACAAATTCATCGACGATAAATTCTTGTTCCACTGCATAACTTTAAGAACTGTTTTCTTGATAATAGAAAGAAACAAGTTAATACGTAACCATGTTAATTACCAGGTGCAATAGAATCCTGCAAACAGTAACAAGGAGTACACAGACTGATGCGAGAGTCAGCACTGTGGCCAGATGATACCACTGGAAATCCTCAGATACAGTCTCATCAGAGCCCTGCACAGGAATCCTGTTTCTCAACAAAGCACTGCCAAAAACCCACACAAATTGTATCTTGTACCTTAACTACCCCAAATCAGCACAAGACAACAGAAATCTCTAACAATATACTACTTAATTTTAGCAAATAATTTTGTCAGCCTTAGGCAATCAAATTATTTTTCATCTCACCTCATTAGTTCTAGTTTTTCTTTACCACACCTTTCATACAACCCCCAACCAATCCATTCATAAAACAAGAATAATTACACTGTCCTGTGACAAAAAGCTTGGATTTACCTGGTAAAAATAACTACTATACAGGAAACCAATTATTTGATAGTATTTTCATTTAGTTTAGCATATCCCCCCCTTTAGTTTCATCTCTGATTGGGATGAAAGAAATCCTATTCAGACCAACATGACCAACATCAGAAGCAGACTTCTTTCTCCTCAGAAACAGACTTGGAATCAGTTAAGCCAGGCCTAAGCTTTTGATATTCTCCTCAAATAAGAGACTGATTTAAGAATTCACAGCACAGAAAACCACAAGAAGAATAGTCTTTACTACTGAGGAGAGTAAAATTTCTTCTTAAATGAAATATGGAGAAAATGCAATTTAAGAGAACCCTAACTATATAAAAAAAAGCAATGTGTTATGACAAAAGCACAGGAATTATATTTAGTGAAGTGCATATTTAATAGCTGCAATTAAATTATTATGAAGTATCTTAAGGTAAGACTTGAATATAAATGGAAAGAAACAAGATTAAAATCTAAATCATAAAAATTACTATATTTTATGGTGTTTCACCAGAATTACATCTAGGAAAACAGTGAATTACACAATATCATAAGCATAATTCACAGGAAGATTTTTCTCTACAAATTTAACCACAGAAGAACCTTACGGTAGACACTAAATAATAGTCTCTATTTTAAATTCAAGTTTATCTGTAGCACCCAAGTGACTAAAATTAATATGATTCAGAATTGTTAAAGGATGACATTTATGCAGGATTAATACAAGACACACATTTCAGAAGTCAAAATCCATCATCACCGCATCAGGTCAATGCTGTGCTTCAGAGCAGCATGCACATAAAAAATATTCCCTATGAACAGAAATGTTATTACATGGGTATCGCTGTTAGGGGGAAAATATTGGGTTTTCTGTAAATGTGTCTCCCCTTCGCCTCAACAAATGAGTAAAGACACAAAGAAAAACATGTTTGCAAAAAAAAAAAAAAAAAAAGCCCCAGATGCATATAAAAAAAAATTATGATATGAATCTTCTCACATGTAAAGGCCCAAAGGATTTCTTAGCTCTGATGAAGCTCAGAAAAAATCCTTCAGTCTATTAACCTCTTGCAGAGTAAAGAACACTAAATGCCTGAGAAGCAATCAACACCATTTATTTGGGCAGCACTTCCTGCAGTCTTAAAGAACATTTCTACTCAAGACACAGAAGGATCTGTTAAATAATGGAATCTCCAAATCTTGTTATTCCTCCTTTTATTTATTTATTTTTAAAATCTCTTCATCTCTCCTAGGAGTTTTCCCCACATTACCTGATACAGAGGGCATTTGTACGCTTCGTGGGCATTGTAAACTATGGACTACAGCAGGGAGGCAGGCCAGACCCAGGGTCTTCTGGCTGCATGGATGTAACAGTGTGACATCCCAGTCCATCTGGAAAAGTCACAAAACACGGCGGAGAGGCATAAGCAGCACACTGGAGACCACACGGGGTTTGGCTGCTGAGCACTGGTAGGAACAAGAGGGCCAGAGGGATGAACCTTTCACTGCCTGCTGCTTCAGCAGGCTCTGGAAGTGTGGGAGCAGCTGTCTGTGGAGATGTACGGGCACTGCCGAGGCCAGGAGGTGCTTTAGCCTGTCCTTGGTGAGTGTGGTTGTCATGGGTGGAGATGCCTGCCCGTTCCCTGCCAGTTCACCATCGGTGCTTTGGGAGGGCTGCCTTTCACCCATCTTTGCATCCTGCCCCAGTGCAGCTGGGGGTCTGCACTGGAGGCCAACTCTTCTCTTGCACCTCTCCAGCAGGTGGGGATGCTGTGTGAATCACACGTACAGGTAACCAGGCTGACCCCCAAACCACAGCCAAAATGCAAAGAGCAGATTTATCTCGTTACCTCGCTAACAACGCCAGGCGACAGAGACACACGGGGCCAGAGGCTCCATCTGGCTTCGTTCATCCCAGCAAACAGAGACACAGGGACACAGGCTCTGTTTAGCCTGGTTCATCCTAACCAAGGGGGTGGAGGGCCCGCTGCTGGCCCCAACATATCAAAAAGCTTTGCACACACACAATTTGTCACAAGGCTGCCTGACACAACTTCAGTACTGCCAATAATGTCAAAATATTATCAGTTCCCTGCTAATCATTTTTCTTTACTGCCCAACCTCCAAATCTGGCCTTATTTTTTCCATATATAAGCAATATAAATGTTTTGTCATATAACCATGGTGTAAGTCCTTTCTAAACTTCAATTTGCACACCTGCCTGGTTCCTATCCCAAACTTTTCTGAGGGTTTTGAACCCTGAGTTTAACCCATCAGTTCTGACTAAACCTCTGCCTCAATTCTTCTCCAAGGACTCTTCACTGTGTTCTCCCAGGTCACAGCAGGCCTTAGCAGAACCTCCAATTCCCTGCTTTCACTAAATGTTGAAGAAGAGAGAGAAATTGTCTTTGTTACTTGCCAGCTATGGGGGCTCTCCAGACTGCTCAGCTCTTTCTGCTCTTTTTGCTTGTGCTCCAGATAAGAGCACAGGACAGGGAAGGAAGGAAGACAGGCGAGTTCAGCATGCCTCTGTTGCAGACTTCACTTGATGCTTCTGCCTCCAAAAATTAGCAAGCAAGGCAGAAGAAGGCACTTTAATTAAAAAAAAAAAATAAACTAGATTGGCTTCAAAAACTGAGAGACAAACTGAAGGCCCTTGTTCTGATTAACATCCCATAGACTTAAAAAAATTCAAAACAGTGACAAGCTGCCCACTTCAACCAGATATTCAGGAAGGAAATGTCAAATTTGGGTCTTCTCAGGAGAAGCAGGCAGGCTCATGGCGGGACACAGAAACATAGCCAGAAGCAATACTTCATGAAGCACTTTCCACAGAGATCTGCTTTCATCCACAGAGCAGTGCTGTTCAGTGGCCCCCCTGCCTCTGGCAGAAAAGGGTGATAAAAGAAATAGCACAACATTCAAGAAAACAGGGGGAAAAACCCCAAACCACTTAACAGGGCAAAACTAAGATACCTGGTGAGAAATGCTGTAGAAGCAGTGCCCTGAAAATTGGTTAAGACAATTTCTTCCACTGTGTGCTGAAGGGCAGCTGTCTGTCATCTTCAACAAGGTGCATATAATGGCTGCTGCAGATACCATTTTTCAACAGTAAGGTATGGCTAGGTCAGGTGTGGCATTAAAAACAAAAAAGGGTAAGAGGGAAGGGGGGGTGGCATTCCATCATATCAAATATTTCTGTCTCATTCAGTTTGTGAAGACAATATGTGCGCTAAATTTCAATTTGGCACCTAAAAGCTGGGGAAAGAATAACTGAGGAAAGAGAAATTTTAAAAGGACGAAGAACAAAAGAGTTAAATTTTTGTACAAAAACTGAGCTTGCTAATGCCTGTGTAGAAAAAAAAATCCTTTTGTTAATGATAGCAACAATGCAGTCCAATAAATCAATGAAAAGGGCAACTGCTAGAGAGTTTACAGAATTTAAAATAAAAAGAAAACCCACACAGGGAATTGCTCAATTCTCCCTGCAAACTGTTCACCATTTAATACCGTGTTATGTACAAAATATGCCATTAAAACTTTTCTAAGCTATCTTTGATTCAGTATCTGTATCATGTAGCTTTGCATTTGTGGATATCTTTAAGAACTTTATTTTGGAATTTCTAAAATACTAGTTTCTAGTGTTTTAATTAAACTTCAGTCAAGTAACAGAACTAATCTCACTTTTCTAAAACACAGTGCACATCAATATGCTGTATACATCATTCCTTTCAGTTAGTCAATCAGAAAGTTGGGCATCTGAAATGTGAAGTAAACATACATTTGAGATAAAACTAGAATTGGTAGATTCACATTTTAGTCCCAATGCTGCACTTCTGTACTGTGATCTTTTGCTAAAATATACTCGTATTCTGCCCATTTTCAACAGTTTGTGCTTCATTTCACTTTTAAATTTACTGGTGTTTACTCTTGTAATTCAGAAATAAAGAATATAGAATTGCACAGGAGCACTCTGAATAAATTAAAGATAATTTCTTGGTGGAAACATGGAGGGAAATACAATTGTTGGCTTCTAAGAATGGTAAGCACCTCCCTGTTTTTGGTGGGCTGACCCTGACTGGATGACGTTTACTCACCAAAACTGCTCTGTCACTCCTCTGCTCAGCTGGGCAGGGGAAAGAAGATATAACAAAAGGCTCATGGTTCGAGATAAAGGCAGGGAGAGATCATGCACCAGATACCACCACAGGCAAAACAGATTCAGCCTGGGAAAATTGATTTAATTTATCACCAATCAAATCAGAGTAGGATAATAAGAATAAACCCCAAATCTTAAAAACACCTTTCTCCTGCCCACTCCTTCCTTCTTCCCAGGCTCTACATCACTCTCAAATTCTCTACCTCCTCTCACCCATTGGTACAGGAGGACAGGGAATGGGAGCTGTAGTCACTTCATCACATGTTGTCTCTGCACTCCTTCCTCCTCAGCAGAAGGACTCTTCACACTCTTCCCCCATTCAAGCGTGGAGTCACTCCCATGGGAGACAGTTCCCCATGAACTTTTCCAATGTGGGGCCTTCCCACAGGCTGCAGTTCTTCAGCAAGTCATGCTCTGGCATGAGTCTCTTTCCATGGAGCGCAGTCCTCCAGGAACAGGCTGCTCTAATGCAGCCTGCAGGGTCACAACAAACCTGCTCCAGCAGGGGCTCCTCTCTCCCTTGGCCCACAGGTTCTGCCATGAGCCTGCTCCAGTGTGGGCTTCCCATAGGGTCACAGCCTCCTTTGAACATCCACCTGCTCTGGCGTGGAGTCCTCCATGGGCTGCAGGTGGATCTCTGCTCCCCTGTGGAACTCCACAGTCTGCAGGGGGACAGCTGCCTCACCATGGTCTGAGCCAGGGTCTTTAGGAGAATCTCTGCTCCAATGCCTGGAGCATCTCCTCGCCCTGACTCGACCTGGCTCAGGTCTAACTCATGGGCAGCAGCACATTAAGAACCTGAGATTTGAGTTCTGGTTGCAGTGCGTTAATCTAGGATGGAATTCTTAATCAGTTGTTGTAAAAATTAGTTCTCAACAACATTCTGAGTAAAGTATGATATCTGTTTTCCCCCCAAAACCAAAATTGCTTCGATGCTTAAGTGATTATGGTGTTCAATGTGCTCTGCCGTTGCTCTCCTTTAGACTTAATCACTGTATGCACATACACAAATTGTTCTGAGACAAAAAGCCCTGCAGCTAAATGCTGAACCGTTCCAATGCTCCTTGATAAATAAAAGACAGACACACTACAACAGACGTATTACATTTGGGTGGCCAGTAAAATTCATTCCTTTGCTGAAACCACAATCGGAAAGATCGCATTTTCTAACAGAATGGCCCCTGTGCCATTGTACAAGTAGTGTAAGTACTTCTGGAAAATAAGAGTTTGTTCAGGAAGGAATGAAACCACAATATATTAATGAGAAGAATGAAAATAGCAAAAGGATTTCACATTATGCTATGAATTGTAATGTTTTCATCTGTTCTGCTAACAGACAAGTGTGCAAATGGGGGACAGAGGGATGAGTGTTTAGCTTTGATTAAAAGACCCCTCAGAACAAACTGAACTTTACAAATGTATGTGAAACAGCATGAATTTTAAATATAGATATTATTTAAGACACAAAATTCAATTTATCATGCCACCTGAAGAATCAACAAAGTAGCAGCATTTCAGACTAGTTATTTTAAAAAACTGTAAATTAAAATGGCAAGAAATAACCTCCGCCACAAATACAGAAGACCTGCAAGGAGCTATTTCAAGTAGGACAAAAAAAAATTACATTTTTGTTAAAAGGAAAGAGATCTTATATAACAGCTAATGAAAATAAAAAATGAAAACTGTGACCAAGGATGTTTAATTTGTCTCTTTATTAGAATATACAAAATGGATTAATAACTATTCTATTTAGCTTTTGAAACTGCAATTTTAATACTGCTGTGATCTCTTTCAAAACCTTAAAGAAATGCAAACTTAATAATGCTCCTCTGATCAAGTTATGTTCAATTACACATGCATGATAAATCCATTCATAGTTAACATGGAGGAATGGAATAAATTCTGCCTAAATTACAAATCGCAAGCTAATGTTTCTGCATGTTGGAGATTCTCATTTTAAAATATCCCTTCTTAATACTAAAAGTGAGAAGAGTAGCCAGCTAAACAAGAGCAGATAAAAGAAATTCAGGAAGGAAATAAAGAAGGCAGGGGAAAGGTAGAAGGAGGCAATCTATTAAAATGCTACACTAAACCACTATGCAAGTAATTTTCCCGGTGAGAAGATCCAAGAGAGAACAGCTGGGACTGGAATTAAAAGTAATCATGTCCTGCTCTGTGATAAATCTTCTATTAGCTTTGTAGGCTTTAGAGCAATATTAAGGGCTCCAGAATTGTGGGAAGATAAGAATCCGCTTGTCCAAAACCAACGCCAGAAGATCTTGCAGATAAAAGTGCTGGTGAAAATATAATTGCAAAAGGTGGCAGATTTTTACACTTTCAGTAACACTTTTTTTGCTGAAATAAGTTCTTGTCACACATTTGGATCTTTCACAGGAATGAAGAAATTTTCACGGTGGCACCATGAAAAGGCCTGGTGTTTCCAACCAGAGAGCTCAAGAAATTTATGGAATTCCTGCATATTAGGAAGACATAGACTTAGAGAGAAAATTGACACTTCTAGAGAAAATATTTCTGTTGCTTTGAATTATTTATCAATGAACAGAAAAAAAAAAAATTAAAAACCCCAAACCATTTATAACGATCAGTTTTATGTGGGTAAACACTTGCTTACCTCTTGCATAAGAATCTCCTTGTACGAATAAACAAACAAGCAGGCCCTTGAAATGGATGAAAGATGAAGCCTTTCCACACCCCATGAGGGAGCAGCCCTCAGGAGCAGGACAGGTGGCAGCTCAGCAGAAGACACATCAGAGCAGACCTGGGACAGACTTCTCCACAGCCACCCCAGAGATTCAGGCTGCCAGGTGCTGCTTCCCTCAGACATCCAGAGCAGGAATCTGGTCTCATTGGCCTCTTTTCTCAAAGAGATCTGGGATGAAGTCTCCAAGCGGCACTACTAACGTGTTATTTGAGGCTATTCCCTGAGAATAAGGGCTAGCAAGAAGGCTTCTGGCCACTTGCTTCTCCACTGCACACCCTTGTAGAAGGGCACATTAGACATTGTAATCCCTTGGTTCAAACCTGATGCCTTGGCAGCTGCAAAATTCTTGGTTGCATCAGTATTGACAGCAATTAAGTCCCATGAATGTGGTGTAAAAGGCGTAAAACAAAATACTGCAAGCAGCCACGTTCTTTCATTTTCCCTCAGGATAGCTGAGAATCTCAGTTGGCTGGAACTGCCCACAGGGCGTCCCAGATGAGCCAATTTCAACAGATGAGCTGTTCTGGTTACTGTTATTTCATTTGGATAACGAAGGTCCCAGGGAGGTCAAGATTATGCTCTCAATGACTTTGTGAAGGAGAGTTCAGGCATTATTTTAAACACTGTTCATATAGGTGCTACATGTGGAATTGAGTACTTTGAAAATGCAGAAGGAAGGAGAGTTGGTTTTTTTCTAGACAGATATATTGCAAACTCAAAGCATACCATGGCACTCAGAGTTGGCTGACAGGATATTTTCCCTAATGTGCACTTCAATAAATTCATGTACACATCAGAAGAGACTGACAGTGTTTTCTTTAGATGAATACTTTAGTAAACTGCACTTAAATAGAAACACAATATACCAATTACTGGGGAAATTCTTGCCAAAACGTTTTAGCATTCATTTTGAAAAGCCTGGCCATAAGAAGAAACAATGAACTCATACCAATTTATAACATTTGAATTACACTGCAGAATTTCTTGGGTATCAGAGCATTGCTGTATAACTGCATAAAGTCAGAGACCACAATACAGCAACTACAATGCACTGTTCTCTTTGCATCATCTCATTTATTGCATTTCAGTGTTGAAAGTCAAACAAATGGGAGCACTAATCAATGAAGTGACAATGCTAATCTATCTCTTCATGTGAATTTTGAACAGAGTACCTCTTTAATGATTACAGCCTCTCAACTTTACTGTTACTCAAAAAGCATGTATGAGACAGTACATTAATTGGGATCTGGAACTGTCCCTGTACACCAAATAAGTGTCCATTTTATAATTCCCTCTGAATAAGCTAACAGAGAAAGTAAAGTGTATTGTACAGCAAAATCTCTAATTTTTTTAGAAGTTTACACTCATTTACTAGCATTATGTCAAATTGATAATTAAGCCTGGAATAACAGCACAGCATTACCGGGCTGCCAGCCCAAATACTGTTTAGTAGATAGGCAACTAATCTTCTGTATGTGGCTCCCAACTGTGCTCCATCAGACAGAACTCTGGTCTAAAACTCAGGACACCTGGGTTCACCTCCTGACTTCACATTAATGTAGAAGAAAACTAAAAATTTTCTACTTTTGAGAGATAAGATTAGAAGAAAACAGGCTAAACAGCAAGTAGGCTGCTACACTTTGTTACCTGAAACACCCCTTTTCACTTCAATATGAAATATCACCAAACTTCAGACTATTTCCACACTGCAGCTCTTCAATTCCATGCTTCAATCTCTTACAGCTTCTGCTCTTTCCACTCTTGCATTCAACTCTAACAAGGTATCATTCAGTTTTTCTGCACCTCTCCCTCATTCTAGAGGAAGCCTGACTTCTTCCATGCACAAGACGGAAAGATTTGTCTCCTGGAAGTCACCCACTGCAGTAGTCTTCTGTCTGTAGGATAACTACATCCTTGGTTACAGGACTGGGGAATGTTTGCACCAAATGAGTCCCAGGACTGCAGGAGACAGAAGGATGGTTGTATGGCTAAGGCAGCTCAATGCCTTCCTCAAAGACCTGACTGATTTGGTCTTTACCTCCTCAGTCCTGGAGCTCTCAGTCTTCAGCAAACTAAACTTCTCACAGCTGATCACTGAGCATTCTGTGCATCCATTTGCTGAGATCCAGATTTACAGATGCTATAATGCAAAAAGGTACATCCAAAATCACTAGGAAGTACATTTTCATAAGAAAAAAAATTTAAATAATTCAAAGCACTCCGGGCATTTAAAAGAACATACAGAATTAGAGAATGTGACAATTTTAGGTTTAAATCTCTTTGTATCTCGCTTCATGCTCTGCAAAATGAAATCAGATTATTTCCTCTCTTAGCATATTCTTTTCACTGCATCTCTGTGATACCTGTAAAACTCATTCTACAATAGGAAACTTAGTTTTGGAAATTGTCTCTTCAGGAGAATATTTAAATCATTCATTATATAAGGAACCAGATGAGGTATGGAGGGTTTGCTATTTTTTTTTTTTACTTCTGGCCATTCAAATATAACTATCAGTGCAGAAAATGCACTTCTGTTTGCTGAATATTTTCAGGTTTGTACTTCATCATTATCCTAATGCTGAACCAATTTTCACTTCTATATTTCCTAGGTTTTTACTACTTACACTGCCCCTCTGCTGTCCTAGAGCTCAGCAAGCTTTATATCACAGGAAAAAAAATATATAAAAGGGCATAGAAATGAGAAATATTTTTGGAATATTAGAAACTATTGAGTTCAGTTGCAAGGTCAGATTGGGCTTTCACAGTAACTCACATTTTATGTGCTCCTACTCATCCCATCTCAATTAAAACTTGTACATTTGCCAATAAAGATTTCGAGATCAACAGTTCATTTATCATATTTGCTTGAGTTACTCATTTTTAAATCATATGCCCATTCCAGATACTTACCACATAGCAGTGTTGGAAGGACTGATTAAAGACCATGGTTTCTGTTGCCAGTGACAACTGACAAAGTGCTTAAAAGAAGGAAGAATTTAATCTAGTGCCATGAAAATAATGTGCTGAAATTTAGCAAAGTTTTTAAAACTCAAGATGAAAGTATTTTCCAACATGACAGATGCACTTGCTTTGATAAAAATGAAATGATAAAAATGTAAGCCTGGCTTGCTAAACACAAATCCTTTGAGTTAAGGAAAGACAAAGAGCAATGTACCTGTTTAAAATGAAAAATGTTAAATATTCCAGGAGCCAAGAACCAAAAAGAATATTAGGTTTGCTCATAGTTTTCTAAAGAAATGTTGCCTTTATTTTTGGAATTGGCATGAAAAGTAATTATAGGAACACATGGCAGGGAGCAAGGAATTAACATGCAAAGGGAAACAAAAAAAAAGACAACAACAAAAAAAAGTGTGCTGGAGGGATAAGCATTCCTGCGATCATACTGCTAGAGTAGTCCAAACCTGCTTGCTCACTTGCTTCAGACAACTCAGTGCTCAGCTGTGAACTACTCTTCCTTCTTGCTTGCAGACTAAAATGTTTGAAATCTAGCTCTTAGTTTTTTTGGTTAAGTCGGTCATGCCTTAAGCAGCTGCACATCTTAAAGAATATAAACCTTTCATCCTCTTTGGCAAAAGCTCAAACTGCAATGACTGAACACTTAAGCAAAGAGGAGAAATCAAAGAATTACATCTGACTCTCCAGGAGAGTTTCCAGGATAAAACGAAGTCCTACAAGATTAGGAGAATTCACGCAACCTGTTCAGGGAAAACTCTCAAGGTATTTTTAAATGAATGTCCTGAATGAACAATGCTTTATTTTATTTTTCTTTCTTTCACGGTAGAGTTATCAGGAGGGAATAAAATACACTCACCCAAGAAAGTGCACATCTCAGGCATATTTTTATTATTCAAATAGACATTTTCTGACCTACACCCTCAGTTTCCTATACTTAGCAAAGTTGCTCATGGCTTCACTGAAGTTTCTGCCTGCATAAGCATGTGGAAACAGCACACTAGGAAAGCTATGTGGCAATAATAGCTATGGAAGAGAGCTGAAAACCATCCAGTTAAAAATTCCTGATTTTAAATGAAGCGCGTGGCCTCTTGGTAATCAGGTCACAATCATAGACCGTTTAAAGAAAGGTGTGCCTACACACAAGTTTTCTGTGTGGTTGGTTGGTTGGTTGGTTCACCTTTTCCCACAACAACAAAAAAACCCCAACCTCAGATCCCACAACTGGTTAAGAAAATGCCTATTTTAACAGTCACTCTTTGTTACTGTCTCTGTTACTGTATGGACAAAAGTATAGTTCTGACTGGGTAACAAACTCAGAAAAGCAAGTGCTCATTTATCAAGTTTTTGGGATTTCTTTCTGGTGAGAGGATGTATTGTTTGTCAAATAACATATGGCAGTGTTAGATTATTTAGTCATTGGTCCAAATATACTTTTCTAATGTTGCTCTTTTTTCATCTGCCAATAAGGCATTAGTTATCCACCTCCATGCTCAGGACTTAAAACTATGTTTACTGTACTGGTGGAAGTTTTTGGCATAACATCAGTGTGAAAGTACTCAAATAATTATATGCCAAGGACCTGAAGGCAAATACAGACTATGACTTATACTGTGGATGCAATCACCATGTCCTTAATTACATATCAAGCTGTGACCCAAGTACAATTATCTGGCCCTTCTCACCTCTCCCCTCCAAGTTATAAATGAAGAAAACCAAGGACATGGAACCAAAGAAGTTGGAAAGGAAGAGCAGCACCCCAAAGCCCCCCCGCCCCCCCCTTTTCAGTCCAGACAGACAATGTTTAAGAGCATATTTAGACAAGTAACTGAGCTATTTGAGCAATGTGGGAAAAGAATCTCTTGGCAAGGATGAACTGCATCGACAGCCAGTATACGTCGCTAGTAAAGTCAGTATAGATTAGATCTACATATCCCTTTCTTTACCAGTCCTCTCAACTTTATTCTGCAGTCTCCAGCAGAGTCTTACACTTCATTCAGATGTGAAATCACCTCTTTAAAGTTGGACTGAGCAGCCTGATAGAAAAGATGTATGCTTGGCTTGGATCTCATTTTTGCAAAGGAAGTGTCTGGGACTACCTGCAACCTCAGAGGAATTTGGTCAGCTTTTAAAAACTTAATGCAAAACCAGAAGAGAGGAAGGAGAAGGGAAAATGCTTTTTTTCCCATGCGGTTTGACTAATATATCTCAATCCAAACTTCAGTCTCAGCAACAATTCCCGAATTAACCAAACTGTAGCATTTTTGACCAAAGCAAAAATTGGGAATCATAGGAAAAGTAAAACTGCACTTAGAAATTGTAACTGGAACTCAGACCCCAAGAGAAGCTGAGATGTCCAGAGAAAATTCCTACGGAGTGAATTTTTCCTCCCCTAAATACCCAATTCAGCAAGCAAATAAAAATGCAACATAACACTCTGAATCTCTTCCCTGTTAGAAGTTTCTTCAAGATTTTGATGTTGGCTTTGGAGAGAAAGAGGTTTCTCCTATCTCATTTTCCTTCTTCTGATTATATGAGATTTGTCTGTTTCCCAGTCAACAAAAGGGTCTTTCTGGTAACATGAAACCTGCTGGTAGCATGCAACAAGCAAATGAATCACATTCATATGAGTGTGGTTTGATTCAGGCTTTTGAACTCAGATAATAAGGAGACCTTAATCCTAAAGTAACAAAAACCCAAGGATTTTACTGTTTGGGGAGTGGAAGTTTCAATGAATCAATGCCATTCCCAGGATCTCTGTAGAAAAATGAATCATCAGTTCTTTAAGTCAGTCAAGCCTTCAAAAGACCATATGGGATCTCCTAGAACAGAAAAAAAACCAAAAACCACCAAACCCAAACAAACAAAAAACAAAACCCTCTTCAAAACCTCCCTCTTATTAATTCTAGAAGTTCTAGAAGTTCTTGAACTACAGATAGATGAACAAATCCCTTGTAACTTATTCACTGCTAACACTGTGTCTCTGGATATTTAAAAACATGTCCATGCAGGTAAATATAAACATGCAAAAGATGTATAAATAATATAATTATTTGTATTATTATATAAATAATACTCTAAGTTATTTTTATTATTATGCCCTACATATTTTGAAGACATTCACTTCATCAAAGTAAATCTGATGTTTTGTCCTGGAGAATTAATGCTCCAGGAAAGGTCAAAATGCACTGTCATCTTGTGCATCAAATTTAAATACATTTTCCCAGGTCTTCAAGGAAAAAAAATACATATCATAAAAATATATTTATTGTTCTGTTTAAAAAATAAATAAATCTCAAATTTATTTGACATGTTATCCAAATAAATGATAAGACTTTTGTAAACAGGCAAAAAATGAGATTTCCCAGAATATGAGTGTGTAACATCTCAAAATAGCCTTCCTCATTACTATAATATGCATTTTAGCATGTTCCAAATATCTTTTCTTATATCTCTATGCTTTTACTGACAAATCTGGATAAGGAAATGCACAGTTAAGGACATAATCAACAAGAGGAGCATCAGTAGAAGTCAGACACTTAACAGGACCTGGATCTCAGTGCCTTAGATGTCTAGCTCCTGCTGAAAACAATGTCAGGCATGGAAATTTGTTCAAAAACATGTGACAGGTTTCTTAATATAGATCTAGACCAATATAAGCCATATATGATATCACAGCATTTTAAAATAACTGGTTTAATGAACATTCGTAGCCATCTTCAGCACAGAAAGGTAAAGAATTAAAGTTTACCTTATATCCACTTCCTACTCATACCTCAAGAGAAAGAATTAATTATGCAGTTGAAAAAATACTTTGATATAGAACTGTTGCCTTTTACTTACATGAAAGGAGAAGGGGAGATTTTGAAAGAAAAAGGAATGAAGGAAAATTTTAGTTCATTTCCCATTATACAAGAAATCAATGATCAAACACAAAGAACCTGCTTGGCTCCAGCATGTCCAACCCTACCATTACAGTTAAGTGGAGAACAGGAGAAATCATTCCTATTCCCTGCCCACAAGCCATGTCCTAAGTCCTTTTTAGCTTTCTCAGGGACTCACAAACTTTGTTTTACAGTGTACAGACTCAGGAAAATTGGTCATATCTGCATGGGTTAGTATTCCACCTTCAGCATGGAATTGTATGTATCTCCCCAAAGCTGGAAAATAAAGCTAATGCTGCAATAAAACATATCCAGATACAAGCTGGGGTCTGTTGTTTGTCTCTACTAGAAAAAAAATTGAAGCAGCTCATAAAGTAAAACTGGGGGGAGTTTACATAGACCTTGATCTTCCCTTTCCACCATATTCTCCCCTTTTCATATCAATATGTTAATAAGTGCCCTGGATTGCTCATCGAAGTAATGGTCTCTCCAGATAGCTCAGAAGA
Source organism: Struthidea cinerea (assembly GCA_013397865.1). Classification (NCBI taxonomy): domain Eukaryota; kingdom Metazoa; phylum Chordata; class Aves; order Passeriformes; family Corcoracidae; genus Struthidea; species Struthidea cinerea. The sequence goes on from VZTI01003488.1 coordinate 700,176, forward strand.
AGTTTGATAACTCAAAAGCAAAGGAAGCATTTTTCTGAATAAACTAACTATGTCCAAGATCTTTCCTTATGGGAAACATTGGGCCATGTAAAGGCTCACATCTAACATCATCAGGCTTTCTGCTCCCTTCATGTATAAAGTATTATAGATTCCTAATATTTGTATTTGAGACAAATAATATTATGGAATAATATTTCAGCTGTGAGACTATTTATCTGGGCATCAGATTTTTTTAAAGTTCAACACAATTGAGTAGTGATCAACAATAATCATATATATTGGTAACTATGCAGTTATGCAACAGCTTTCTGAAAGTCAATCAGCAGACACGCAGAATCACCATCGATGCCAATTAGTAGCAGCCTGGTCATGTGTTTGTCCCATTGTAAGTGGCACTCTAAAGGATGCTGAGCTTAATGGCCGCACACAGAACCTTGCAAATGTAGCACAGAACATTCAAAACAAAATTGTAACTTCAGCTTGAAAAAGTGCTGGGGAGTGAGGGCAGTGCAAGGTTTAAATAGCCACGATCTGCTCAGCACAGACTTTAATGTTAACTTGGTATTCCACTGCTAATTTTACAGCACCAGCAGTGCTATTCAGTGCCGTGAAATTTATGGCTGATAATCCAGCACAAACAACTAACACATCCATTTGTTATGTTAGCCAATAGAAGAACAGGCAAGTGGGTGCACTTAAAACTTTACAGAATAGAGCACCCTGATGTCATAAAACACCTTTATGTTCTTTTCCAAGAGAAAAGAAAAAGTGTGTCAAAAGCCTTAACTGACCTTGTGAATGCAAGATCCCATACCGGGAATTACAGAAGCCTACATTTTTTCCCCCCACACTTACTAAAATGTAATTATGGGCTGTAAACACAAATATCCATGACAAGTTGAAAGCTGAACTTTTTAGACAAATAAGCAGAAAGCCCATAATACAAAGCTATATAAATGCCACTAATATTGGTACTAGTTGCATTGCTTGTGTTTAATAATTAACTAAAGGTTTGAATTGTAATTTAGCTTTAATCAACACAAGCTTTTGGTTGGAAAAATACTACTGAAATAAAGAAGGTTGGGGTTTGTTTTTTGTTGGTTTTTTTTTTTTTTTAAGCTTTGCTTATGTTGTCATATTTATTACAGAAAGCACTTTACCCATTTCAGGGCTGTTGGTGAATTTCAATGGCTGGGACAACAAAGATTTCTAAGGAATTTAAGGTAAAATAGTGCAAGTTATGATCCCATGCATCACACTTTCCCCACAGGGACAATATCAAAAGTTCAGTATCTGTCCGTGGGGTTTAACTGTGATTTGGAAAATGTTCATGGGGTTTTTTAGAAATTACTTTTTCTTCAGTCTTCACCACTTTCAGACTCTGTTATGCAACAACTTTATTTTTATGAAGTTAACTACAGTTGTGAACTACAAGCCAATCAAATCTACTACTACTACTACAAGCTAAATAAATCAGCAAATGCCAGAAAGCACATTCATCACACAGTTACTGGCTTGCATTCTGACACCTGCATGACGGTTTGATATTTATTCTTCTGGTCCATCAGCTGGCACAACATGCTGCACAACACAAACGCTACGTTCTGCATCTAGACTGTTGTGGCAAACGTAATTAAGTATATGCCTTGTTTGGCTTGACCCTCAACAATCTAAATTCAATCCAATGCAGAGACATACAACAGAAAGATGGTTCAAAGAAGCATCTTATTGAAATAGGCAGAGCAATTATTCAGCACACAATCAGCTTGATAAATTTATATGACCTGTCTCTTTATATGATTTAAGCTCATAGTTTATATGAGCTGTCTCTTTAGAAATGGAAGACTTATGGGAAATCTGGACGGTAGTGTAATGTTCAAACAATATTATTTTTTTAATGCAAAAATATGCTGGGATTCTATGCATTAATCTAATTGGAAAGCTATGCATGTTTGCTTTGTTTTATGCCAAAAATATATGATTGCACAAGAGCTATTAGCCATTACCAGAAGACATTGTTTTCACAGAATACAATGTGATGATACAATGTGATGATACGACCCCATCTTCTCCTGCTCAAATCATAAACCTTTTAATCTTTCCAAATAATTCAGTTTTTTAACTCCCTAAGCACAAAAAATTGAGGTAGGTCTTCTCTGCCTCTTCCCATATTCATACAACTATTTAAAGAAAAGAAGGATGAACCAATTTTGGGGAAATTTTAAAAGAAACGTGACACCAGTCTGAAACTACACGTGATGAATCTCAGACCAAACACAGCCTTTTGTGGAATTTAGACATTTCTGAGTTATAAAAGATATTCTCCTCACCGAACATTATCGTTTATACCAGCAATGCTAACATGTTATGCTCCTCAGAAATTAGTTTGTGGTGCCAGACAGTGGCATCCTGATTTGGAGTGTGGGTGTCACAGACATGATTTTTGAAACGTAGAGGAACTTAGGAGCCAAATTTCTACTGATGTCATAACCTTCCTTGAAGCAAACAAAGATGATGAAGAAATGAGCTCTACAAACACCTGAGGGAAGCATTTAATTGTCTCCACAGACATATAGGAGCTGTAAGAGAAAGCAGAAGACTGGAAAGTATTCAAGAGAGATTTTTAGAGGAAAATGTAAATGTTTTGGAGAAACCAAGGTATTTTGAAAGACCAAGATTCAGAATCTAAGCAAAGAACACAGGAACGAGTAGGAACAGAAATTACAGGAACACAGAAATATACTATAAAAACCCAGGAGTAAAAAGGGTCATAGGAAAGGCAAAGTACAAATAAAGAGAAAAATCTCTCTGCTTTCCAGCTGAATGCTGGTTGCAAGCAAAAGAAGAATAGGGGAAATAAGGAAGCTAAATCAGGAAAATGAGTTTGCTTTCCAAGTATAAATTTACCCTTTCTCACCAGCCTCAGGAATACTGAGGTTTCTGCAATCCCATTCCTGTCCCACAAACAGTGATCAGAAAAATCCAGCAAGAAACCTGTGGGCTGGGCTGAAGCTGCTCCCAACATTGAGCAGCAAGGGAAATGAAGCCACAGGCAATAGCACTGCACTGACAGAAAACTAAATGGAAAGTGCTGTATTAATTACCATGAAATAGATACGCTATGGGAGTCAATGGTGCCAGCAAGATCCTGTCATTCTCCAGTCCTAGGCAGTTAACTGTGGTTCAAAGAGCTGAGTGCATCTGCTCTGTCTCATGCTAACCACCACTAGTAAATCTTACTGCAGACCTTTGAAAAGAAAACACAGTTAGAACATTCTAGGTTTTTGAGGAAAATCTCACTTAACATTTCAACAGGACAACCTTCAGCTGCAAACAATTTCAAGAACTTTTCCCCTCCCCATGACAATCTTCGGAAGAAAAAACAATAGCTGAGCTGGGCTAAAGCTGCTGCTAAAATCTGAACCATTTCTCTTAACAGAAGACTACATACAACAGACTAATGTAACTACAAAAAAAATTTTAAAAAATAAAAAAAAAAAAAACTCAAACCAAACCAACAAAAGAATATAAACGCATTTGGCCATCTTTGGTGTTGGCTCACTCAAATTCCTTGATGGACATAGTACACAGTCTTACCAGTGACTTCAAGGCCTGGCAAATGGCCACTGCCCTCAAACTCTGCCTGGCCTGGTTGTAGCTGTCCCATTGTCTCAAGATGCACAGCAATGCCACAAGACACTTGGTTAATGACTGGACAAGCTGGAGGCTCCTTAATAAAAGGCAAACTCAGTAAAGGAGGAGAACAGTGAAGAAACATGTAAGAAGAGAAGGGCAGAAACTTTGTAGTTAAATTCCTATTACCTGGAATTTAATAAAACATCAGTGAAACGGTGTTAGAATATCCATCTTAAGAAAAAAATCAAAGTAATTAAACAAAAACTTTACATGCATGAATTATGTAAAGATGTCTATCATTAGATTTTGCTGGTAATAGATCAGAATTTATCTTCTGTACATTTAAGGAAATAATCATATATTGAGGCAACGGATTTTGCTTTCCCAAATGACTTTTTTCCAGATACCAATGTTTTAATTGAAGGTTTGTTTGGTAAGGCAGTGCTTTTCCTTGACTACTCAAATTAATTCTGAACATGGTTCCATTGGGCATGTAAAATTTGTAAAATATGTTGCATTTAAGACTGAGTATTGGTTTTCACAGTTTCAGTTCATGTACATGGGAGCTGGGGTGCTCTCATCCCTTCAAAGCGGTTCAGACACAGCTCTCAATAGAAGGGGAGGATTACTTCCAGCTTCTCTAAGTACTTGACAAAACATAAAGCTCATGGTGGTATGTGAGACTAAGCAAAGTACAACATTTAACATATATTGTAGTCAACACGGGAAGATGCTTGTCTAAATATAATCGCCAGACCATTACACCTAAGCCCAGTATCCCAAAGCTTCCCTGTTTTCAAATCTGCATGTTACAGGCTGTGTCCTCCCCACATATCCCATGGTAACACAACAGTATTAAAGACTGGGCAGCAGAAACTTCAGAGCAGATTTTTAAATGACTCAAGCAAGAGGCTTCCACAAAGGAGACCGACAGAACTCACACCACGAACAACGGTTGCCAAAAAAGTACCTGTAACTCACGTTGGATGTGCGCTATCCAGATTTTTTGCAGCAGTCAGAAGGTACCGTGGAGGGTTTACAGTGCCTGTAGTATCTCCTTCAATGCTTACGGATCCCGAAGAGGATGCTTAACCTTCGATAACCTTTGTGTTCTCCTTTCTGCAAGCACCACTAGAGTTTATAATATCCAAAGAACTGCCATCTGAGGCCTGAGGACCTGACAGAGGTCCAAGTAAAAAAAATTCACGAGTGCATAAGAAAAACATTGGACTTTTATAGAACTATTTCAAAGACAAGTTTTTAAAAAATAAAAGACAAGCATATGCAAGTAGTTAAGTATTTGCTGTTCTGCTTTTTTGCAGTTATTTGCCCACAGCTGAAATTTTGGCCATTAAAAAATAATCAACTTAAGAACTTCAGTATAATTTTATCCATACTTACACAATTAAATTCAAGACACGTGAATAGTAATTATATATTTTACTTTAATAACTAATTGCTCTCCTCGCAGACTACAAATTAGCAGGCATAGCACTATCTCAGTAATCATCTGAATACTTTTACTGGTTATTTAAAGTGCATTCACCTGCCTGCAGTTACATAAAGTAATCTTCTATCTTCAACTTTTAAAATAAACTAAACTAACAAAATAAAATAAACACAAACTCAATATTCATACCCATTATTGGCAGTTTACTGAGTTCAGATGATGACCCCTATTTACTTTTCCAATAACCTCAGAGTTCTCTCTTTATTTACTTATATGCATTTTTCCACTCAAAGACTAAACATGTTTCAAATGTTCTGATGATTGCAAGAAAGTATAGAACATTAACACAGATATAACTGTCTTCTGACATCCATTTTGCTAAAAACAGATGACAACTCTCTCTCTGGCTAAGCTCACATCTCCAAAATACTACTAAAAACTTTAATTTCTGGTTATATCAAAGATTATCCTCAAGCATACTAAGAAAACAACAGCTGCTGTTATAAAATTTGCATTATTTAGAAGGTATTGTGATAAGCTTCCATCATTCCAGGGAAAAAGCCTTAAAGTTCTTATTTTTCTCCTCATTATAATGTCATCCTTCTTTTTTTTTTAATGGTTATAGCCCATTCACTTTTTTAGAACTGAACACACTTTTCGAAAAAGTACAAAAAGTAACTTGACAAAAATTTAAAGGAATCTCATGTGGAAGCTGATATTTAAACTTCACCTTTTTTTTAAGTTGCATCCATTGATTTTTCTGCAGAAAGAAAGAAAGAAAATCAACAACTCTCTCCAATTGTTGTGCTTACAGGATAACTTAACATTAGATAGCAAAATCACCCTGCTGAAATTGCTCTTCAGAAATAACAACCCTTTGTTTCCTAGTACCAAAATCAAAACGGAGACCTTTTCTTATGTATCAGATTTCAATGCAGTAAATTGATTTCCATGTGGTTTCACAATTTCATGGAAAATAAACTACAAAAAATGCAACTGAGGAGGCAATGGTCGAAATCAACTTTTTGCCAGTATATGTATACACAACCTCAAATCATTGCTGTTAAGGCAAAGGTTCCCTCAACATTTCATTTTGGAAAAAGCTATTTACCAGAAGACTAAAGCATGAGGTGATAGACTGCATGAATACTTCTATTTTAGAAATACATTTACACTTACTGCTTTCCATTTAAAGAAAAACAATCCAAAAAGTGTAACTGCTTGAAAACCTTGCAACTACAGACTTTTATCAATAATTACAGCAAAAATATTACTCTGTAAACAAATCCTCATTGCTTTTTCATTATGTGCAAGTGCTCACTGAGAAAGTCTTTGTCAGGATGAGCAAATTAAGTGAAAATAGTTATGCTACAAATGGATTTACGTAGGAACACTTCATAAGAAAAAGCAAGCACTTCAGCACACAGGAACCGAGCTGCAAGATTTATTTCCAAATTATAACCTTCTTGGTATTATTCTGGTTTTGTTTTCTTATCATTTAGATTGATGTGACTAGCACACTCACTGCACTCTGAAATTCTGTTTGTTTCACACAGTCACTTCATTGCTACAATAACTGCAATTTGAAAAGTTAACATACTTTTCATTCTTTCAATTTTTACCTCAAACTCTCTTCCCTTTAGCATCAGGGTTTATTAATTTTCAAATAACATCCATCTTCACAAAGCAACATCATGGTTTTGAAGGTCTTTCAATCACAGATTTTTAACTCAATATGTGGAAAGGAATTGATGACCAACTGTTGAAAGTTTTCAAGTAAATTACATGAAATATGAAATATCTCATTCACCTTGTTGGTATGAATGCAAGATGCAAACTTGTGTAAATAACAAACAGGCACCCTAGTTCCATCTACTGATCAAGCATACTCAAATAAAATTTATCACTCTTTTGCCTTAAAAAAAAAAAAGTTAGATATTCGATAATACCACAAATAATTTTGAAGATGAACTAACAAAGATTTTTCAATTAATTACCACAAATTACAACGTTTCCAGCTGTAACACTGTAGTAGTTAAAATTTTGTCAGGTTTTAGTCCCTGTCATCCCAAAGCACATTAAAAAAATAATATCTTTCAAAAGGGAAAGAAAAAATTCCACATATTTAATATATAGTGGACTACAATAAGTAATGAACAGGGTATTTCAAGCTTTCCCTGTGCTACAATAGAATGCATTACTGAGTTATGCATTGCAAGAGCATGTAAAATAAAACCCATCATAAAGGACTGCATATTAAGAAGCTTTAAATAATGCTCCATATTTAAGTCTTTATATTGACTATTTTATGCATATCATAAGATCAGGAGATTGAGATAACTTTTCCAGTTCAAACACACCACATAATTGGTAGTCAGAGCTATATGGATTTAGGGCATGATCCAAAGTGAAACTTTACTGGACAGCAACACATTGATCTGTCTCGTTTGTCACTTAAATTAAAAAAAAAAAAGATTTACTATGACAGAAACAAAGCCATAGTGTTGCTTAAAGTGTTTACAGACAGAAAATGAACAGGCTTGGTTAGAGCATGGTACTAATAATGCCATTGTTGTGGGTTTGATCCTTTTATGGACCATTCAGTTGGGAGCTGGACTTGATGATCCTTGTAGGTCCCTTCCAGCTCAGGATGTTGTGTGATTCTCTGAATCTCCTCACACAGCCTGAACAAGCAGCTGGTGCAGCTCTGTAAATAGCCTCAGGAAGAGGTTTGTCCTCATCACCAATGGCATCATTAAAACCTGAGACCTGGACAAAGCAAGGAGAACCATGCCCAGTGTTGGCATTGACCTTTTCCTGCATTCCTCACCCACAAGGGGAGTGAAGTTTTGAGGAATAAGTGTACTGCAGGTAGCTCTGTGTTCTGGGTCTCTCCTCGGATTAAACTATTTGAAGGATCTGGATGCCTGAGACTCTGCTGAGGTAAACCTGGGGTAGAGCTGATAAGGAAACCTGGCCTGACTGTGGGTGCGGGGTGTGTAGCTGAGAAAGGGCCTCAGTCCCAGTCAGATGGTGCAAGAGTGACTGAAAGTGTGATTCCCGGATGATCAGACAGGGAAGTTTCCTTAACATGATGGAGGACAGTGAGCAGACAGCAGTTCTTCAGTTGGGAAATGCTGGAGCAAAGCCTTTCTAGGGTGGAGAAGTTTCCATACCCCTTCTATACTACAATAATGCATGGACAGCCCTGCATTGCTGAAAATACAGGGAACAGAGGGGACACGGAGGGTGAGAGAAGTTTACTCCTCTGGTGGCAGAAAAGTTGCTTCATCCTTGGTTAGGATCTTTCTGCCAAAGCTGTCCTTCAGTACTGGTTCCTGAGATGTGGGATTCCCAATTTTTTACAGTTTCATTGAATCCTGACAGACTAATTTGAGGACTTCTCTAAAGCTCAGTAGGATTCAGCATAGCTGCATATGATCATGTAAATCCCTATGCATAGCAGTTGTCTTCAACCTTGATACTGAGATCAGCTTCAATTTCAATAGGCCAAAGGACAAGGAACTGTTCAATCAGCTAAAAGCCAGCAAATATGAAAGAGTAGTAGGTCCAGACCAGTGACACTTCAGGGGGATTTATCACTAGGAAAGGCTAATTAATAGCTTGACTCCCTCCACCTAGATTTAATTCAAGAGGTAGAAAGCTAATTCTACTTTGTAAGTCACAAGACCACTGCCAACTCTAAGTGTCTTGCCAATAGCAAGAAAAAGGCTCTGAACTCACTGTGACATTGCTAGCCTATTCTGCAGCATGCACTTAAGAGAAGCCTGAGCCTTCTCATCATGTCTTGTAGTATTTGTAACCACATCTCGTGTTTCGATTTGGCCTGCTGACACACACCCAGTATGCTTCAGAAAATACCAGGAGACAGCAGTTAAAAGAACTTGATCCTTCCAGAAGAGGCAGATGCCCATTTAAAAACCCCTGTGTGAGCAAATGGGTTTTCCTCAATTGTTGGGTATGCACTGAACTGAGGATTTCAGCTGCTCTAGCATTTTTTTTAAATACAAACTGTAGGACTTTTTTTTTTTTTTCAGATAGATTTTATCAGCATAATCAATTACTATTAAAGCAGTCTTTGGAAAAGAGACTCCCTAATGCATAGAGATCTAATAGATGGTGTAAAAACTCTGTAATAAGGAAAACACTTTAAATAAAGAGATACACATTTCTTCTCTATCGCTTTCAATAAACATTTTGAAAGCAGCTACCGTAGAAGCTTCTTGCTCTTCAGGAAAGATTTAACGTTTCTCAATTCAGTTGGCCTTTTTGCATTGTCCATTCCACTCTTGGCCCTGGCTGGAAAAGCATATTGATTTTTACTCGATCTTAGGGCTCTTCCTGTACCAATGTGGCATGACAGATATACAGGCTGAACACTCAAGTGTTACTAGGGCTGCATAACTCTGCCTAACTGCCAGTAACTACTGTTCTCCCCAGCATCTTTTCCTATTTTATGTAATTCTAGTGGTATTAATTACATTTATTAACATATTGAATGAAAGTAGTATTCTGCATAAGGTGATGCAGAGGAAAGTCTTTCAGTCTCAGGGCTGGAGAAGAGTTGTCATTAATCTTTCAATTAGGGGGAAAAAAACCCCAACCAAATAATTCACGTTACTGTGTAGAAAATGGTCTCAAGCAGCCTTTTTTATATACCCATTCTGAATTGCTTTTTTATTTGGCAAGACTGGTCTGATTTTGTGATTGCTTTCGTGATTCAGTGATCAGATGCAGAAACCAGCAACGCTGTTTACTGCGTCGTTTCTGCACTAACAAACTTTGACTATGTTTACTTAACTAATAAAGTACTTGATTGCCAGGGTGGAGGTAGTGTATTTGTTCATGCATTGCTCACTATGCATTTTCCTGCGTATGGCTGTTTCTTATATGTTGCCTTGAGTTTGTTCATATTTAGAAATTGTGTCAAGTTGTTGTCTCTTATTTTAGAAAAATCAGACAAAGCAAATAATCTAGCAAGATTCCACGCATGATTTCAGCAGCCTGTTTTTCAAGTGCTGGTTTTGAGCTGGTTAAGCTGATCACTTCTCAACCAGAAAATCGAGAAAGTAACTGTACTTGAAACTGATGCTTATGTCAGGTAAAAATGAATTTCGGATTGTCACGACAGAAAGTTATAGCAGCAAGAGCTGTTGATGAGTCACACCAACAGAAAACTTTTTCATTGTATTTTACATGCCATTTTGACAAAGGATACAGTTCTTAAGGCCTAAGGAAAATAGTTCTTCTCTCAGATCATCTCATTTGTAGCCATGAACAAACATAGAAAGAAAAATGAGTAGTAAGAACATGTAGGCTTACTAACATAGGCCATGACAGATCTAATGACTTCATAAGAATCAACTTTCATTTATGTTTAGTGAAGTGGCCTCAGGGAATTAAGACACAGCCCATGCACAAAGGTTAAAGAAAATATAAGGCAAGTAAAACAGTAGGATATAAAAGTCACAACACCTATGCTGGACTGGAGACAGCTTATGTTTAATACTCCCATTAACAACAGATCAAATCTGGAACTTTTCTGTCACAAATAGAAATCACCAAAACAGAGAACCAGATCAAGTCTCACACAAAAAGAGACCAGGATGTAGTACAAAACACAAAGTTGTACACTTCAATAGAAATAATAAGTCTAGCTGTGAAGTAGCATGTCTAAACAATGACAGAAGGATCCAAACGCAGTTAAAAACAGTAACTATGAGACATCACATCTAGAAAGAACTAATAAAAAGGTAAGACCAAAGAAACAAAACCAAGATCATGAATCCGACAGACACAACCACTGTAGGTGCTATGTCTGATAGTTGTAAGCAGTTAGAAAGCACTACATGGCATAAGTGAGCATCTGCCCACTCCATCTCCGGCTCCAACAGCTCTGAAAGTGCACAGGTACTGCCACCCTGAGGAGCAGCAATTTGAAAAATACATTCTTCCAGCTGCAGACACAGGCATGCAGTTGCAGGCTTCATTTTAATCACAGCATTGCCACCAATTACTTTTGTGGTCTTGAACAAATTAGCTCTTTGCTACAATTTGTGTAGTTGTAAAGGGTGAAGATAATATGAGCCAATCCTAAAAAAGTGTTTCTAGATTTATTATTCAGTAGTAGTTTGAAAATGAATACTGCTGTATAAACATTGCATTTTACTTCAGGGCTGAATGCAAACAAATAACTAGCATTCCAACTGCTATCTTCTACATCTACTTTTATTTCTTTTAAATACATGCAAACAAATTCCCTAAAGTTAATAGGCTTAACACATACTTACCGAAGGGAAACCTAGAAATTTCTTTCTCCAACCTAGAAATCCCCATTCAGTAGCACTTAGCTTAGGCAATTCCCACAGTATTAGTATCAGAAGATTATTCTTATATTTTCAGTATATCAATACATTATGGTATTTTTACTGACATGTAATAGAAATTATGCTATTGTAAGGACCAAAACTTGGTTTTCAACATTCCCCCAAAAGGCAAATAGACAAAGTCCTGCCACTCCAAGACTCCATACCAGACCCAGTACCAGCCCCCTTGGACTAACCTTAAGCCACAGGTAATTATACCAAGTCTTGGTGGAAAATCAAGATGTTCCTAACTGTGGTCCTGACAAAAAGCATCTATATCAGCAACAGGAATTTAAGAGAAAGCCTTCCCATCTCTACTGGTACAGGACCTTTGTGCTGCTGAGAGACTTTCCAAAGGGGAAGTCGCTTAGCTCAAGAGCCTTGCTCTTAAGTTTGTGCTGGAGAGGAAGGATTCCAAGGTCTTTCCCTCCAGTGAAGGAAAGTTTGTAAATAGACTATACTAGAAACAAACAGCAGTGTAAAATTAAAACACAATATTCTACCACTATTAGTCAGAGAGTAAAGTGGAGTGAATTTATCTAATTTTGCTTAGCAGGGTTCCTAAACTGGGGGAGAAAGAAAATTCAGCAGTGCTAAAGCAGTATTTATAAAAGCCTATGAAAAACATTGATGCTGTGTTCCATCATGCTAAGACAGCCAGCTTCAGGAAATCTTCAGCATCCTGAGCTTGCTCATTTCAGCGCCCTCAAAGACTCTGAGGATTTCTTAAGCAGACCCTTGATTGACACTGCTGAAACTAAAACTGAGCCTACTTACATCGAAACATAAATGTAGCAGGTCTAAGTAGACCCATGGCCTAGCCAAAGCTGGAAAGGAATGTGGTCATTGGCACCAGCAGCTGAACAGCAAATAAACACATTCTGATGGATGAGGTTGGGGTGGGGGGATGTTTATTGG
>VZTI01003488.1:712587-798918 GCA_013397865.1 Struthidea cinerea
TGAAGGTTTGAACAGAAAAGCTGATCCGGCAAAATGAAGTAAAAGAACTGCGATAACAGGACATGAAACAGGTGGTAGAGACCATAGAGGGAGGAAAAACTTATACAGGAGCCAACCAATCAAGATATGCTAAGGATGCATGTAAGGCGCGTGCTTTATGGCTGTAACCAATTGTAAAGGCGCTATCACGCAGCTGATGTATGCACGGAAGGCCAAAGTGTATAAAAAGGCTAGCTTTAGAGCAATAAATCGGAGCTTATATTGCACATCATATTGGTGTCTTGTCTCCCTACCCTCCGGGCCGCAGCGGGGGGGGAGGGGGGATGGGGTGTAGTGATCAGGGAGGACCTAACAACAATAAATGCAAAGCAAAGTTCAATCCTTTTATTGGATTATCTGCTGTGGAGCTTCAGCTCCAGTACCCTGGCTTCAGCGCTGCTTGGAGCACCCCAACAAGAAAGCAGCAGCATCCACAACACTGGTACATACAAGCTCAGACAGTGAGTGACCTGCATATCCAACACCAGGAGGGAACACTGTCTCACCACAGTAATTAGGGTGCTCAAGGACAATAAAACAACTCCTGGGTATTTTGCACAGAAATGGAAATAGACTTGTATTGCCAACATAGATTCTTCAGGCATACGACAGATTAGAAAGATGAATGATCAGCAACATCCGGTTTTATGACTGTGGAAATGAAAATTTCACCAGTCAGACCAAAACAATACTAGAACATGGATCACTATTGATCACATATTGTGAAAGGGATTAAGGGCATGCTTCAACATCTAATCTGTCCTTACATATGCAAATATGACCCAAGTGGAAAAATGTCCCCACTCCAATCATCTGATGTTCACAGTCTCCCAAAGTACAGACAAGCATGAGGAAAACAGCTATAGACAAAACATGACAGATCCAGCATCCAGGTTTCCTGTGCATGGTAAGTGCTCAGACTGCTTAGTTTTCCTGCAGTAGACAAACAACCCTGAGAAGAGTGTTATTTGATCAGTGTTTTTATTAGAATAAGCAAACAACCTAATTCAGAGTGTATGCCCAGGAGTCTCACAAGAAGCAGTAACTTTTTCTAAGCAAATTAAACTTGGTAAGTCAGTCTGGATCTAACCAACAATATATGTAATGCTCTCTGGTAAATAAGAGCCAGTTGCTGAAGCTGACAACTTTTGTTCATATTGGAAGTTGTTTCCTAATATTTAATTTCCAAGGGTGATAAAGGTAGTTTCCATTTTAATTCTGAAAAGTTGTCACTCTAAAGGGCTGTTGTGTTTTGTTTCTTTTTTTTTTTTCATTTGTGGGGTGGAGGAAAGGGTAAAAAATTATCTTAATTGTTTATCTATTTATTTACAGAATAAACACTTCAAGATGCTCACTAGTTATATTAGCTCAGCCAATAATATTCTCCTACCAACATACTCTTTATCAGAACAACAACTGTAGTTAACAACTTAGATGAAACCAGACGGCAGCCTCTGAAGACAGCTTTAAAAAATAAATTTCTTTTAAAGCACCCTACACAGTGCTGTTTTGCTACTCATCTTTCATTCCCTGACTTTGCTTGACACATCAGACTGCCCACTGGAGTTAAAAGTACCTCAGTGGCAGAAGACTCTACCATCACTGTCTCTAAGTAACATTAGTATTTTCCCATGATGACCACTATTTGTCCCATTCCTGCTCAAACTCTTTTTAGAGTTGCTTCAGTGTGAGATCTGTGCTTGCAAATAAACTTAATTGGTATTGATCACACCCACAAGGTTTATTTATGTATTGATAGAAAGGTATTCAGAGTATAAGTCTGGTCTCTGTGTACTGAAAAGAAGGAAGCAGCAATAAAATATACATGAACATGGATGATGAGGGTTCCTGTGCACAATTTAGAGAATGGCACATTTGAACATATAAATCACTTTGATTTGTGTGCACTCTGAAAAACTTGAAAAAAAATAGGAAAGAAAGAAAAAGAAGTATACTTTCAAGAAGAGCTACACAATCGTCAGGGGAAATAAAAAAAAAAAAGCATCAAACCTTAAGGGCTAAAGTGACAGAGATGGCTCCGATTTTGGCTATATCACTCACCACTCACATTTTTGTCTCACAGAGCTCACAGTGATCCTCCTCCTGGTAACTCCTTTTGTGTCTTCTCCTCACACTTCCATTCTCAATCAAAAAATCAAGAATCAAGAGAGCATGTGCGAGAGAGACACATGTTTCTGCCTCTCTGAACCAAAGTTTTGGCATGGACAGCTGCAGACATTACAGCATTAAAGAGTTTCACAGGTTCTGTTGGCTTTTTAGATGGGCTTCAGTGGCAGTTTATCAGGGGTTCTGAAGATGTAATTTTAATGTTTAAGCAGATCCTAAACCAAAAAACAAGTAATTAGACCATTATAGCAGATCTATCATAGATTACCTGAAAAGCCACAATTATTAGAATGCAATGGGAATGTGCAAAACCATGAGATTGCTCTCACATAGCAGAATAAGAATTTACACGCTTATCAGAAGAGACAGACAGGCCCGTACACTGCAGAGGTTCAAAGCTCAACAATCCAGGCAAGCAACAACAGAAAGAAGAAAAAAAAACTTTCTCACTTTGATAAGCTCATTTCCATATAGCTAATATCTTACATCAACCCATATTTTTAGTTCAGGGATTCTCAAATGATGATTTCAGGCACATTGAAATTTTCCAATGGAAGAACACAACCATGGGCAGCAAATATAAACCCACCAATAGCAGATCTGCTTTTTAAATTACTTTTTGTGGATTCCTCAGAAGGTAGCCACAAACCTCAGGTTGAAAGCCAGTAATTTACTGCTTCTGACCTTGCAAAGACCTCTTAGTGCCACAAGTTTTATATGGTCTTCAAGAACCTCCTTTACTTTTAAAAACCACAACACACACAGTAAGCTGAAAAACATCCCTGTGCATCTACTGGTAAGCAGGTTTCACATAATTTTTACCAATGCCAGCAGTTCACAGGAGTATATCACAGTGATTGTTCCAGGTCTACACACCAGCTTGCAGAAAAAACATCCATCTGACATTTCAACTAAAGCCTCTAATAGAAATACCAACATTATACTAAGAAAAAGAAATCAGCAAAAATCACACCTGAACAAACAACCCAAATCCAAAGAACTACCAAAGGGATAAAAGGCCTGTATTCATTTGCCATATGATGAAATATTATAAAAATGTGAATTTAGGTACTTAAAACTACTAAATAGCCAGAATTGTTGTAGACCTAGGCTATTTTTCAGTCTAAATACCACTGGTGTGGATGTGTTTTTCTTTCATATACTGGAAACAAAAGTCATGCTATGTCAGCATACAGACTGCTAAATAAATCAAGGTTAGTTAAATACATATTAAAATATTAGAGAGAAAAAGAACACTCCTTAACATATTTAGTATTCCTGCAAAGTGACTGGGGGAAAAAAAAGGAAACTAATTTACAGGAAAAAAAACGTAAAGGAAATTTGAAGACTGACTCATTTATTAAGTCAGTCAAATTGTAAAAAGACAATATGAAAAATCAAAGTAAACGTTTAAAAATGAGGGAGAACTCAGGAAAAGAACGGGGAAAAAATGGTAGTTATCCATGTATAAGTCTCCCTCAGTAAAACATACAAGGATGAACAGCAAGATTATCATGCAAAGAAAAAAACTGCAGAATGAATATTTTCAGTAATCTTACTCAAGGGTGATTTTTAAGTTAAACATAGATGCCACACTATCTTATCAAGAATTCAAGAAATCTTCTAGAAGAAATGTATATTATTTCCAAAAAGCAAGTTGGGGCTACCTTTTAAAACTACAGAACCACAATCTCGGCAAATGTAAAAGAAAAATAATTCACTCACAGCAGAACTTACTGGCATTAAATCTGATGTAATGCTGCCCTCTTCAACCACAGAATCTTTGAATATCCTAAGATGGAAGAGACCCAGAAGGATCATTGAAGTCCAACTGCTGGCCCGGCACACAACAGTCCAAAATTCAACTATGAGTTTGAAGAACTCACGTCCTTTCTTGAATAAATGCTTCAGCAATCGCAAACTATGGAAAGTGAAACTATAGAAGTATGAGGCAAGCTATCAATAATCAGTGCTCATCCAAGAGCAATGGTATCAGACCTAAACCCATTTCTGAGTGAATGCTCATCCCAGCCCATTCATGGCATGGATTCTCCCATGCAGTGAGAAGTACACACAGATGATGCAAGTCTGTCAAACTGCTTTCGAAATAGATCAAACTGCCATACTTGAGGTGTAAGATCCCCTTTCTCCCTACCTCCCTTAGCTCCAAATATAAATGGTAACCAAAATGCTGCCTTTGCTTAATCCTCCTACAGATCTCAAAATGATTTTACAGTGGTCAAACATTTTGAAAACACACATGTGAGAAAAGCAAAGCTGAAGTCATTGTTGAATTATGAAGAATTCAGGAGATATCTGCTGCCTTCTGAGCTGTGTCCTTCATGAACGGTGAAAGACTTCCCCAAAGCCTGGGACTTGGAACTCTTTTTCCACAGACCATATTCACTCAACTGGCTTGTGTGGTGCTTACTTTGAAACTGGATTCTGTATCTTCTTACAGGCTACAACTCCTGACTCAGAAATAAACAGTAGCTCAGAGATAGACGATTAACTTCCTTGGAGCAGTATTAGATTAAGTAGCAGCATAAAATCAGACCAGAGGATAAGCCAAGAATTTCAATATGCCCAGTAATACAGAAATGCCTAAAACCCACAAAAAATGTGTATACTTCCCAAACAAATCTGGACAAGTTTGGTTGACACTGCTGTGCAGCTGTAGTGACTGCAATTTACTGAGCAAGCTGCCTATCACATCCGTCTTGAAGCCATACCACCACCTCCTCTCTACAAGCCCAATTTCTGAAAAATGGAAATGGAAAACTACAAAATTAGAATGGCAGCACTAAGATGCTGCATTGGCACAATTCATCTTGCATCACAAAATCTGTATGGACATAATGTGTCTCAATACAAAAAAAAGGAGGGGGGGGGAAGAACAAAGGAAACATTTTTAAGTCTGACCCTGACCTTTACTATTTACAAACAAATCAAATTCTACAGTATTTCAGGAAAGCATTAGTCATTCAGTAATGTAACACTCTTTTTTTTTCTAAAATCTGGCAGGGCAAGGAAAGAATAACACAAGTAACTCCAAAAGGCAAGTGATTCTACTAGGAGATACAAACAAAGAAAAACTATAGGTTTTTGTGTTTATCTGAATTACTTTGGCATTGACCAGCATGTGTAGCTTGAATGTTTCCTCCTTTTGGCTTCAGACCTACACTATCATTTGATTAAGGTAATTCTCTTTCCTGGTTTTCAGAAGAAACAGTTTTTTATTCTGAAGTATCATATCAACAAAATCATAATACATTACCTTAGCAATTGGAAGTGTATCAACATAATAATCCATACAGTGATAACTAACATCACAGGTAAGTATTTAATCTTGAAAGCTACCAAATGAACATAGCAAGTGATAGAAAAGGACAATATGTCAAGAAAATTATTTCCCAGTCCTCCTGTGTAAATTAGAACACTTTGCTTTCCATTTCACACTTAAGCCACAGAAACGGGAAATACAGCACATTTCCTTATGTCATAAGGAATCTCAAACCTTCAGACCACTGCCTAATTCAGTGTAAGCCCCCAAAAGTAAATAGCCAGAGCAAGAAACAGCCCTCTGCATTACTTGAAAACATTCATAAATCTCTCCTTGCCTTGAGGACAGCACTTTGTACTCCTAAAGCTCAGGTAATCACATCATTAATTCTATTGTGCCCTCCTCAACAAGTATTTCTGGAGCAACAGGTGGTAACTAGGAAGTGCACATCCCAAAACCTTACCACAGGCAAAAATGAGAAATTCAGTTTTACCTTTTAACAGGCAAAGGTTAATGCAATACAAAAATATATAGTCAAACACAGGAGAAAAGTAAATAACTGCTTCATTCCCTACAAACTAAATTTAGTGAAAGCAGGCTGTAGAAACCTGGGTCAAAGCACTGCACTGCAGATGAGTCACAATTCAATGGATCAAAATCTTTTGCCTCCTCTTTTCCTTTGTGATCATTCAGGGAAGAACTTCGCTTAATTAGCTAATTTCCCCTTTGTTAGTCTCTTTTCATTAGAAAAACATTCAGATTTGCTTTGTCTGAGGTTCCAGTTTTATGGCCTTGGGATATTAAAATCGGGCATTTTAGATAAGCCACTCTAACCCTTGTCATGTCACTGTGCAATGATCATAACACTTAAATCATTATAGAAAGAATTTAGTGTAATTTCATAAGATGCTTTATGCATTCTTGCAGCGAAAGGCTGTAAGACAGCTTACCAAACACTGGTGTTCTTCAGCACACACAGTCCCCATGTTCACAGCTGTGCCTTGCCATGCAAGGCTGAAATCACCCCTCCTTTGCACACTCCAAACACATTTGCCCCTTTCTTCTCCTGCTTTGTGTACATTTTCAGGACAAAACCATGCTCCATTTCAAATCCTCAGTGCAGATTTATATTTTAACTTCTCTTTCCTGTCCCCTCACATCAAGAAGCCCGGGTACAGGCATCATTGTAGACTACGCATCCCAAATAACACCCAACTTCTCTTCAAGTCAGATTCTACAGACCAGCCAAATTTGCTTTACCAACACCTGATAAAACATCAGACTTTGTATTTACCTCAGATTGTAGGGTCTCAGCACTTCTCTTAGACTGAGATAATTTTAGTTGTGGTAATGACGGCCTTAAAGTCAGGTGACAATTGCCCGGCTTTTTTTAGCTTCATTCTATGGGAAACATATATGCAAAGATCTGACAAACTTGCATAGCTACTGCTTCACAAACAGGCTGTATGTTAACTGGGGCCAGGGGAGGCTGACTATGAACTCTCACTAATTGCTAACGGGTGAAAACAGTAAAACTTTACCTGGGAACCAGAAAAAAAAAAGAACAAGTAAGCAGATCATTATACAACAGAAAGGTGTTGTAACCATGGCAGCAAAAGAAAACTTCCATGCAGTGACAGCACCCCACTGCAAACCAGCATCAGAAAAAGGACAGGGAGAACTTGCTTCACTTACAAGGCAAAGCCACATAGCAATACCATGAGTTTCCGAGATCTCATCCGATGGTACGGAAAGACAGAAGGGGAAACAAGTCTGATTGAAAACCTTCCTTCTCATCTCACTATAAATTAAATGAAGTTTAATCAGATATAGCCAAACTAGCCAGAACAACTAGCTCTGGAATCAGAGACAGCCTTCAAGTATTCAAGTAAGCAACTCTCATCCATATCTTTATCCAAAGTTTGAGCACACAGAAATGGTGGCACTTCACTGACAACTAAACGACTTTGGAAACCCTTCCTAAATCAGAAAGGTTACGGAAAATTATGGTTGTCTGCAACAGCTTATACCAGTAAGAGTTCAGTAAGGGCATCCATCCTTCCACAGTTCTGTGTTCACGTAACAAGTTGTTCTGGTTGCAGAGAGGGGTCAGAGCTTAGCGCTGTGGCCAGGCTGGTATTCTGTACCTCCCAAACCCTTGGTGGGGGGATGGTTTCAGAAGGAAAAGCCTGGCGCTCCACTGGAAGTTGGCCATTTTGCCTCCCGAGCCATCATGCTGCCTTTGTCTGGGGAAGCCATGAGGACACGATCTATGGGAAGCATCTGCCATCTTATTGTTGTTTCCAGTGGTGAACACCTTTTCTGTCAGCAAAATACTTTCTCTTTTTGTATCCTTTTGCTATTAATATTGCTGTTGTTACTGTGCCATGTCTTATTCTTGCTTTGTGCTTTCAGTAAATTGTTACCTCAACCCATAATTTCTGCTTTTGCCCTTCCCTTACTGAAAGAGGTGAAGGAGAAGGGGAGTGGCTTACTAGGAGTTTCTTTTCCAGCTGCCATTAGAACAGCACACAAGTTAAATAAAAGTACATTAATATAATCAGAGGTGGCACTTGTGATAACGAACAAACAACTTGTTATATTTGCCACTTTAGTCATACTCAACTTTTAAAAGTACATATTCAAGGCTGCGGTGTGAAACATCGGTGTCATCATCACACTCCATCTGGATCAGTTTTGTGTATGCAGCATCATGCCACTTGGCATACATAATTCAGACATTTGGGAAACAGCTCATTTGAGGAGCCACTTGCACACCACTTCCAACACCAATAACAATTCTGAAAGAATGCATGAGTTCACCAATTTGAGCATTTCACTTATACATATATTCCCCTTAACTGTAGTGAATGGTGTTCTAACCCATTTTCCATATTAAAGTTTTCCACTTCTATAAAAGCTTTTTCATAATTTTGATTAACGACATGTCCTGGTTTCAGCTGGGAGTTAATTTTCTTCCTAGTAGCTGGTAGAGTGCTGGTTTTTTGATTTAGAGTAAGACTAATGCTGATAACACGCTGATGTTTTAGTTGATGCTGAGCAGTGCTTACTCCAAGCCAAGGACTTTTCAGTTTCCTATGCTCTGCCAACCAGGAGGTGTGCAAGAAGCCAGGAGGAAGCATGGCCAGGACATACGAGTTGAATTGACCAAAGGGCTATTCCACACCACAGAATATCATGCCCAGTATATAAACTGGGGAGAGTTGGCTGGGAGGGACCAATTGCTGCTCTGGGATGGGATGGGCATCTGTCAGTGGGTGTGAGCGAGGGTATTGTGCAGCACTCATCTTTCTTGTGTTTTACTCCTCTCTTGTTATTGTTGTTGCTATTATTAAATTTATTTCAATTATTAAACTATTCCTATCTCAATCCATGGTCATGGGTATGACCTTTTTTTCAATTTTCTTTCCCATCCTACTGGGGGAGTGTGGGGACTGGGGTGAGTGAACATCTGTGTGGTACTTCACTGCCAGATGGTGTTAAACCAGGACACTGTATTAAGCCATTTAACTACACCTTTCAGTAACCTTGGTGTACTTTCAGACAATCACTGCACTTCAGTTTTTATAGTGAATATAGATCTTCATATGCCAGGGCTCTATCCGCGTTAATCTTATCTTCAACAGGCCCAGTCAAAGCTAAAAATTTCAGTAAAAAACCAAATTAGATGTTTAAGATTCTGTCTCTGGTGTAATTTCCAAGCTTTTTGTTTCACATCCTCTAGAACGTTTCAAATCGTAGGCCCACACAGTGTCTATTCCCTCTCCAGCAGTATGATCTGGAATCCAGCAAGGGAAAGGAAAGCGACAGGCAATGATTCTGGCATTACATTCAAGTTCGTCTTCCAGCTTCTTCTCCAACTGTGGCATCTGTTGAGTTACAAGAAAAACCTCTCAGAAGCAGTAAAAAACCAGAAACCTTCTCTTTAAAACCTAATTCAAGTGTTCAAGAGAAATCAAAGATTTGAGTAATTTTTTTTTGAAAAATCTTAAGAAAGTATTCATGATACATATTTTGGCTTTGATGGCATGACAAAAAATATTTAAAACCAGAAAATGGTTATTGTGCCTGGATTGGTGAAATCAAGGAAATCATAACTTTAAGTTCTAAAAATTAAATCAAAACCCATAAATTATCCCTTAAATAAAAAGAAAAAAAAAAAAAAAACTGCAAAGAAGAGACTTTGCATGCTCCAATTCATGATTCTCTTGAGTGGGATTCTTCTCTGTAGAGAATAAAAATTGAGCCCCCTGAATTTATGCTAGTTATGACACCCCAAGGTTCATGAGCTATTGAGTGATACTCAAAGGTCACTGCCGCTCAAAATTTACAGTCCAGCCCCAAGACAGATCCTGGGACACTGAAAACATCACACAGACAACAACCCAAAACAAATATTCTGCTGTCACTCTATGGTAAAATACTGTTATGTTAAATATTGAAATTGAGCTTAGTAGAGTCCCAACCCCATTAACATATGCATGTGAATCCCTTCAGCAGCATTCCGTGAAATGGAATGTAGAATCATAGAATGGTTTGGATAAAAGGGACCTTTAAAAGTTCAACACCCCTGCCATGAGGTGGAACATCTTCAACTAGGTAAGGTTGCTCAGAGCCCCACCCAGTCCCCATCTACTGCCTCTCTGGGCAACCTGTTCCAGTGTTCCACCACCCTACTCACACAATTTTTCTTACTTGTATCTAATATGAATCTGCCTTCTTTTAGTTTAAAATTATTACCCCTTGTCCTGTCCCTACAGGCCTTACTAAAAAGTCTGTCCCCATCTTGTTTACAAGCCTCCTTTAAGTACCAAAAAGCCACAATAAGGTCTCCCCAGAGTCAAGTCTTCTCCAGGCTGAGTAACGCCAATTCTCTCAGCCCGTCTTCATAGGAAAGGAGCTCCTGTGAACCAACTCCAACAGGTCCCCAACTGTCTTGAGCTGGGGCTCCCAGAGCTGGCTGCAGCACTGCAGGTGGGGTCTCACCAGAGCAGAGGGGCACAATCCCCTCCCTCGCCCTGCTGCCCACACTGCTTTGGATGCAGCCCAGGACAGGTTTGGCTTTCTGGGCTGTGAGTGCACATGGCTGGGTCATGTCCAGCCTCTCACCCACCAGCACCCCCAAGTCCTTCTGGGCAGGGCTGTTCATCCCCCAGCCTGTGTTGGTACTTGGGATTGCCCCAACCTAGGAGTAGCACCTTGCACTCAATCTTGTTGAGCCTCGTAAGACTCCCATGAACCCACTTCTTGTCCAGGTCCCTCTGGCTGGCATTCTGTCCTTCAGGCATGTCAACTGCGCCACTCATCTTAGTGTCATCCGCAAATTTCTCTGTGAGTGCACTTAATCCCACTACTTATGTCATTGATGAAAATATTAAGCAGCACTGCTCCTAAAACAGATGCCTGAAGGACACCAATTGTAACTGATCTTCATCTGGACATCGAGACATTGATCATCTGAATGCAGTCATCCAGACAATTCCTCATCCACTGAACAGTCCATCTGTCTGGATGGACAAATCCATCTGTCCCCAATTTGGAGAGCAGGGTGCTGGGGGGAAACGTGTCACATACCACTATGCAACTCTCCTTGGTTGAACACCTACAGCCCAGCTTTCCTCCATTCACAAAAACTGAGAGGAGATCAAAGTCAGGGGAAATATCACTACCTTTCTAGAGCAGAGCAATACCATGAACAGCCAGATGCTCTTTTTCTAACAAGTGCTTTGCAAATTCTGCCATGGATTAAGTGAGAAATAAATTAACACATGTAGACTTCAAAGAAATTTCTTTCCCATCCCAGATAGCAATTATGTTCTAGGAAAAAAAAAAAAGAAACTTAACAGATTTAGCCACTTTTGTCCTTTGGAAAAGTTTGATGGTATGCTTAAGGAGATCAGCAGTGTACATCCATTTGGAGTTCCTTTTATTCTTGTACATTGTATCGATCTGAATGAATTGTTTTAACAGCAAACTCTACAGCCTACTTCTATCACATGTAAAACACTATTTGCTTTCAAATCATGCTGTAAGGTTTAAATATTAAAAAAATTAAGAGGGCAGTAAGCCACAAAGACACTAAATATATAAAATTTCACAAAAAAGAAAAAAGAAACAAAACCCAAAAGAAAATTATTAGAAAATAAGACTGACAGAAGAAAATGTATTTCTGAAGGCTGCAAAGAGCTTCCGCTATCACATACATGCAGGGCGTACCTTTGATGTAATATCCTATTGTAGCTACATTTAAGATAACAATGGAATATTTTAGGAAAATTATAGTCATAGATCTAATATATCAAAAGAGTTACTTCCAAATATTTTTAAGGCTCTGATTTCATCCACTGCAAATACTTTTGCTGTCATACTATAAACAAACTAGAAAAATAAGCCCATTTTGTTATCTAAAATTGAGTTGAGGCACCAGAAAATTTTTTGTTACAGAAATTATAGACATGGACTAATTTTTTAGGACTAATTATGAAAATTAGTGACACTGCATTGTCCATATTAGCTCAAATTAGAAAACATCATCAATAGTTCAGCCGAGTTTAGCCAAAAAGAATTACATCCTTGAACCAGTCAAACTAGTTTTTAATCTAAATACATCAGTTACATTAGGTGTTAAAATCATACTGTATTTTATGTGGAGCCAGGGTTTGGGATTTTTTTTGGTGTGTCAACATAGATACGTAGTTTAGTAAGCCTGTTGTACAGTATATAATCAGTTAAAATACACAGGAGCTGCAAACATGAACACCTGGTAAGAATTCCATCATCCCACCCAGAACAAGTAAGTCTCTCTCTGCAATGACTCAGAAACAAACACACCTTCCCTCCAGATGCTTGTAAGAACAAGAGAGGTCTTAGTCTTCCCTGAAGATCAATAAATTCAGGTCTTTAAAGCTAATCTTGGATATGAAATAAAAGCACTGTGTGACAGCATCAAATCAGGCCAGCATTATTAAAAAAGCTAAAGAGATCTATTGTTCCTCAGTAAAAAAGAAGAAATGCATTAAGGTTTCTAGAAAATTAAGTTAGTCATTCAGGAGGCTGAGCATTAACAACTCCCGAAGTAAATTTAAAGGGGATCATAAGCAAACGAATGCTCAGGAAACACAGAGGTTCATATGTTTGCATCTGTTGCATTTATGACAGTACTTTTGCTGGAAGAATTTAACCTAGTATTTACTGGATCTACAAAACTTATTCTGAGCCCTATTCTGAACCCATTCTATCACAGCTGTTACTAATGTATGCTGCTTTATTACATTTAAAAGTTAACTCAGTATTTCTGCTGGGCTTACTCACATTTTCCCAGGGAATTTGTTTATTCCTAGTTTACTGAGACATCTTTCCTCACTAGCACTTTTCCTCTCGGAGCAAAGAGAGAATTCCTGACCGCAAATTCAAACGTTTCCAGCGCCCCCTGCCGGAACTCAGGCAAGGGAGCACGTAACACCCAGAGCTGGCAGCATGAGGAACATCACGGTGCTCACTAATATCCCACCCCTATCCACTTCAGTTTCCAATATGGGTTACAATTGGAATCTGAAGTAGAGATTTACTTGCAGGGCCGTTGAAAAAAGATTTATTATGATTCCTGTTACGGCTGCAGAAATGTTTTCAGTGCATGCTGTGTGGTATGGCATCACATAAAGCTCTTCACTCATTTCACCTCGTATCTGCCTTAGCAAAGGAACAAGCAATGCAGAAGCAAAGGCTGACAGAACTGGGTTTGTTCAGCCTGGAAAAGAGAAGGCTTCAGGGTGACCTAATTGTCTTCCAGTACCTGAAGGGATCCTACAAGATGGAGAGGGACTTTTTACAAGCACATGTAGTGACAGCACAACGGGGAATGGCTTCAAAGTGAAAGACAGTAGCTTTAGATTGGATATTAGGAAGGAATTCTTCACATCAGGATAGTGAGGCAATGGAACAGGTTTCCCAGAGAAGTTGTGGCTGCCCCAGCCCCGGAATTGTTCAAACCAGGCTGGATGGAGCTCTGAGGAACCCGGTCCAGTCAAAAGTGTCCCTGCTCGTGGCAGGGGGGCTGGAACTAAAGAAGAGAAGGTTGCATGGAGACCTCATAGCAACCTTCCAGTATCTGAACAGGCCTACAGGAAAGCTGGAGAGGGACTCTTCATCGGGAACAGTAGTGATACGACAAGGGAGAATGGATACAAATCAAAAGGGGAAATTTAGGTTACACATTAGGAAGAAATTCTTTACTGTGAGGGTGGTGAGATACTGGAACAGGTTGCCCAGGAAGGTTCTTGATATCCCAATCCTAGCACTGTTCAAAGCCAAGTCGGATAAGGTCTTGAGCAACCTGATCTAGTGGGAAGTATCCCATGCACGGGGGGTTGGGACTTGATGATGTTTAAGGTCCCTTCCAACCCCTCAATATTCTGTGATTCTATGATTATTACTGACTAGCTTTGACCGTCTGCAGGTTGGTTCATTTTGCAGGTGAATGTATTAACACTGAATGCCTTGGTATTAAAATAATTAAACATTGTAACAAATAACTAAGCAGTATAATAAAAAAAATACAACAATATAATAAAAATAAAAAATAAACAGTAAGCTTACCATTTGAGGTACCCCAAAAACAACAACATTTGTGTAATGGGAAAAAGAAACCTGAAATAAAATTTGAGAACAAATCTTATTGAAAATGGTATTTATAGTTGAAAAAATTCTGACCATTCTTTTCTCCTAATCCCTCTTGCTGCACTTCTTTCAACAGGGATTTAGACCAAAAATATGTAAGGAGATCCCTTACCAACTTTTCATCACAAAAATTTCCACATAAAGAAAACTTTATATTGCTGAACAGCAAAAAACCTTGACTGTCTGGCCAAGAATACAGCACCAATTGTAGTAGCACAGAAAGCATCAATTTAGAAAACACCTACATTATTTTACTGACAACTAAGGGGTTATTCTCACAACTCCTCTACATGATATAATCACGTATGCTTTAAGCTTGCCCTTTCTTTTGTTAAATGTTAGCTAGCTACAAAAACTTTCTAGGCATTCTAATAACTGGGTTCTTCCAGTCAGTGCCATGAAGTTCTCCTATGCTCCTCTCTGAACACAAAAACTCCCAAACCCATAAAAAACCTCCCACATAATTAATCAGGCCCAGGTCTGCTCAAGGAGCCTCTACTGATAAAGGAAGCACTTCAACAAAGCACAAAAGCAGCAGAACAGCATATTGAGCCCATAGAAACCAGATTCCCGGCACAAGTGCTTTGCTCAAAGCCCAATATAGCACCCTTGTGGTCAGACAGCATTTCAGCTCTTTCAGGAAAGTATTTCCAAACTAATCAAATCTTTCAATCATCCCAGATTCATCCTTACATAATTCACTACCTACCTTCCATAAGTCTGAAATATAAAATTTGGTGTTCTGATGTACCCCATCTCTCCAGGCACGATATCTGGAGTACCAGACTAGCCACGGATTTAACTCATAACCAACAGCTTGGAATCCCTTTTTTGCAGCTGCTATCACCTACAAGGAAGAAAATAAATCTTCACTTAGAAACATAAAAGTCTATTCACCTAAACGGGAGCACACAGTTTTATTTAAAATATAAGGGAAAGCACTTTTCTAAGTCACCCAGGTTTTAATGCCCAACAGATTAGTTGTATAGTGAACAAAAACTCAAAACTACACTTTACTATTATTGCTAGTCCAACTGAAATATAGTCAGGCAAACAATACGAAAACAAACATTCACAGGGCAAAGCTGTCAGCTTGCAGTACATCTATGACTTACATAAAAGTTTAATTTAACACATTCACGACACTGTCTTGGAGTTAAAGAGTACCAAAATTGACCATGACAAGAACAGTGATACTCACAAGCAAAAATGCTCAAAATTAGACCACTTATTTGAAAAGCAGTGAGGGGTAGGCACTTGAGCAGCCCCTGAATCAGAGCCCAAATGACATACTAATAGAAAGAGTCTGAAAGTGATCTGTTGATCGACATTTAAAAAAATCCAAAAATGCACCAATTTCTAGAATAAAAGTTTGACACATAATTTAAAACGTTACTGCCAACTTCTAATCAGGAATCACCCAATAAACTATCAATTACAAACAAGCAAGGTGAAATCAGGAAGTATAAATTTCTTACCAAAACTTCTCAAACAGCATTACCTGGACAGTATATTTCACACTGTTAAAATAATGCATCTTCCATCAGAGAACACTTGCAAATTCACAAAAAAAACTGACATTTTTACCACTTGGAAGTGTGGTCAATATCTTCATATTTATCTACCAATTACACCTGAGTAAGTGCTAAATATTTAAAAGCATCTGAACAGACTTTTTTCAAGACAGATGCATTAAGGAAGCACAAAGCATTCAATTTTAGGTACCTGGCTTTCCAAATAGTCTTCAGTCTCCATTTAGGTACCTATATAATGTATCAGAATTAACAACGCAATACCTATTCGAATTAGATACCTCTGATGAGAGTCAGCAGCCAGAATGATGGAGAGAGAGGGCATCAGAAAGTGCAGTTATCTTACGCCTAAGTTTTTTGGTCTTTTTCCTACCCAGGCACAATTCAAGCAATCTTCACAGATTTGGGTTTCCAAATCAATTTTATTTTGCATGGACAAATGGTTGAGTCATTCACATTAAAAAATGGACAAAAGTAGCGTTCAAGAACTTGCTTGTTTCCATCAAAAACCACCACCCTGTTGCTAAATAGGACTTGAAGCAGATAGTTATGAGAAAGCACACAGAACATCACAACAAAAGAAAAACCAAACGACAACGTTCTCCACTATACCGTCACCACCACATTTCACAAACCGGGGCTCAAACAGTACCCTGGAAACACAGCATCACTTTGTCTTTCATAATTCTCACCATTTCCCTGGGTGTTTATTCTGGTTTCACCACATGGATTTGGAAGTGGGGAAGCCAGCACTGCACAAAGGTGTGAAG
Organism: Struthidea cinerea; assembly: GCA_013397865.1. NCBI lineage: Eukaryota > Metazoa > Chordata > Aves > Passeriformes > Corcoracidae > Struthidea > Struthidea cinerea. The sequence continues at coordinate 729,036 of VZTI01003488.1, forward strand.
ACTACAGTTCTAACCACACCAGGATTTTTATTTTTATAATCCATCGCTCACTGGTCATTTCTTTCTGCACTTCTATCACCTTCATACATTAAGCACCTCACAGTCTCACTTGCTGCAGCTACACACCTTTGTGGAATCACAGCTCTTTGTCAGTCAGTACCAAGACTCTGATCGCATCTTTTCACATGAATGCACTGTGATTCCCTCCAGTCAGCACAACGACATTTCGTCCACTACCTTGGTGAAGCTGCAGGTAAGACTGCAGCAAAAACTACTACTCATCAAAATTGGATGTAAACCTTTCTCAGCTTTGATCCTTTTCAAAAGACTCAGGCAGAACCACTCGACGCCAAAGACAAGCCACTCATAAGTGTGAGCAAACACAGCCCCAGCACTTTAGCACTTTTTTAAGAGGTGATCTAAGAGGAAGGTAACATCCGTAACTTACAATGCGGCCATCCCCGCTACCGATATCAACTAGGGAGCCACTTCTGTTTTCCAACATTTTCAGCACATTCTGGATCTGAGCGGCAGTTGCAGGAACGAAGGGCAGGCACACCTTCCTCAGGGCCGGGGTCACGAAGGGGGTGGCCACAGCATAGAGGGCCACCAAGGTCCCTCCCACACCGGCCGTGACCAGCAGCCCCCAGCTGCTCCTCCGGGAGCCGCCCTCGCCCTGCTCCTGCGGGATCTCCTTCGCTACCGCCTGGGACATCGCGCCTGGGGACGGACAGAGAGTGTTTTCGCTGTCACACTTATTAAATGCTCACTTGAGAAAAATCAGTACATTGGAGCAAAGAGATGGGACGTAAAAGAGGGGGGAAAAAAAGCACTTTACATCTTTTCAGACGATTCCCAGATCCCAGGGAAATGCTACAGCTGCTGAAAAGCTGAGGCACGAGGGGGCAGCAATGCGGTTTCCATTTAAACCCGTGGCCCTCCACACGCGGGCGGGCAGCAGCGGGCCCCGGAACAGCGCAAAAGGGACCTTCCCCCCACGGACCGCCCGGGAGCCCGCGACCGGAGATACGTCCAGGCGCTACTGCTCTTCCTCTGCGGAGGAACTTTTCCCTGGGACACAGCGATATACCCCTGAACACGCCCCGACCTGCCAATGACCAGCCCAGAACTGCGCTCGGCTCGCAACACTTATAGAGAAGGGCAGTACCACTTCACTGTGCAAGGGTGGGGGACCGAAACCTTTCTGAAGGCGCTCCGGAGAGAAGCGCCGCGCACACTTTTTCCGCCGTGTGTCTGTCTTCACTCCTCCGCCCTCACGTCACCCGGCGCGGCGCTCGTACTCCACCCCGTTCAGTACATCCTCCCTCCTTCCCTTCCCTTCCCTTCCCGCCCCTCTGAGCGGGGGATGCGGCCGCGAGAGCCGCGCTCCTCCCACGGCGCCGGACGCTTCCAGAAGGCTCCGCTGGGGGCGCCACAAAGGTCCCGGCCGCGAAATAGAGCGCGGGTGTGGCGGCTGCGCAGGCGCGGGGCGGTGCGCGGTGTCGCGGCGGGCGTGGCGGCTTCCGGGCGGTGCGCGCGAGCGGCGGCGGTCGGGGCAGGAGTCGCAGCTATGNGACCAGGAGCGCAAGACGCGCCTCATGGGGCTGGAGGCGCTCAAGGTGAGCGAGCAGGGCGGCCGCTGGGGCCGCCCGCGGGCCCGCGGTGGCTGGGCCGCGCCGCGCCGCGCCATGCTGTGCTGTGCCATGCTGCCGCGAGGGGCGGGAGGATGGAGCCCCTGGGGCGAGGCGCTGCTGCGCTCATCGCCAGCCCCGCCCGAGGAGCAGGGCGGATGGAGCCTGTTGTAGGCCAGTAAGCATGGCAGAGATGGAGGAAGAGAGAAGACATCGCCCCCGGTGCTGGGAATCTGCGGCTCGGCGTCCGTGGGGTCCCCGTGCCGCGGATCCGCCCCGGGGCTTTGGGGCAGTCACCCCCCTGGGTGCAGCGTGTTTCTCCCCATGGCTCCTGCCCAGGTCCCCGCTGCCCCCTCCCTTAGACCGGCGCCTGAAGCTCGGCCGCCCAAGGAAGGCCGGGACTGAGTGCGTGTGATACAAATCCCGACGGAAGAATGGAGCAGACACTGGAGCAGAGAGGTTGTGGGTGCTCCATCCCTGGCAGCGTTCAAGGGAGGGTTGAATGGGGCACTGAACAACCTGGTCTAATGAAAGGTGTTCCTGCTCCTGACAGGGGTGGGACCTGGATGATCTTCAAGGTCCCTTCCAACCTAAACCATTTTGTGATGATTATGTGATGGGTGAAATTGCACTGCCTTCTCTTTTTACTATTGCCAGCTTCTGTCGCTCCTCTGCTTTGAGCATTAGGGCTGTCATTTGGCTGTTCTGCTTTTGAATGCTTTATCAGAGCCAGCACAAGCAATACAAGAAAAGGCATAGGAAATGTTTCTGTCATGAAACCAGTCACAGTTGGTTGTCAGTTGCATTACAGCGTTTGCACTACTCACTGTGTCTTTCATAGCTTAATACTGTGATTTCAGAATACATGATAATGATTTAACTTCTGTCTTTATTCTCCTTTGGTTTACAGTCTCACATAATGGCAGCAAAGGCTGTAGCAAGTACTCTGAGAACGTCCCTTGGGCCTAATGGTAATAATGAAAAGCTTCTAATGGTTTTCTCTTAGTAATTACTGGGGAGGATTTTCTAGATTTTCCTTCATCCTTTGAACGTATGTTTTTTAGGCTTGGATAAAATGATGGTGGACAAGGATGGTGAGGTGACTGTGACAAATGATGGTGCTACCATCCTGAATATGATGGATGTGGACCACCAGATAGCCAAACTTATGGTGGAGCTGGCTAAATCTCAGGATGATGAGATTGGGGATGGAACTACTGGAGTCGTTGGTAAGAAAGTATTTTAAATTTAACTGTGCTTTTCCAGTGTTAAAACCAAAATGCTTCAGCTATTTTAAGAAACTTTTTGAGAAGTAACAGCAGCTTTTCTGTAGCACTTCTTTAGAGTATTTATTGTTGCAGTATTCCTGTGAGTTCTTCTATCAGAAGTCTTCTAATTAAAAAGAAGCTTTTGTGTCCTTTTTAAGTATGGTTACATTTTAAAGTAGTGCTGAGAGCCCTCTTTATACTCTCAAAATTTTTCTGCATAATTTTCTTCTGTAATCTACTTGTCCTGCCTTGGTGCCTGTGCTTTATTTTGGTCTTAACATAATGTGTTTTTTCTCCTAAGCATAGCAGGTAGGGGTTTTCTTAGATTCATTTGTTATTTAGGAAACCTTGAACTCTTAAAATACTGCAGATAAAATCAGAAAGAGTGCTTTTTCATCTGTTGTTAATGTACTTGAAATTACGCTCCAATCAAGAGTAACCTTTAATTTCTTTTTTATAGTTCTGGCTGGGGCGTTATTGGAACAGGCTGAGCAGTTACTAGACCGAGGCATTCACCCCATCAGAATAGCAGATGGTTATGAGCAGGCAGCACGCATTGCTATTGAACATCTAGACAAAATCAGTGACAGCTTCCCAGTTGATCCACAGAACATTGAGCCTCTGATCCAGACAGCAAAGACAACTCTGGGCTCTAAAGTGTAAGTCACAAAAACTGAGTATTTAACCTTCTGTTGAAAACCCTCTGCATGGAAAGGAGAAATCCTGGTGTTTTGGTGGGTTATTAAATTGTTTGTGGTATTGGAGTGCTGCTGAAGGCTCTTTTATGTTTTGTTTTGGCTAATTCCTCAGTGGACTCTTGTCTCAGGATAAGAAACTGTGAATCCTTTGTCTCCAAAAGGTCAATTCCATGAAGTTAAACAGCTGCAGCATCAATTTCATTCTAACCTATTAGTTCCAGGTTTCTGCATCATAGCAGGTTTCAAAAGTAATGTAAATCTGTTAATAATGATTATGTGTCATCATTTGTTGGGTTTTTTTTTCCCACTAAAAATTTAACTTAGGATGGTTCCATAAGTTCATTTTCCTTTATGGGTTCTACATGTAATTCATAAATTCAGACATTAGAAGAGCTTCCTTTGCAGAGCTGTCTTAAGAGTGGTTTCTGTTTCTTGAATGTTCTCTAGTAGTTAGTTCTCCTGACTTGTTCCAAATCTGTATTGAGACTACGTTCACAAAGGCTCCTCACACCAACCATATTGTGTGTTCTGTGTTCTGCCATGGCCTGCGCCTTCTATTTCTGTGAACAAACAAGCAGGACCCCCTCTTTCAATGTATTGTGCGAAAGTTTATTGCTATAGTGGTACTTTTTCCTGTTCAAGATTGATAGAAAAACTTTTTTCACCCAAATTGTGGAAATGGAGTGCAACTTGATTGTATTTTTTTCAAACCTAGAGTGAACCGCTGTCACAGGCAAATGGCAGAGATTGCTGTGAACGCTGTACTGACAGTAGCAGACATGGAACGTAAAGATGTTGATTTTGAGCTGATCAAAGTGCAAGGCAAAGTGGGTGGTAGACTGGAAGATACTCAGTTGGTTAAAGGAGTGATTGTGGATAAAGATTTCAGTCATCCACAGATGCCTAAAGTAAGTGATGTCCTTGTGTGCATTTCTCGTGTGTAATGGCTTAAATAAGAATCTCTAGCCTACCTCAAATGTTGCCGTCATTTATTAAGTATTTACACGGTCTTGTGCTTTGGCTTGGTTTTTCACCCATGTATCAACAGAGGAGGGGCAAGGAGCATGACATTTTTCATATTGGAAGAGATCTAGTTAGAATTTACAACAGTATTGAGAAATTGTGGTGGAAGGAGGTATTACTGTGCTATTAAGTGAGGACAGGTGCAGGGTTCTGTGCTATGTAGAAATAATTATCCCTGGTGTGTGACATGCTTAGTATGCTTAGTGCAATGCAGTGTTGAGATTCTTAATCTTTATGAATTGCCATGTTGTCCTGTTTGGAACACCCCAGAAGCTGTCCTTGGTTTTATTTTCAGTGTAGGTAAGGTCTCCAACTCTTTGGGCGGTGTACTTCAAAAAAACTTCTACTGTTCTAAAATATTTTTCTAGCAGGTGACACTGTATCCTGGGAAAAGGAAGTGGAAAATACCAGTTATATAGTAGTTGAAAGGTTGTTACAAAGATGAGTCCTATTCTCAGTGGTCACAGTGCATAGGGATGGTTTAACTGAAATTTTTTTTGTTTGTGAAACTAAACCATAAAAAGGCATCACTGGTAAAGATTGCTAAGGGCTTAAACAGTGTCTTGGAGCTATGGAATTTGCTCTAAGTGGTTTATAGACACTATTGACAGAATTATTTTGTTATAATTAGTTCACTTCAGAATAAATCAAATGATCTTCACATTTCCTTCTATGCTTGTGTTTATAAAGATACGTCTGTATGTTTTGCAAATACAAGAAAGATATGTTAATGAGGTCAAAAATAATCTTTTTTTTTTTTTAATTGCCCAGGAGCTAAAAGATGCTAAAATTGCAATCCTTACTTGTCCATTTGAACCACCTAAGCCTAAAACCAAACATAAGCTTGATGTCACATCTGTGGATGATTACAAGGCACTGCAGAAATACGAAAAAGAGAAGTTTGAAGAGATGGTGAAGCAGGTAACCTTTAAGATTATTTCTGTTTTCTTTGTCTTTCATGGCCTTCAGAAAAAAACAGCATAGTGCATTATTCCTGTAAATGAGCTGCTAATCTTGGTGGGAAGCAACATACAAGGAGTTGTAATGCTATGAATCGAAGTTAAGTTTATGTAAGAAAGAGATACCAGCTTGGTTTAAAATATATTCTGACCTCTGTGTATGCCAGAAGGTTCTTCTTGAGAATTGTCTTTTGAGAAAGTTGGGAGAATTAAAACCATGGAGAGTGTTTTTCATTCCTTCGTTAGTTCTGATCAGAAGGTTGATGATTTGTGTTGCTTTCAGATAAAAGACACTGGTGCAAACCTTGCCATTTGCCAGTGGGGTTTTGATGATGAGGCAAATCACTTGCTGCTCCAGAATGAGCTGCCTGCTGTTCGTTGGGTTGGTGGACCTGAAATAGAAGTAAGTAAAACTGGGCGTTGTACCAGTTGTCAAAACATTTGTGAAGTAATGGCCTGTACCAGCTAAAAGTTCAGGCTTTCTGGGTAGAACTGCATAATTGTGTACATGGGGGTGGGTATTGGAGAAAAAAATCGTTGGGGATTTTTGAGAAGAACCTGCCATGAAGGGGATTATGGTTTATAATTGGAGCATATGCATATTACTTAATAAGAGTTGTAGCTGTCCAGGAATGTTTCTGCTTTAGTCCCAACGTTTGCAGAAATAAAACAGTGTCTGAAGTACTTTGAAGTAATGGGAAGATAACCTTTTGGAGTAGGCATTTGACAGATGCTTTTCCTCTAGTTTTGTGTTCTGAAAAACACCATGGAAATATCCTGTTAAAATAACTCATGGCTGTTTAACTTCAGTTGATCGCCATTGCGACGGGAGGGCGCATCGTGCCTCGCTTCTGCGAGCTCACGGCAGAGAAACTGGGCTTTGCTGGTGTTGTCCGAGAGATCTCCTTCGGAACAACCAAGGACAGAATGCTTCTCATCGAACAGTGTCAGAATTCCAGAGCTGTGACCATTTTCATTCGAGGAGGAAATAAAATGGTGAGATGCTTGGTTTGATACATAGTTGCCGAGTGTGTTGTTTCTTTGTAAAGCAGATTAGTACACTCTTCTTGATTTTTGTCTACATTTTTCTTGGAGTGTGGGCAAATAAAAAGGGATAAGGCTCGTAGGCAGTCAGGACTGTGTGTCAGAAGTAACTTGTTAGGTTTGTATCCTATGTTTTTAAATGAAAACTTTTTTTTCTCTCTATTAGACCATATAGTTCATAAGTACAGAAATAATTTTACCTGTGGATGCTCTTACTTTTTTTTTTCCTCATGAGAGGGTCACTTTTATGAGTAAAGACATATTAACACCTTTAAAAGATTTGGTTTTATTGTAGACCTAGTTGTATCACCTCTGATTTAGTCCAGTTAAAATAATTTAAAATAAAAACCCCAAACTACTGCAAACCCTATATCCCCCATTCCCCCAGGACTGAGACCACTTTAAATGCTTATGTATTTAAACTGGGTTTTGGTTGCACTATTAGTGTTAAATTATATTTACTATAGGTCAAGTCCTACTTTAAATGAAAAACGTTAGGAAAAAAAGAGCATACCCTAGTCTGAAAATTTCTTTTAAGGAAGCAGAAATACTGCTTTAAAGGTTAGCGTTTCTGTTAAATCTCCTACATCTCTTGAAGCAGGGAGAGGACAGAAACTGCAGTCTGAAAATAATGTTGGCATTTAAAGTTCAGTGTTTTGTGTCTTGTAAATATGCAAGATTGAAAAGCTTATCCATGTAAGTTTTTGTCATTTCAAATTATAGATTTAACAAATAACAGTATATTTTTGTGCATATTTTTATTCCTTCTTTGCCACTGGATGTCCAGCATTCCCTATTTTTAAATAGTATACCATAGCAGTAGTACAGCTGCATTGGAGCCATGAAAAGATCTTAGGGTTTATTTGCAGTTTCCATGTCTGTATTAGGAACTACATCTTCACAGCCTTCAGATGTGTGTACTGTCAAACACACACTATTCTATGCTTCCAGATCATTGAAGAAGCAAAGCGCTCTCTTCACGATGCCTTGTGTGTAATCCGGAATCTCGTTCGCGACAATCGGATTGTGTATGGTGGTGGCGCTGCTGAAATATCTTGTGCCTTGGCAGTCAGTGAGGCAGCAGATAAGGTAAGAAAGGAACAGTTAAAACTTCCTTCAATGGATGAAGGATTAAGCCTGTCTTAAGAGATGCCGGAAGAACTTCAATAAAGTTCGGTAACATGCGCTTTCTGACATTCCCTGATAACCAGCATTAAAAGTTATCCTTCCCTTCTCTGTAAAAAGTCATTACCAGTACTTTTTTTCCTTCTGTGCTAGGAGCACTTTAATTTTTCTTTAATTTTCAAGTAGTTATCATCCAGAGGTATTCGCTAAGTTATTACATTCCAAATAAAATCTGCATATTGTGTGTATATATTTTATATCTAGTATGAAAATCTGCTTTTACTAACACTGAAGTTTAATAGCTCATGAATTTGAATTTCTTTTTCTCTAGTGCCCGTCTTTGGAACAGTATGCTGTGAGAGCTTTTGCAGATGCCCTGGAAGTAATTCCCATGGCTCTCTCGGAGAACAGTGGTATGAATCCAATACAGACGATGACCGAAGTGCGGGCGAGGCAGGTGAAAGAAAATAATCCTGCCCTGGGCATTGACTGTTTGCAGAAAGGAACAAACGGTAAGAACTGCAGTGTGGAGATGGAGGAGCATAAAAGCTTTTCCTTCTCAAAAGCTCAAAACACTCAATACATTTTTTTTAAACCTGTGCATTACTTGGGTTATTCCAACTCTTGTGCCTTGCCATAATAAATAGGAATGTGCATGGAGAGTGCATGTATGTTTTCCAGGAAGAAAATGTATAATTGTTTGAAAACCTCTATTTGGTGGCAAGATGAGTTAAGGATGTTGACTGATACTGTAGTACAGGAAAGAAGGCTGCTCTTATGATGAGACGAGCAGGCTGTGCTTTAAATACTGCAGTTCTAGTGATCCAGGTTACACGACAGTGCTAAAAACAGTGGTTTTGAGAAACAGCTTGTGAAGAAACTTTTTGTGGACAAAAGGCTGGAAATATTTGTAGACAATGATATTCATACCAATATGTCTGCATATATAAACCTGGAGCAAATATGTGAAGACTAAGAAGCCAGTGTATAAAACCTTATTTTCATCTGGATCTACACTTCTCACCTTCTTACTCTGTTGGTTTTTTCAGAAAAGAATATGGTAAACTGTTACTTGTACATTCATAACTCTTCTTTGATTAAATATTCCTGTTTGATGGCATTTGAACTTTCACTTCTTTAGCATTTGTTCAGCTGTTAGGGTGCTTTTAATGTATGCATATGGAAATTTTGCTTTCCACCATTCTGCATTACTTTTTGGAAAGCACAATCTAGTTGGGAAAAGAGTTGTATCTTAGTGTCCTAGGATCTTTGGTAAGAACCCAGATGTAGAACTCTTGTTTGTACAAATTATGTTTGTAAATCACAATGGCCAAGAGTAGTAATTTCAAAGTGTTCTTTAAAATTATGTGGAATTTACTAGCACTAATTACTAACACACACAGGTTAAGTGTTATATCTAGGTTTGAGGAGGGTGTCTAATTTTTCTGCTTCCTTTTGGCAGATATGAAGCAGCAGCATGTTATAGAAACCTTGATTGGCAAGAAGCAGCAGATTTCTCTGGCGACGCAGGTCGTTAGAATGATCCTGAAGATTGATGATATCCGTAGGCCTGGAGAATCTGAAGAGTGAAAGCTGAAAAGCAGGAAACATTAAGGGGCCACAGCAGTAGCGAAGACGGTAGTATTCTGATGCTTCATCTTCAGCTATTTATTCTGGACACCTTTTGTTTCACATACTGTAATGGCTAGTTGTTGGAAATAAAACAATTTAGCACTGGTGATTTCAAGACTTGTTTCAGAAGTATTGTTGCATCTTTTCTTAGACAGGTCTGAATATTCATAGAAAACACTTCCTGAATGTATAGGGAAAAAAACATAAATAACGCAGCAATAAAATTTAATGGGTCCTTTTCCATTGTTCCTTATGGGAGAAGCCCACAGATTCTCATTTTAAGAGGTCTGTCACTCTTTGGTGAAGCTAGCAGAAATTATTTTAATTATTTTAACTAAATTTAATTAAATATTAACTAATTATTTTAGCCTCCAGTAATTCTCATATGTTAATTATATTGAGTATGGCATTTCCATCTGAAGATTTAAAGGAACTGTATTTCATGCTTCCAGTTGCTTCCATTTTTTTCTCTTCTTGTTGCCCTGTTGCTGATTTATGAGGGTTAAGGAGAGTTTTTTTCCCAGGGTTATACACATTCAGCCAACTGAGGGTTTTTCCCAGAACTTTGTCTATAATACCACAGTTGAGTGCACTTACTTAAAAAGTCCCCAGTATGATCTTAAGAGTGGTAGAGTAAAATTGATTAGTAAGGTGCCTTGCCTGTGAAACTATCAGCAAGAAACAAGTGGTAGACCAGAACTAATGTACGATTTCTTTGAAAGATTTTAAAAGTGAGGGAAATTGGCATTACTTGTGTTACATAGGGCAGAGGAAGCTCTTTACTGGCCACTGTTTGCTTAGCAGGTCATGTTCTGATGGGTTTTTGCTGTGACTATACCTCCCTTGAGTCAAACAAAACCCTTCAGTGAGTGTTGATAGAGGAAGAAGGGTAGAAACAACAAGTTTACTAATTACAGCACTGGTTTTATTTCTAGAACTGTTGGAGGATAAATCGTGCAAAGCTTTATTGTCATTGATAAAAAATTAGTAGTAGATGTTTCATCGTTACTCTTTTGCCTTTTCCCAAATTAGTTTCATTTAGATGCAGTTCAGTGGACAACAACAGTTTATCAGTTTTACTGCTGCTGAGCTCTGGCATTCTGAATCTGTTCAGGGTTGTAAGTGTGAATCTACAAATCCATAAATACCTGGGCTCATGCAGAGCCATCTCTTACTTTACTTTCCCACAAAAGGAAAACAGCTGAGATTAGAACTTGAAAGGGAGCAGTGTAGTTACACTAATGTACTCCTTTCATCTCTTCGTGAAGCTGTGCATGTGGTAGAAAGAAAGTGAGAAAAGTTAGTCCGATTTTACTGGGTTTTCACCTTCTTTCCCCTGGCGTGGTTGAACCCCCTTTGCCATCTAAGTTCCGTGTAGTTACAGTTTGACTGTAAACTGCTACCTAATACAGAAGCCCGTAGGACCACAGGACAAATTACTTTGAAAGTTGAAATTATGGCTTTACTGATCTGACTTGGGGAAATAAACATTTTGTGCTCTGTATATAAATATTTGTTAATGTTCAACTAGATCTTAGTATGGGAAGTCTGAAGCTTGGCAATGGGACTTTGATAAAATTGTAAGAAATGGAAGTGGTTAATTTTTTCAGGGGTTTGTACTCCTGTTCTTCAGCATAACAAATGTGTGGCATTAGCACTGTCAGTCAGTGCTGCATAGAGGCAACTGGAGGACAAATGGCTTTCATCACAGCATGCAACACGCAACTGAAGTATTAAACCAAATTAATGAAGTGACTGCAGCTCAAACTGATGCACTTTCACAGCAGGAGTAATTACATTTGTGCTTTGACAGAACAGTGGGAATACCCATACTGGTAATTTGTGTGCTGGTCTGGCTCTGGTCAAACAAAACAGGACACATCTGAATAACGACAAGGTTGGGCGAGGCAAACACTGATGTTCAAATTAATCATGGTGCATTTGTAACCACTGGGAAATAAAACCGTGGCCTGGTGGTGTGTTGGGAAATGAGGTCCATGGCCCCCACAGTTCACATACTGCTCCGTGACTCCTGGGAAAACGCAGGATTCACCACGGGAGGGCAACATAACACCCTCCGTAGCAATACACTGCCGTAGCAGACTGCATGCGGATTTTTTAAAAGCGAGCTGAGGCAGCAGGCAGGTCTTTCCCAGCATCACTGATGTGGCACACAGATGTCATCAGCAAGACCTGAGTCTTTACAACTTCCCCTCAAGGGCTCAGTTACTTGAGCTAATTTCATTACTAGTTCCATGTGCCCTCTTACATCCAAGTTGTCACATCTTCATAGGGCCCTTAACCTGGCCCTGCCTGTATGTCCTGCTACCTGTGTCTCTGGTACCAGCTGCCTTTTCCCAGCCTCGTCTGTTGGTCTCTCCTGCTGTATTCCCAAGCCTGGGCTCCTTTCCTCCTCTGATCTCACACCTCTGCTGACACACTTGTCTTTGCAGGGGCACAAGGCAAGGCTGCCAGGAGCACAGTGCACAGACTCCTCTTGCTCCCTCCTGGTCACACTCGGACTGCAGCAGCTGTGGAAGGCCATGCATCCAGGGCTGAGCTTTTGACTTCGGGTGTGCCACAGTCTGAGTGGATTTTTTTCAGGAATAGGGTTAAGCACAACTGTGAAGCAACTTTTGTTTCTCTGCAGACGCTTTTAATTCTTCCTTTGTTTTGGAAAAAAGTCGCTTTTTGTTCATTTCTGCATACTGCATGGGGAAAGATGCCTTATAATGTGAACAGTTCCCATCCCAATGATCCAATCTGACAAGTTTACAGATAGGATCGTAAGTGGAGCAAATCAAGCAGCTTTTGCTAATCCACAGGTCTGTTATCTCTCCCACTAATATCAAGACAATTGGATATTAGGATACCTAGACCTACCTAATCTAAATTGAATGGCTCCAGAACCTGCCTGGGCTGTATGTTTTTATGCTAAGTCTGTACAGAAAAGGGGGCACCATGGTAGCTGATTTGCTCTGTGGCAGGATGGCAGGACTGTCCCTTGCAGTATTAATAATTGCTGCTACATCAGCCATGGGGATGGTTATTACACCCTCTGGACTCTCATCATCATCTGAGGAGCGATGATTCAGTTGTGAGGTTTGGGTCTGGGAGACCCTTGTTTGCACTTTGTTTGTCCTCCCTGCACAGAAGTACCTCTCCATTTCACGTCTTGGAGGGTTTCCCAGGAACTCTCTGCCAAGGGAGCATTTCTCACCACGTTAAAGAGCTAATTAAATGGACTGGCAGTGTTTGCTTTATAAGCAACTCATCTCTGTGACACAAGAGAGACACTTTGCTAAATTCAAATGACTCTGGAGTAAAGCTGTAGTATGTTCTCTGTAAGACGTGGACTCTGTGATACCTGCCTGGTATACACACACTAGAATCCGTGTTCCTTGTGAGATTCCTCCCCAAGCTATTTGGGACCGGTAGTGGTGGTGTGGTGACGCTCCTGGCTCACAGCAGCACAGGCACTGAGAAACAGGTCTCTGCCAGCTCTCTGGTGCCTGGGTGCTCACTGAACATGGGAAAATGCTGGGGGTGAGAGAGAGCTGGCGAGAAGCTCTCCCTCTTTTGCTCCAGAGCTGCATTTAAGCTCAGACCATGCCCTTGCTGCTTGCCTGAATTATGTCTCAGTCATGCCTGTGCTGGTTTGGCTTTCTGGCTTGTCCTTAGTCTTGCCTTGTCAGGTTGGACTTGCCTGGTGATCTTGGCTTTTCACTGACCCTGGTCACTGTGGCTGAACCTGCCCTGCTTTTTTTGTTTGGGTACATTGAAGCCAAGGAGCTCTGCAAGAGGACTGTGGCCAGAAGTTGTCTGGAAAGAGAATTTCAGAAGGCCATTGACGGAGTCCTTACTCTTTGACATGGGCAGCTCTCCTGCAGTGTACAAGCAAGAAGGTCTGTTCAAGCAGAAGTAGAGTGAGCAAAGGAAAGATGGGGAATCTCAAGGAAATCAGCACAGTCTGATAACTTGGTCACAGGGAATGGTGGGCACTTGGAACTTTAGTCAGGATGTAAAGAAATAGAAAATACTAGAATTAGGAAAATTAGATGTCAGCATGAGTAATGCTGTCATGGACTGCTAAAGACATCAGCTCTGAGGGATGAGGTACAAGCAGAAGCTCTCTCCCTCTCAGAAAAGTCAAGCAGCTGAGTAACCCAGGATTTTAAACACTTGGCGTGTATTCTAACTCTTATCTGTTTGAAGTAGGGCCCGTAATAGGATACAGTGGTTTTTGACAATGAGAAAAGATAATGACTGCTTCAGTGTCATCTTCAAAGTATTCCAGTGCAGTGGCTAAAGAGGGAGCAGCAATGAAGAACTTCCTCCTCTGTATGAACCAGCTGTGCTGCCAAGGAGGATATATATTCCCTTCCCTGGACTGCAATATGTAGTTTCATTCTCAAATCCGTGGGGGAGAAAAAAATCCATAAAGGACCACTACACTTAAAGTCTCCACCTATCTGCAGGCTCCTCCTAAGTCAAAATCTGCTGAAAGCTGGGAAGAGTCTTTGAAGAATTGTGACTATATGCTTGCCCTGTCCTTATAACTATTTTTTAAGAGACAGGATAATGGATTAGGTTAAACCCTTGGTCTAATGTGGAAGTTTAACTATGTTAACTTCTTCAAACTTTGTGCTATAGATAAAACTAGCTGATGTAAAGAGCAAGGAGTAACTGGCTAACACTGGTGAACTGGGAGATTGTTTCTGATTCTCACAAGGCAATTGTCAAAAACATGTAGCTGTCTAAGACTTTTAAAGAGGTACACCTAAGACTTTTAGATGTACCTCTTTTACTGGAACACAGTCCAAAGTTACAGGAAGAGTACCTTCTTCCCATAACCTAATTTCCATGAAAAAACAAATTTTTTTTTAATATATATTTGGGTCAATCTTGTACAAGTTCAATAACAAAAACTCATTTAATTTACATTAAATTTAACTCATTAAAATTTACAGAGGTGCCACTGAAGCAACATTGCTTTCCCTCTTTAAATATTTTGATTAGTTGGATATTAAATGAACAGTCTTGAAAGGATTTCCTTGAATTCACATTTAATTTGAAATTATTTGGTTTTAAAAGAAAAATAAATATAAGTCAAATATTTAAAAATCTGTTTTGAATTTAAAAGTTTTGTGATTTCTGACGCAGTATGGTGCCTTTTTATACCATGTGAAGAAAATCGTCTGTTTCTCCACAACTCATAAGTAACCAAGTTGATTCTGAAAAAATGTCATTTATTTGTTCACTCCAGATCATGAGGGAGTGGTTTCCCTGCTGGCACAAACTGAGGCTATTTACACAGGGAGCTATCTAGTGTCACCTCAGCTGCTCTGATCTCAGGGCATCAGGGTCTCACACTGTCTCTGTTTCAAGATTTGATTTATGTGCCTTATGGCACCTAGTTCTCAGAGTATCATAAAAAAACTGCCCAACATTAAAATTGCTGAGTTCCCACTCTCTTAAACTGAACTGTCTCGTGGCAAAATTCTCTACCAGCTGCTTGTACTCATCACTCACTGACCGTTCTCATCACCCAGCTCACAAGTGAGAAGCCCTCTGCAATCTCCTGACCATTCCCCTACGTGTGCACCACCGACTCCCCACCTGCCTGCTGCCAGCTGTGTGTACCCACAACCCACTGGCAGGAGCTGAAGGTCCCCACACTCAGCTGGGTTTTCCAATGAAAATAACACTTCTCCAAGAACCCTTGAACCATGTCTTGATGTGCTCGCCCCAAGTGGTCATGGATTCTCCCTGCTCTCTGCTGCTCTTTGGATTTGAGTCTTGCTCTGAGCTGACGTTAGCTGGTTTCTGTTTTCCACATCCAGCTACTGTGCTGGCTGGCATTTTGCAAGTGCCTTGACTAGACTGTTAGATATGAGGTCTTCCCATTAACGCGTCCGCTGTAACTGGAAGAAGGCCAAAGGCTGGGAAAGGCAAGTTTCCAGCACTGCCTTTGATTTAAGGGCAGCACTACTAGTTAAGGTTAAGTGAGTGCAAATGCTAGTGACTGGGAGTGACCACAGAGGGACAGAAGGTGATGTAGGCCGAGGAGTGGGGAAGAAGGAGTGACTGAAATGACTGTATATCCACTTAGGAAACGTCCTTAGCTAAGTAACTTCGGCACAAGGTTGCAATGGTACATCCTCTTAACTCTTGCAATGCTGCCTTGCTTTTCAGCTACATTGACTCGCTCCTAAGAAAAGCTACTGCTACAAATCCCGTGGGAGCTCCGTTTCTGACTCCCCAGGATCTGGGTCAAGCTCTCTCTCTTGCTATTTCATGCAGGGATCATGCGACTGCCCAGGAGACGGACAGATCATCACAGCCTTGCCTTCTTTTCCTTGACAAAGAAAGTCAGCAGCAATTTCTTCTCTTTTGCTAATATAGAAAATATGTAACCTCCAGCTCCTGATTGTTTAGGAAGAGCAGAGAACAGAGGATGTACCTATTCCAAAACTGAGCAGTGAATGTTAATGCTTCTGAGTAGAAGTACAGAAGTTAACAGGGACAACAGAGTTCAGAGGCTGCCACAGTGATTTCATTCCTTGGCTGAAACTAAGTATGGGAGAAGATGAAACTCAGTTCTGGAGGGAGCACTTTAGAGCTGCTGGAAAACAGGTCATGTTACTAAGTCCCAGGCAAATCTGGATTCCTGAGGCAGGAGTTATAGTGGGTATGGGTGTTTGAATCCTTGGCGTGCTCCCAGCACTGGAAGCTTCAGCTACTGCAATGCAGCAGTGTGAGCATCCAAGGGACTGAGATGTGGCAGTGAGAATTCCTGTAGTGAAACAGTCCCTTTAAGGTAATGCAAAAAGCAGATCATACCTTGCTTCAACAAATTGCTCTGCAGATAAGGCAGAATGGGGACAGGACCACAAACCACCAGTAGTTAGTGTGGGAGTATAATCCTTACTTCCAGATCTGAGCTGTAGCGTCTGCTCCAGCTCATTAAGGGAAGATGGGCCAGCTCCTGTGAGGGTTTAAGCAGTGCCACAGATGAGATCGCAGAGGTCTTGTCGAGCACACAGAGAGGGTAATTCAGTGGATCTGGTATCCTGATCATCCACATCAGAGACCTGCTCCTGTTGGCTTCTGCTCTGTGTGCCAGGATTTCTGTGGAAGTCAGTACCTGAGTGACCAGTAACAGTGCACACCCAGGCTGTGCTCCATCATGGAGCAGGGATACAGAAAGGGTGTGCAGGAAATCATTTACACATACCTCAGTTTACATGCTACCACAGTTTACCAGCCCCTAATCTAATGCTGAATTTATCTAGTGTTCGGTTTACTCACCTACAGTAAACATGTACATTTATCCTCTCTGCATACTAACATAACTAAATCTTGGGGCAAAGCTGTAGGCCTGGAAATTGAGAAGATTTGAAAAGGCTATAAACCCCTTTCTCAGCAACTATTCTCAGTTATTCCGTGATCACTAGCCTAGTGACAGCACTATAAGGAAAGAAAATGTGTGAATGTGAAGACAATCCAATAAATTCCTCTTCTCTGAGCCTGTGAAGTCTGTCTCAAGACATGTATTGGCTGATTTTCTGTTCTTAAATGCTTCTTTTCAGCCCCATGACACGGGCAAGAAATTGTCTGCTTTAGGGACTGCCCAGATATGGCTGGTGTGCTGGTGCTTACCAGACAATCTATACAGAAGGGTGAGATTTACTCCTTTAATCTAAGCAATATGAGTCTACATAAGCTCTTCCCTTGTCTGCAGCCTGTCAGGTAGAAGCCCTTGCCTCCTAATTGCATGGAAATTATCTGTCAATGAAATGGTGACCAGATTTATCACTGAAGTAAATACACGTTGAAATCACAAAGACAATGAAGCTAGGGCTAATGAGGGAGATTTGCAAAGCAACAGCTTTGTGGACAGCATGGAAATTTCTTCCAGTATCCCATGAGACCCCAGAATAAAGAGAGGAGCTGGAAAAAAGAGCTGAGCAGTATCCAGCCTTAAGTGAGCCAGCCCTGCTAGACCTGCAGCAGACCTGGAGCTCTGGTATTGCTCTTGGTAAGAAAAGGTTCCTCTCCTCTAGCAAAGAGCTTCCTTTTCTTTACCATTATCTAATTAGGATTACATGAGGGAAAATAGCAGTTTCCCCATGCCATTTTCCTCAAACCTTAAGAAGAAGACAAAAATTTAGAAGCAGGGATGTGAAATCCAGCCTAATCCAACCTGAGCATTGGTCCTTACCTGCTACTCTCCCCTGCATAATTCCAACATAAGGATGATACCCAGCCATCCTGTCTCTGATAGCAAGCTGAAAACAGTCCCCTGAGCCACTAAAGAGCAGCCACAAAATCTGTATCAGAGCTTGGCAAAATGAGTAGCCATGCCCAAAACTGGAAGCACGGGAAACAGGACCTGGGTCCATACAGACATTATTGCCCTTGCTTTCGCTAATATGAGGTAAGAAGGGACTGAGTGGAAAGGAAAATGAGCAGTCAGGGACAGGACTTGCAGTTCTCTCTGCCTAACTCTGGAAGAACATTGATACGTGTAATGATTAAGGAGACCTGAAGTCAGGATTACTAAAGTATTGTTTCCAGCCTGCTGGGAGACCCATGTTGCAGCTCAAGACTTTGCTTTGTGTCCAAACTGCTTATCAGCGAGGCTTCCACTCATTGAACCAAACAGATTTGTGGTGGTGGGTGGCAAGCTACCCTCTTGAGGTGCCACCATTCCTTTCGCCAGTGCCACTTGGCAGCCCCCACACACCACATGCCATAAACTCATCTCTCTCCTGTCACAGAAAGAAAGGAAAGGACAGGGGCATCCTGTTACAGCCCGGTCTCTGCCAGCCCTATCCAATTCCTGACATGCCCTTGTGCAGCTAGGAACCAGTGGGAGGGTAGCAGGCTGCTCAGGGATAGGGCAGAATGGCTGCCTGTCATGGCTCCCACTTCATCCCCAGATTTCCATTATGGAGCAGTACAGAAGAGACCAATCAGTTCAGCAGTTCCTGGGACAGCCCAGCAACAGGAAACTCAGACAGAGATTGGCAATGGGTACCTTCAAAGACATGCAGAGAATCACCGGGAGGTCCAGCTTCCCTTTGCGCTCACCTCCTCTGGTGCTGGGAATAGAAGCCACCCAGCTTGCCTGCTGAAGTCCCCTCCTACCCCACTACCAGCAATACCCAAACAGCAGCTGCTCTTTGTGCAAGTGTTCTCCTATGTTTCCAGCTGAGGGATAAACAGTCCTGGTGGAATAAAGGCACCGTAGCCTTCTCTGAAGTACTCTGAGCAATATGGGTGTGTGAGAGGAGAACCCGAGGACATGAGCGCATGCTGCTTCTTGCTACAGTCCCCAGATCAGTGGTGCAAAGAGGTGAACTGATCCAAATGGGTGGCACCTCTCTCAGACAGGTGAGAGGAGCCATTGAGTTGTACAGTGAGTGCCCTGTGTTGCTTCCTGAGAATATAAAGTCTCCCAGGGTTTGGTATCAAGGGATACTTCTTTTGCACCAGGATGACCTGGTGAAAATGTGGATGGACAAGTGATACAGAAACAGGGATTAAGAAGGGAGAGAGATTGAACAAAATGCAAGCAAGGGAGAGAAAATAAGCTGTACCACAGAAGGAAAATCCCTGAAAGTTCCTGTCCTAGTTTGGACAAATTTGGAGGAGAATATCCCCTGATAGAAGTCAGGTTGCAACCACCCCTCCCCCCCAGGTTCAGGAAAAAATTTCCTCAAAGGACAGTGAAAGAGATAACAAGCTATTTATTTAACAAACACACAGGTGGGGAATAATAATGCTAAATAATGAGATCCCTCTCTCTGTGGAGAGAAAACCTGAGAAGATTTCAGAGGTCCTCTGTAGGTGCGGTCTCTCTCCTCCTCGGAGCTGGTCGGCGAGGGGCCACCCCCCCCTAGGGCCTCTGGGAAAATTCTCCTGATGTGTTCAGATGTTGTTGAAACAGTCCAGAAGAGAAGAAAAGAAAAAAAAAACCCAAAAATCCTAGGAAAACGAAATTCAACCCTCCGTCTCTCGCTGGGAGGAAAAGAGCTGAAGAAAAAAAAAACCAAGGGTACCGCAGAAACAGAGAAGCGTATCTCCGTGTCCTTGAAACAACTGCTTTGAAACGTTTTTTGTTTTCTGTCCTTCTCAGGCTCAGTTTAAAGACACAGAAAAGATTGGTGGGCATAGGGTAGCAATAGGGGATACACATCATAAAGTCACCCCAAGACAGTTCCTCATAGCTGAAGGAAGAAAAGAATCCCTGGTAACTTCCTTTCTTCAGTGTAAGGGATGTTAGTCCATAGCAGTGTGAGCACTGTAATTTTACCACAGCCTCATATCCATGGAGCAGCTCTCACCACCTGCCTGGGATGATCTGGACCTTTGAGGATAGCACAGTTATTTCCTATCATGCCTCCATGATAGAGATGTGGCTGTATGCAACAATGCTGAGTCCTGGGCTCGGGCAGGCGTGGGGTCTATCTGTAGTTCAATCCATCACGTAAATCTCGTGTGTTGTGAAATTCCTGCACTTAATCTGTATTGTCCCGTTCAAAGGCATGGAGGTTTACCATTTGCTCACCTTACTCATTTCCAAGGGTTTGGACAGGTAAACAAATCCACACCTCGGGGATTTGACCTGTAGGCAACAAAGGGCTTATCATATAATAAAGGTATGAACAATTAAATGTGTTTTGGTTCCTTCCAAGAGGTCTGAGTAGCCAAAAGTTTTGCAGCAACTGTGGAAAGAGGTGCAGGGTAAAGCAGAGAGAGGCTCTGCTGAAGGAATTGTCAGGAGTTAAGCCTGTCCAGGATGCCCCTGGGGAAGACAATTATGAGTTAGCTCTGCATTTGGCAATGTCTGTGAGATTTACTGTTCCGAAAAGGAAGATAAAACAATATCTCAAAGCAAATGTCAGCTGCAACAACTGTTAGTGACAGAACAAGGGGATGTGAAAGCTGCCAATTTTCTCTACCTGAATTTGGAAAGAGCAGATTCTGCAGATGTCAACCAATGTCCGGACGTTTCTGTCCTTGCTCTGCTTCCATCTCCTACTCTGCCAGTGCAGCACTGGGGTCAAGGAGAGAGGACTGTTCAAGCAGCGGTTTGAAGACATCTGCACAACCTCTAATCACAGTAACATGACTGCTTTGCTTGAAGCCAGCTCTGTATATCTGGAGGTCAGATACACACTTAAAAAAACTAGTGTTTTACCACTTAAGATAAATTTTCTCCAAGCACCTCACTTAAATAAATCTGTTCAGTCATGAATCGTTTTTCCTGCTATCCCCTAAGAAGTATGTCAGCAAAGTACAGGTGGAAGCTGCACTCGGAGTTAGCACTCAGAAGGTGGCTACCAGGGAAGCCGGAACCTTTTGTGAGTCTACCCTGAGACGCAGGTGCCAGCCAGAGACACGAGTCCTTGGTGGGGGGCAGCTTGTAAACAGCAGAGAGGGTTAGAAGTGCAATTAGTCTGTGTGACAACCGTGACTGCCTTCTGTCACCACCCTGGGCCAGGCCAAATCCCCTTTCCTCCCTCTCTTGCACAAAGCTGAGCCAAGGCACCGGGCTTATAAACATGCCCAGCTGCCTGTCAGCCCAGGGGAAAAAAAACAAATGCACCACAGCAACATGCAGACCTGTATATGGGCAAGCCCAGAGCATTGGCTGGTGTGCCTGGCTGTCAGACCTCAGTGCATCCTAAGTAGGGAAGTCTAGGATACTGGCTGATACTAGCCATTAGGGGATTTAGTAGTGGTCACTTCTCTTCTTGTAGTCAGCAGCAACACAGATAGCACGGCACAGCACGAGGGGAACTAAAATTACAGTATGGGTAGCAAGGTGCTGTGCAACGCAAGCTATGGGGTGTGAAAAACATCGAGGCAGTTCCTTTGATCTCAGTCTGAGGTGTTTCCCTCTGGTTTCTGCATCTCCACCCAGGGATGCAGGATAGAGGTAAAAAAAGGCTAAAAACTGAAATTCCAGGTATCTTGTACTCCAGCCACTTTCAATCCTGCAACTCTTTGGCATGACAATGGCATTTTATGACTTCTCATGGCTTCTCAGCTACAGGCAGCTCTAGAAGACATCAACTGGGTTGCAGTTATAACCAACATGCCCCTACATGAGTAAGAATGAAAGGTAACAAATTTCACCATTTTTATTCCCTAGCTACTTTCTCTTTCCATCCCTGTGCTCAGAAGGAGAGTTGCTCAGAACAGGGCCATATTTTATGGTTTTTAACAAAGCTCTGGCCTGCTTTGTCTTTGAAGAGAAAGTCAAAACTCAAGAACAAGCAGTGTGGGAGGAGTCAGGCTCCTGCATCATGCAGTCCTGCATCTGCCCTATCATATTCCCTGGCCTGAGATGCTTTCCCCCCACTCATTTTTGGTAACTGGTGCTCAGTACTTTTGCAGTATCAAGACCTGACATTTGCATGCAGAGTGGGAAGGGTCACACAGGGTGGTCAGCATGTGGTCTTGTTCAGGGAAAGCTGGGGAATACCACCCTTCCTAAGAAACTGATTCAGTCACAGTAACAATACTTAAGGGGTTTAAGTGCGAAGGGATGGAAGTAACACAGCGTTGGAGCTGGCAAGGCAGAAGGAAAGTTATAGGCAAGCTTCTAGAAGTTACTCCAGAAGTTTAACTGCTAAATTCCTGAAGGCTGGGCCTCTACCCTGCCTTTAGTCATTGCTCCAGTGTCCAATAGAGTGACTTCCATTATTCTTCCTGTAGAAAGAGGAGATGACATTGACTCCACTATGCAATTTGGTCCTACCCTGCCTTTTACATCCTGAGTCCAGCCAGCATCACAACACAGTCTCTGTGCTGGGGACACTGCTGACCTGTGGTTAGCCCAAACAATTTGCCTACAGGCTCCCTTTAACATTCACTATTTTAATTCTGAGATTACTTATCTGGGGCACTGTTTAAGCATTATCATGACTTGGGTCATCACTTTCAAATCTGCCTGAATTTTCACATCTCTAGCAAACAGGTTTGACTTTCACTTCTCCGTAACAACACTTCCTAACTGGGAGAAGTGTTACAATCAAGCTATCTGTTCAGTAAACAGATCCAGGCTCAACCCACTGCCCTTCCCCCTGCAGTACCGAAGTGCCGGCCCATAGCTTCTCTATATCCTGCAGTCTCTGATCTGCACCACATTCCCCGGGCTGCTGCTGAGTGTAACTATTGAGGAGCCATGTGGACTCTACAGTGCAGAAGTGGAAGTAGAATCCATAGTGAGGTGCACAAGGGGATCCAGAAATATAGACCATACAGCCTACCAAAAGCCATGGGATCCATGCTCCCAGCCTGTGCATGCCATGTGCTGCAGGCATCAGGGCACCAGGGCCTGGATTCACACTTCTTGGACCTGCGAACTCACATAGTGTGGTGAGCTTGGTAATTACCAGATTTATATCCTCATTCCGTCCCAGAGAGGAGTGAAGTACCGCATTTTTCTCTCCCCTTCAGAGCCACCTGATGCCCCTTTGGGGATGACACCAGATCCACCCCATCCCTCGTGCCTACATTAGCTGAAATGTTGCCCTTTATGGTGCTGGGCACCTGGCCAGCCCTCCTGCAGCCAGAGGCTGCATGTGCAAAGGGCCAGCATGTTTGCACACAGCTCCTTTCCATTCAGCCTCTCCCAACAGCTGCTCCGGGGGTGATGGGGGCAACCAGATCCTTTTCCAGACCCCCTGGGGATAGTCTTTGCCAGGTCTGTTTATTCATTGATTTAAGAAATCCAGCTGCAGTTATGAGCAAGCTACTGAGAAAAGGAGCCCGGGCTGAGGACTTGGCTCAAGGCAGGGCTTTTTGCCATCTGTGCTTGCTTCATTGCAGCCCTGTCCCCACCACCATCACATGCATGATGCAGTCACAGTGCTGATTTCATCACTTCACTCTGCATCACACAACTTCCTGGCAGCAGAAACCCCTTCTACCAAAGTCTCAAGGCTCTATGACAAAGAAGACAGAGAAACAATCCTGGTCATTGCTGCTTCTCACTGCCATTAGCCTCTGCCACATCATCTTTGTCAGGCAGCACCAAATCCCTGATCTGCATTGGGATAATTGGCAAAAATACAGCCTGGGTCCTGATGGCATTGGGCAGCTTGATCTGTTTCCCCAAAGATGTCAGTGTTCCATCAGTTCAGGTTTACTTTAATTTGGAATGAACCCTAAAATCTTGCTAACCCTTTCTTGTCAAGCCAGTTTAGCACTTATTGCCCAGCTTTGCTGAGACCATGCTGAGCAATCCCAAAAGAGAGGCATTTGGGAGCCCTAAACATCCTTAGCTACAACACAGAGTGTCTTCAAAATAAAAAATGTTGTGGAATCACAGCGTGGTTGATACCAGACAGGATGTATGAAGACTGCCTACACTAACGTCCTTCTCAAAAAAGAGACAGCCAGAGAAAGTTTACCAGAGTCTTGTCCAGTCATCGTTTGAATATCTCCAAAGCCATAGACACATAACCAATGCTACAAAGCTTGGCCACCATCACCATAAAGCCATTTTGTGTTATGTTTAAATGCCTTCCCTCTCACAATTTATACTTGTGCCTGGAAGTGTAAAGAGGTATAAGATCCACCCTGACTCTTCTCCTCTCCAGCCTGAACATTCCCCATTCTCTCTGCCTCTGCTCATATGATGGTTTCTTTCAGTAGGCAAGAACCTCACTACTGGAGTGTTTGGCTTCAACCTCTCATGGTTACTCTTGGATCATTCTCAAATTGAAATAGGTCATTAGTAGGTGGTATTTTCTTCTCAGTTTTCTATACCATAATCAAATCACCATCCAGTCTTCCTATTTGAGATAGTTTAGCTCGTTGCTTTCTTTAAGGCTTTCTTACAGCCTTAAACCACAGTCCCATCATGGTTCTTTTCTGAGATGTCTCCAGTTTTCCAGCTTGCCTGTAAATGTGACGCCATACCCAGGATTTCCCCATGAGGCATCAAATACTGATCACTCACTCCTACTTTCCACACTCATATTTAGGCCAGCAGGAAAGTTGTTAGCTCTTTTTGATAAAGATTTGACCACCCCTACTCTCTGCCCCTCTTTAGCCATGCAAGGAGCCCATCTGCCTATTTTAACAGGATAAAACAATAAGAACTCATGTAATCTTGTGTATCCTCTGTTACCTGGCAAGATTTTAGGGGTCCTTTTGCAAGGACGACTTTTATTCCTATGTCCTCCTACCTGATTATGTTTCTCCTGCCTGTAAGAAAATGTATTTTTTTTTTTAATATACTCAACTTACCAAGTTATCCAGATCTCTTTCAGTGGCCTGTTTCTCTTGCTACCACCCTATTCATGTTTGTGTCATCTGTAGGGTTTTACCTGCAGTGGCTTTGTATTTTCCTCAAAATCATGGTTGGAAATGTTAATCAGTTTTCATTTAAGAACAGATCCCTTCAGAAACCAAACAAAATAACCAAAGAGCATTCCCAGCAGACAATTATTTCTTCTCTCCATCGAAAGTTCTCAATCCACTTATTCTATATTTTATGGACTTTGCATAGTGCATCTTC
Source organism: Struthidea cinerea (assembly GCA_013397865.1). Classification (NCBI taxonomy): domain Eukaryota; kingdom Metazoa; phylum Chordata; class Aves; order Passeriformes; family Corcoracidae; genus Struthidea; species Struthidea cinerea. Next base: position 753,960 of record VZTI01003488.1, read on the forward strand.
TGAATCAATACAACATACCATAATTCTCTTTTTACCAATAGCTCATGCCTTACAAATACTCTGTACCATAATGCTATGAATTTACCTTATCAAACACAACTTTATTATAAAATTGAATGTCTCATTCCAAAAAGCCACATTCCTCTTCTGTAATTCTCTATTAGCAAGCATCTGTAACAAATTTTCCATTACTTTTCACTGGATAGTTGCCACCTCCCTGGCCTTTAGATCCATTGGTTTTAAGGCTTCTTCACTTTAAATACAGGAACTTTGTTGGCACCTTAACATCCCTCTGCTATTCCTACAGTCATTAAAGACTAATTAAAGCCAAATCTCAGCAGGCTGGAATTGAGCAGCATTTATTATGATTTCAAGCAAGGAAAGATTCTAAGAGATGGAAGTAAGCAGAAGAAAAGTATCTTGGATAGCGTGAGCATAATGCTGTTTGGTAAGGTAGGTTGGGGAGCTGGAAGGAAGACACAAGGCATAGGTGATGTAGGGAGCAGGAACAGCACAAAATAGTAGTACAGAGGTGATGTTGCTGAGAGAGGAGTGAGCAAAAGGTGTTTACCAGGTGATGGGTAATGTTAGTAGAGAAGTTAATTAGTGGTAAAATGCCAGTGGGCGAGAAGAAGCTGGAAAAAAAGAGCCGGAGGTTGGGGAAGCATAGAAGAAAGAGTGTGTGCAGGAAAGGGTCTGAGATGAAAAAAAAGCTCAGATTCTAGACAGTATAGTGGTGGAACACTGCATTTTTAGAAGTTACAAAACCCCTGAGAGTGGAAAATGAGCTGTGAATGTTTCCAGCAAAAGACCAGGTTAAATGCAGGAAGGGATTATTACCAACACCATAATCCTGGGGATTGGGAAGAGGTAGAATAGTAAGAAGGGCTACTAATCCATAATTCTCTCTTTGCTACCCTTTTTCAGGATTAAAATGTGCACCTAGGAGGATATTGAGGATTAGGAGAAGAGTGTGTCTAGGAAAGGGTTAAAGAAGTGATAGGAAAGGGGAGAAGGAAGGTCTTCTAGAGGTAACCAGGCCTCTAAAAGAGCACGAAGGACATTGTCTTAGGACCTGAAGGCAGAACAAGGGAAGACGTGCTTGGGCTGGCATGAGATAACCTCAACACCATAATCATTCCCCAGCCGCCATCCACAGCCACATGCTGGGGTCTCCCCAGCCCCTCCACTCCACCAGCCCAAAGCCATCCTCCAAGGGTCCTGGTGCAGGCCTAGGCAGCATTTGGAGATGGCCCCTGCCTTGGACAGCTTGTCCTGAGATGGCTGCAAGTTCTGACATGCTCCCTGCTCTCTGGCAGCAAGTGGGTCCCAACAGGCATTTATTATGAGGGGAAAAGAGCCACATACAGAAACACAAAAGTACATATTTTGCTCTATTTTGAGACAAGGCAGGTGCTGCTGCAGCCTAAATAACTCTAGTCTAGAGTTCCTGTGGCTAGAGAACAAGTAGATGCTTCACACAGACAGTCATTTCCAAGAGAAAGGAGGCTCCAAGCTGTGTTTCAAACTCCAAGGAAACACAAAGAGGTGGCACTGGGCAGCACTGAGTCATGGGGTGAGGACCATCAGCTGGGGAAGGAGCTTGACTCTGTGGCAGCAGCGACAGTGCTGCAGAGAAGTTGCTCTCTGCGTCGCCATGGCCTCTTCACGGCCAGGCCACCACGGTGCCCCAAACCTTGAGCCCCTTGCAGGGTGAGACCCTCCTTCCCTCCTGCCGTGGGGAGCAGGCTCTAGGACTTCACGGCAGCCTCCTCACTGCGCCCATCCTCCAGCCGCCAAGGGCAGTCAACGTAGCGCAGCACCCCGCTGACGGGGCCACGCTTGGCGGGATCCAGAGCCAGCAGGCTCCGCAGCATCCTGGCAGCCTCGGCTGTCAGGCGCTTCCAGTGCCGGGGCACGTCCTTTTCTAGGCCTGTCTCCTGCCACTGCATGAAGTCCTCAAAGAAAGGGTCCTCTGGCAGGCTCTGCTCCCAGGGGAAGTAGCCGGTCAGCAGGCAGAAAAGCAGCACCCCGAAGGCCCAGGCATCCATGCTGGTGTCGATGGGCACGCCCTGAGCATCAGCAGTGTTGCTCAGCTCCGGGGCAGTGTAGGGGATTACCCCGGCCACCAGCTTGAGCTTGGTACCCTTGGGCCGCGTGAGCCCGAAGTCAGTGAGTTTGACGAGCCGGCAGTCGGGATCGAAGAGCAGCACGTTCTCAGGCTTGATGTCGCGGTACACCAGCCCCCGGCTGTGGATGAACTCCAGCGCGCTCACAAGCTGCTTGGCACACTGCTTTGCGGCCGGCTCAGGGATCCCATCCTGCGCAGGGAGAGAGACGGGCGGGATGGCACACACAGGGCACCTCGGCAGCCCTGCCAGCTGGGCTCTCACCAGAATGCTCTGCATCGGGAAAGACCTTTGCATTTCTTGCCTTGCAAGCCCACGGCTGCTTCAGTGCTGCAGACCCTAGATGGACCCACAGCCCATTGCCTTCACCTCCCTCCCTATGACCCAGCCAGCCTTCAGAGGGGCCAAATGCTACAGCCCCAGTCCCCATGGCCTTGTAGCAACACTCACACGGGGTTTGATGATAGAGATGAGGTCTTTGTGCAGCGCTGGTTCATAGAGGAAACCATAGTACTGGCTGGACTCAATGGCAATTCCAAACATGCCGATGATAGCAGGGTGGGTGGCGAGGGACAGTGCTACACAATATTCATACAGGAAGGTGTGCAGCTTGGTACTGGCTTTGGGTAGCAGCTTGAGAGCCATAGGAGTCCCTGGGGATGGGAAGAGTGGGTTAGATTCCGCTGAAAGTCACTCACACCAAGGCAGGACAGAGCAGCCACAGATCTGGGCCGTTACAGCCACAGGGAGGTCTCTAGTCCAAAATTTGTGTGGGTATACCCTGTGGACACCAGGTCTGGGAACAGGCACTGCCACTGGTGTGAGTTTTGAGCCCTGGGCATGCACAAGAGCTTTGAGCAGAGTAAGGGCACTCAGGAAATGTGGGCCCATCAGTCTGAGCTGGGACTGCTGGGGAAGAGCAGTGTCAAGGCACTCATATGGCCAACCCTTCATTCATTCACATCCTCTGTCCATGGGCCTTAGGGCATCACTTCAGCCCAGGCTTGGGGCTTCACTCCCTGACTGAGCCCTGGGGTGGGACTGCTGTTTCCATCTATATCACATCCATGCTGGGCCTATCTGTGAACTCTCTTGATCCTGACTTGTGGATTAACTTCCCAGCCTGACCCTGGACCTGTGTCATCACTATAAACTTGTCAGATGTTCCGGGCTGCCCCCTGGCATCACCTGCTCCCTGGCTGCATGTAATGGGATGGTTCCTGGCTGGGGAGGTCCCCATCCTGCTGGTCTCCCTGGGAATCCTTCCTGCCATGCCTGGCTCCTGGCTACGAGGTGCCAGCAGCCCACCCCATGCCCTGTGCCCCGGTGAGTGGAGAGGAAACAAAGCACAATAGTCCACAGGGCGCAGTCAGTTCCTTACCTCTCTGCCTGTGGGTCACTAGCATCACGTGGCCATAGTTGCCCCTGCCCAGCTCCCGAATAACCTCATAGTGCTCAGCGACCTCAGCGCGCACCAGGCTCTGAGCAGTGATCTCCAGGAGCTCCTCTAGCTTGGTTGGTGCCGCTCTCCCTGCCGCTGCTGCAGTCACAGCTGAGCTCTCGGCCATCACTGAGTGCTGCAGAAACACCACAGAGTCAGGAACAACACAGCATGCACAGAGAAAGCCAGACTGGACATGTGACACAACCACGCCATGGCAGGGCATATTTCTGCCACTTGGAGCCTGAGCACTCCTGCTGCTGTGATAGAGTTGAACTTTTAAACAGAACATCTCTGGGCAAAGCCCCTCATCATAGAAAAGGTCTCTGTATTGAAGGGAGCCTCCTTCAGCCCTCTAATCCTTTTGCCTAATATTAGACAACAGGCAAAACATTAGCAGAGTCCCAGATTTTCAAGCAGGAACCAGTCACCCCCCTTGCTCTCCTTAGCTTACTGCAGCAAGACCTTGTCTCTCTTCTCAGAATCCCACCTCTACTGCTTATTGAAGAAAGTCCTTGAGGTAGCAGCCGAGACAGAACTGTCCCTTAGGCAGAAGCACAGCTAGCACATGACAAAAAAGGCAGAGTGCCCTGAGGAAGGCAAAAGGAGCTCAGTACCTCACGTGCCTGATGACATTTTTGACCAAAAGTCACTCATCTATTCAGCCAAGAAACTTATACAGGAAGTAAGCTAGAACATCAATGGCATTTTGAACTGTAGCCAGCTGCTTCAGAGCCGTTTCAGAGAAGTGTTTTTTACTTTCCCAAGCCAGTTACAAGGAAGCATTTTAAGGCCTCTGTGGCAGCACTCTCTCCCTTTCCACCTCCTTGTGCTCTGAACAAGGCATCTTGGGCCTGGGAGTCCCTTCTGGCTTTGGAGCAAGGTCACAGGATGGTCAAGGCCAGAAGGTACTTCTGGAGACCACTTACTGCAACCTCCTGCTCAGAGGAGGGTTAACTGGAGCACGTCGTCCTGTGCCCAGCCCAGTTTTAAATATCTACAAGGATGGAGACTCCACAACTGCTGTGGGTAACCAGTTCCAGTGTTCAATCACCTTTGTGGTAAAAAAGATCTTACTTATTTACTTACTACTTTAAATAGAAGTTGTGTTTCAGGCCCACTGCCTCTTGTTCTATCACTCATCTGATCACTATTATCTGATGCTGTGATACGCCTGGCTGTGTATTTTTGCAGGTATTCATATGCATCGATCAGAAGCTTTCTCTTCTTGAGGCTGATCAAGTCTCAGCTCTGTTAGCCTCTCCTCCTATGAAAGATACTCCAATATCTTAAGTGTCTTCACAGACTGGATTTTTTCCCAGTATGTCCACATCTCTCTTCTGTAAAGGAACCCTAGTGCTGCTAAATCCAGTCATTCTTCAAAATAAAGAAATTTCGAAAAAAGAATTATTTAAACCTGGGAAATCTACAAAAGGGCTGGATTTGTACAGGATCCTGGGACTATTTGTGGGAAAGTTCCCCTTCTCTTCCCTTCTCTCTCTCTCCTAGACTGCATTTCTAAATCTTACCCAGTTCAGAAGTGCCAAGTAGATGGCCCTACTTTTCTGCAAAAGCTTTGGCTTGGTGTGAGAGTCAACAGCAGTCAAATTTAGTACAGTCAGTAGGGAGTGCAACAATGAACAAGTGTTTGCATGGGAGGGGATAAATGGAAGGCTGGGGAGAACTCACAGGGAAAGAGTGTCTGGCAAGTATTTTAGAGATGTTGCTTTGATGTCCTCCTGTTTGCTGCCCAGCCAACAGGGCTTGTGAAATTCCAGACAGCAAGGGCATCTCAGAACCCACAAGTGGACCCACCCTGCCAAAAATATTTCCAAACTGGCGCTTCCACATTTAGGTGTTATAGAGAGAAAAATTTAGGTGGAATATAGAGAAAACACCTAAAATGTAATAGACCTGGGAAAGGCATAGACCTCCCTTTGATATTAGATAAGCTAAAGCCACATTAAATAGTGGAGTGGAACAACAGGAGAGATGTCTCCTTGTCATTTGAAGAACAGATTATATGAATATTTGTGGAAAAAATATCAAAATAGCTTTTCTGTGAGGCAGTGTTTCTTCCATATCAAATTCATGGTCAAATACAAGTTCTTGTCAGAAAATGGTTCACAATCTTCTTAGACAACTGAAAATCTCAACCTGAGTCAGGTAAAATTTCTTCCCTTGTATGCTGGCCACTTGTCACTGCTACTTAGCCCAAAGGTTAGAATCTTCTCGTTGCATCAACTCTACGTATTACTCAATAGTTATATACTTTTCAGATATCTATTAATTAATATGTTTTATTTGTATTGAATTATTTATAACATGATACATCCATTTTATTAGGTTCATTACTTCTCTCCTATTTACTATGCGAAAACTTGCTTTTGTGAATGGGAGGATATGCTTTTCCACATATTCTTGGTTTTCAGTTCACTTTAGGGAATCAAAACATTTCAGTCCATAAGCTTTTGCAATTAAAAAACCCCAAACAATCCAAATCCCAAAAACTCTTGTATCCTTCCACTCCACAATTCAAGTCAACTGCAATATAGGTGGAACAGATCCGTACTTCCATCCATGGCCCCAATGGCATGGGAGGGAAAATGGTGCAGGCTCAGAGTAGAGCACTAAAGTGAATGAGCCAGCTTGGAAGAACAGATCATCCAGAGGATATGGGTAGAGTTTCTTGAGGGCCTGTGACCTGTGGGTCTCATCAGGGCTCCTTACGAAGGAAGCCCCAGCTGTAGTCACTCCAGAACAGTTTGCAGACTTTGGCCCTTGCTGCCCTTGAAGTCATTATTACAAGACAAAGTCCATACTTGAGGAAATAGCTGATGTTGTCAGGTCTTTCTTTGAGATGCCACTGCGATTAGCTAGGAAGGTAAGAGAGGATCAAATTTGGGTCACTGCTGAGTAGAGTGTGCCTGGGTGATCTGGACCTACTTCTGATGCCTTCCAAAGTGTCATTTTCCCTGTGCAGATTGACAAGCACTGAGGAGGAGGTCACCAGGGCCCTGGCCAGGAGGCATTCACCATTTGGCTGTGCTGCATTGAAGGCAGCAGGCAGAGTCCTATTCAAAACTGTTCTTTCCTCCACTATTCTTTCTGTAAGGTCTTATTTCCAGCCTGCTGACTGTGAGAAACTGTAATTCCTCAAAAGAATCTCTAATTACAGCAGCAAAAAGCTCACATCCTCTACACCATCACAAGACACTTCTGAACCACCTGAGAAGCTGAGGGGGATCTAGCCTATGGAGATACAATGTCCTAGTCCAGGTAATGTTATTCTGGTTCTTCAACCAAAATGATTAATACATTTAGTGCAGAAAAGCACTTCATATATGTCAAAAGCCAAAGACACTGTGATCTCTGTATAACAGAGACAGTGCTATGATGACAGAATCACAGAGGTGTTTAGGTTGGAAGGGATCTCTTGAGATCATCTAATCCAATTCCCCTGCTCAAGCAGCAGCAATTGAAGCAGGTTGTCTAGGAAGGTATTCAGCCAGGTCTTCAATATCTCCACAGATGGAGACTCCCATCAATGCTCACTGCTTGGAAGAGTCTGGCTCCCTTTTCTTCATTCCCTCTCATCAGATATTTATATACACCAATAAGGTCCCCTCTGAGCCTTCTCTTTTGCAAGCTGAAGAGTTTCAGCTGTTTCAGCCTCTTCTCATATCAAAGATACTCTATTAAAAATGGCCTTGAGCATATGGCATGTGGAGTCCACTTTCTTATCTGACCTTCTACAGAGCCTTAATACAAACCAAATAACAAATAGCATCTGGGACACCTCTTACAAAAAGTCATTCAGGATTGATCCAATGACAATTGATCAATTATAAATGGCAGTGTAAAAATTCTTGCTGTTACACATTTATATGATACCCTAATCTGAATTTACCTAACCTGCTCATGAAGTTTCTCAGAAGAGAGAAAATAGGTTTTTAATATCTGTTAAATTTCTTGGGACTCTTGCAGGGTTTATATGCACTGTGATCAGAGGTATGACCACAGGCTATGAGAACATATTTGCAGTTAATTACATTGACTAAAACGATTGGACTGAAGCTCAGGCTATGCATTTAACCAATGCTTTACTTAGGCTTCACAAAGCACCTGTCACTCTGTGCTTCTGTAGTGCCTGCATCAGTTAGTTGAAAAACAGATGTGATGCTTCCAGAAGATGTGGTCACATTTTGAATTGAGAATAAGCATCTCTATGCTCTCTGATCAAGATACCCCTCAGTCTTCTTATTGGTTCAATGCCTTCAAATAACCTTCTGTCTAATGGTCAAACCAAGCTCTCAGATTGTCCAGCCCGATTGTCCAGCTCTCAGATCTGTTTCATGGCTCTTTTCTAAAGCCTCATAATTTTTCTCCTCCCATCCCCCATGTTAAAACCCTGACTGTCTTGGGGAGAATGCCTCCTGTCACACACTCAGCTAGAATTCCCCCCTGCCTCATTCTGTGGCCTCAAGATCTCCTTTTGCGGGAACAACACACAGGCTACACTACCTTATATATCCATTATGAGTCCAGGGTTTTTCCAAATTACTGGGGAATGTTGGGAGAAAAATCCTCTTCCTCTTCCTGTCTGTTTATGGGTGCTGCCTACCTGGTTTCTACCTGAATATTTTTGCACCATGTTTAGTAAAGCACATTTTGCTCAAGTGGATTTAGTGTACCAAGTAATTCAGATCACTTAATTCAGTTGTTATAAAATTTCTGCTTAGGGGCTGCGTAAGGACCTGCAGGCACTTCCCACCATCCTCTAAACCTCTGGTTTGAAGCAGTTCTCATCCTGGTATGGGTTCATATAGCACGTGCCAGAAATGTCCCATTCACTGGTCGTTTCCTGAAAGTACAAATTCATCCTGGCACTGGTCTGAGCCAAGAAGCCACACATTTTTAATTAATCTTTAAAAGCCTAGTATATAGTGGAAAATATCTTCTTTTACTGTTGTTCTTACCTTAAACAATTAATTTTTTTAAATCCTGACTCTGTTATAATACTTTTACCTTTGTCAATGATCTAGAAGAAAACACTGAAATCATCCAGAAAATATTTGCAAGTGGCACAAAAAGGGTTTGGGTAGACAATGCATTGCTTCACAAAACTAATGCATGCACATACACACATACAAAAGTGTTTCAAATGATCAAAGAAGTCAGGATTTTAGTCTGGCATTGGATAGGTGACAGGAAAAAAAAAAGTCATATTAATCAGACACATCTAGATTCTTCATGCTGCTTAATGGGCACTACGTAAATCCAGAAATGCCGATCTGGTATAGCCTCGCTTCCTTTGCAGGCTTTAATACATTGGCTGATACAGAATCACAGTAGGAATAATCTATAGTGATATAGATACACATTTCAATTATACAGATACAAGTCTAAGAGCACAGCAGTACCAGGGTTACTGATGTTGCAGATTCCACTTTTGCATTCACTCTGCTGAAGAGAATGCCCAAAAACAATTAGACACCGAAAACATCAGCAGTGAGAGGCAAACTAGCATTTTCCAGATGCTAAATTAAGAAAGTAAGCTTCACTGTGAACAAAAAATAATAGACAGCTGTTCAGCTTCACGTAGGCTGAGATGATTGTAACAAAAGAAGAGATCTGTTCTGAGGCGATGTGCCTCTTACAGTGAACTCCAGTTTCTGCAGAGGTTCCTACATACAGATGCCATGAGACAGTCTGAAATTTAATCTCTGAAAATCAGCTGAGTTAGGGAAGCTGTATTTCTGAAGAGCTGGCCACCTGTTAACAGCTTCTGCACTACAATTGAGAATATCACACACCAGTGGAATTTGTATTTTTATAATAAATTTATTTTCTCCGTTTGCTCTGCTTTGTATTCTTCTTTAATACAAATGTTCCTTGAAATGTTAAAAATATATTGATGTTTCTTGAAATGTTAAAAATATATTGATGTGAAGAAAGCCAGGGTAAATTTCCTGAACTCTTCTGGAGGCCAGCTGATAGATCAACAGAACCAGATACTGGATGTTTTCTATCTTTTTAATGATATTGGTGGTCCCACAGTTCAGCAAGCTAGCACCGATGTCCCCAGTCTGACAGAAAAAGGACCAGAGAAAGTCATGACAATGACAACAGGGCTGAAAATTACAGGGAAAACTTCCAGGGGAGCTGTCTTTATAGTTTATCAAACAGATAGTGAAGAAGTTACTCTATCACCCGTATATACCTTTCCAAATACTGGAATTTCACTAAAAAGGGCTCTCCCAAATAGGTAGAAGCATTATAATAAAACCAATAGATGAAGCTGAAGTGAGGCCATTTCAGACCTCCGTTGTGGTACAGATTTTGTGAAGAAGGATATTTGCCTCTAAAAGCCTCATCAAACAGTATGGAAGGATATCCTTCCATCCCCATAACTTTCGGCTCAAGAATGGCACTTTTTTTTTTTTCCTAAAAGGTCCACTCTGGTGCAAACCACGTTTAATACGGCAAGGGATAAGAACAGATTATCCCAATGTTTGCTTCTGGCCTTATTGCTGGTAAATTTATGAACTTCTTTCTAAAACTGGTCAGCAGGCTAGTGCTTAATCTCGCTGCAGAGCATGGCATGACTGTCCCGGTAGCAGAACTGTGTATTGCTGTTCTGGGGCAGAGACACCCAGCAGCCTCCCCGGAGAGCCCCGTTAAGCCTCTCCACAGCACGCAGCACACCGTAACCTCTGCACAGCAACCTCCTCGGACAGAAACCGGCAGCAATCCCACTGGGACCAAGGCACATCACCCCTTTCTCCCGACCAACCCGCCAGTACAGCAGCACCATCCGACCGGACACAAGTGGACGCAAAGCAACCTCCCAGGGCAAAGCCACCAACGAGCTCTCCATCATCCCGCTGTGGGAAATGGGTGCGCTCCGCATTGTGCCGGCACACCACGCTCAAGCCTCCAAAACCAGTTTGAGAGGGGTGGATGCCAGTGTCCAGTGTCTTTCATCCTGCCACCGCTGCAGCTTCCCTCCCCGCTCTCCTTTCCCGCCTGTACTAAGCCTCTCACCTTCTCCAGCAGCGCAGGACAGCCAGCCAGCCGCGACTGCCTCGCTCCCCTCGCCGCAGCCGCCGGGCTCAGCCTGCGCCAGCAGCCGGAGGGGGCTGCCAGGCGCTACGGGGCGAAGCGTGACGCTCCGCCCCGTCCCCATGGCTCTGGGCCTGGGGGCACACTGCCGCCCCGCTGAAGGTGACCTTCGGAAGGGAAGAAAAGAGGAGGAAAGGGGGGAAGGAAGGACTATCCATCTACCCTCTTAATGGTGGGGGCTGTGTTGCAGGAGTCGGGGTGGGATTGTTTCTGCTCTAGCCGTAGCATTGTAAACTCCCAGGGACCCGTTGACAGACCCACCTTGTTCAGCTCTTTGCTCCAGCCGAGGGAGCAAAGCAGCTCCCTGGGCTGGAACATGGTCCTTGCTCTGGGGCTGTGCCAAGTAAGAGTCCATTCCTGATGGCAGCGATCAGAACAACCGTGGGCTGCCAGTGCTTGTCCTTGGCTACCAAAGGTGCCCGTGCCAGCGAGCATCAGAGACCAGGCACAAACCATGGCTGGTTCAACGACCCCTCTTCAGGCCCGGTGGGTCAGGGTCCTCATACACACTGGTACTGCAGAGCATTATGGTGAGGCTGAAATTATTAATGATAACTATGATGACTTGCAAGCATTTCACCTAATCTCAGTACCTGCCCCTCAGAGTATACACCTGTGCCAAGGTCTTCCTTCTTCCACTTGAGCATGGAGATGAAAACAGCTCCTGGGTGCATGGACACCACGCAGGTCCTAGATCTTGGCTCTTAAACACTGGTTTTTTTCCTCTCAAGGAAGTGGATCAGTTTGTGTATCCGAAGCAGTGGTGCATGCAGCTGTGACACAGGTGTGTCACAGCACTGGCCTCCCTGTTCCCCAGAGCCAGAGACATGCTGGGCACTTTTAGTGATGAGCCTCAGCACTTCCTGGGGGCAGAGAACTGGGAGGAAGGCTGGGAGAGGTGAAAGACAGTCTAAGAGAAGAGAGAAGAGCAGCCCCCATAAACATAAATACTCTGGGTCTCCAGCACAGGCCTGAACCTTTTCACCTGATCTCAGAAGGGAAAATAATTGTGCCAAGGGCTGTCACTCAGTGCTTTGCTGCACATAGGGGCAACAAGGTGAGATGCACTGGACTGCTGGCACAGGGCTGTGAAGAGCCAGTGTGCCACCACTCAGAGATGGTGCAAATCAGAGGGCAAGAGGAGTAGCACAGTCAGGCCCCCAGCTGTCCCTGTGCTTCTGGATAAGAGGTGGGGTGTGAGATTGTTTTGCTGATGACCTAAAGGTCTTGTGCCATTCAAGGCTGCTCCTTCACACCCGTTCTGGAAGGTCTGACTGGGAACAGCCTTCAATGTGCAAAGTCCCTACAGGCAGGAACATTACATCTAGGGGTGATGTGAGTGTACCGAAGAAATATATCCAACGTCCAAGAACTCAGCGCTGGGATAAATGGGGTAGTATAGCCACTGCTTTCCAGGAACAGGGACCCTGTATAAACTATAGCCTTCTGGTGGAAAGTGTGAGACTGTTGCCTCTACTTGAGAGACAAGTCAGAACTGAAGAATGTCCCTGGAGACTTGCTGGGACAGCAGCCCAGGTTCCCTGACTCCCCCAGTCCCTCTCTCCTTCTCTCCAATCACTTTCTTAAACATGCTTCCAGATATAGGAACAAAATGCAGTAGTCTTCCTTATTTTCTAGTTAATTTTTGAGAGACAGAATCCCTACCTTATCTATTCCTATTGAGATGGGCACCTGCCAAGGGGTTTGGTTTAGAGGAGACACCTCTTCCACAGCCTTACCTGGAGTGCACTGACAAGTAGCAATTTCGCTGAGGGCTTGCCCCTGATCTGCCATTCATCTGACGCTACATCTGCAGGGCTTGTCCTGCATTCCTCATTAACAGGGAATGTGTCACGTAGAGTGTATCACATGTGTGTTTGAGAATCCCTGACCTCCATTCCCTGAGCACTGGGCACAGGACAGCTGTTGGAGGCCCTAGGGCTCCTGCGCTACTAATGAAGTCCACACTGGTGCATTTCAGGACCTCCGTAATTTAACACCCACACCTCTCTCACCAATGCTGCACACGTTTTGTCCAGCTGGCAACCAAGATATTGGTCAAAGTCAACACTTACAGAATATGGAAATATGATGTAACCAGAATTGCCTTAGTGTCTCGGAAAGTTTGGTCCCAGGCTATGGAGGAGGTAGAGCTGGGAAGGAGAGAGGGGTGTGGGGAAGGTGTTTTTTTTAAGGTCTTATTTTACTTCTTATGATCCTGCTCTGATTTTGTTAGCAGTAAATTAAATTACTATCTCTAATCTCAGTCTATTTTGCCCATGACAGTATTGGTGAGTGATCTCTCCTGGTCCTTATCTCAACCCAGGAGCTCTTCGTTATATTTTCTCTCCCCTGTCCAGCGGCGGAGGGGGAGTGATAGAGAGATTTTGGTGGGTGTCTGACATCCAGCCAGGGTCAACCCACTACAGTGACACGCACAAGCATTGGGGACGGCCTATAATATGTAACAAATACTGTATGAAAATGCATCCCTTTCCTCCTCTGAACTGTGGTTGGTTTAGCACGATGAATATCCTGTCTTTTGCACATCTGGCTCAGAATGGGCAGCACACAGAAAAATAATAGAACATTAACATTTCCAAGAGCCAGACATGGCAGCCAGTGTCATAAAGTCATAGCAGTGACAACTGCATGAGGAACAGCTGGACTAAAGTAGCTACAGTAAAGGGACATAGTCAAGAAGGTCTCTCCATCCTTCTTTCTCTTCCCTTATCACTCATCCTCAGCGTACACAGAGCAGGCTGTTTCACTCACATCAGAACAGCAGCAGCTCTTCAAGCACAGCCATACACAGCCCTAAAGGATCAGGTTTGATCTCATAGAGAGTCCTCTATAGTCAGGTGATGCCAGATGTATGGTTGCAAAGGAACACTGCCCTTCCAAAGAGAAACCCACCATCCTCTAGCAAGTACCCTAAGAACCACGGAGGGAACTAGCTGTCCCAACACACTTTCAGCAGGACACTCAGTTTCTCAAGTATGAACCCTTTTTCACGATATCCCTGGCTGATGACTCTGATGATTTCCACAGGAGTTGGGTGAGGAGGTCTGTACTCCTGTTTCAGAGTTACCCAGCCCCACAGGGCTCTTTAGTTCCCATTCTATATTATCAGAGGCACCAATATCATCTAGGGGGATGGAAGATTTGATGCCATTTGAACCCAACAGAGCACTCTTTGGAGGTGTGGAGGCTTATCAGCAGGGGTATGTGTGAGAGAAAGTTGCTGAAATATGAACATCAAGCTCTTTTACAAGGGCCCAAAATGGCACTGCTCTTTTAATGCTGTAGTCTATGGCAATGCTCAGTTTGACTCTGTATTTTCAAACTGACTGTAAGCATTTACTCAGAACATCTCTGATAGCAGCTTTTCAGAGCAGTCCCAGTTCCTTAGTTTCCAGCACTAAATTTTGCTCAGCCTTTTTCAGATCCAGTTTTGTGCCTGACACTGGGGTGGGAATCACTCGTTGACTTTCCCCACTGCCCTTCTGCTTCTTCTGTTGATAATTCTGTGAGCTGCCAACACTTTCCTCCCCCCCAGCCTCAGCAGACAGGCATGCAAGCCAATGTGCAGGGTACTACAAGGTGGGGCCCTGAGCTCTCCTTGGCACAGGCAGGGTGCTCAGAGGAGTCCACCAGCTGCACAGACCATTTGTGCTCTGAGGTCATTCAGTGCTACCCCATCACTGAGGAATCTGCTGGCCGCCTTCCTGACAATGCCGTACAATGTCCCACCTCACTTTCCAGCTAACACAACAGTCATGCTGAGCCTGGGCTGTGCTCCCCAGAAGTGCTTCCCAGCTATGTTCCCTGTCTTTGACAAAACCCCTCACACATGAAACCTCTGGTCACCCACTGAACACCGTATCTGCTTCAAAGCATTCTGCTCAGCCCCACTTCAACCTACTCCCTCCGTGTTGCTGCTAGGTGCATTGGGGGCAGAATGATTGCAAGAGGCAGTGCTAATCCAATGGAATCCGTGGGCACTGATGCCAGTGCCTCAGAGCAATGCTGGGGCAGTGCCCTTCCAACCCAGCACAGGGACAGGGATCCACAACTGCTGTATTTTTAACCTTCTCCATCTCTCCCAGCCTGTCCTCCAGGGCTTAAAACAATATAAAATATCCAGTAACCAGGGTGTACATCAGCCTTCTCCCTGAAACTTAATGACTTATTTCTTACCACATGTACAGCTAGGGACTGTTCAGGAGGCAACTCAGCTTGCAGCTCCCACCTAACCTGGTAAGATGGTGTCATTGCAGGAAGCTGAGTTGGCCGGGGCTCCGGATGACTTGGTGACAGATACTGGGAAAGGAAGACTTGTAGTGAAAAAAGGCTGGACTTGCAGACGAGTGGGACTCAGGGCAGGGACAACATGTTTTACTGGGAAAGCTTTCTTCTGTCAGGGCAGAGAGGTAGGCCAACTGCTCCTAAGTATCTGGGATCCAGGAGACAAGTGAGAAAAGGCTGGCAGCACAAGGCCTCTCCAGCCAAGTCTTGTCCCGGTTTCCTACAGGGTGAGAGCAGGCAGGCCCAGGGATGGACTCAGGTTCCACTGATCATCAGATGAACTTGTGGTGGCAAAGCAGATCCCAGGTCTAGCTGAGAAGCTGGTTTGCAGGTCAGTGTCAGTCCTGGTGGTGGCAGTCAGTGCTAGTCACAGTCCAGTGATTACCAGGCAGGTATGAGCTCAAGCCAGGAAGTCTGTTCAAGTGCCAGGGTTCAGACAAACAGTGAATATGGCCAGGCATAGCTGGGAAAGATAGACCACAATACAGCTCAGGAAGGGACTAAAAGCCCAGGGCTGAGGTGAAATGGGTTTCCTGGTCCCATGGGAAGATGTTACAGAGGGAGACCCGGGAGAGGCTGGTCAGGGCCATCAAGACTTATCAGTACCCTTGGAGCAAGGCAAAATGATGGCTCCTGCCTACCTCTCAATTCTTCAGCAGCTTCTTGCCTGCCTCTAGCAATGGTCTGGAAGGCAAAAGATGCTCCCACTCCCTGAGGAAGGCTTATCCCTTCTGTGCTACCCTAGCGCATTTTTGATAGCTTCATCTGCACAGAGAAGAAGGCCAGCACCCTGCAAAACATCTTCTACCAACCAGCTCCTAGTGGTCCCAGCAGACCACTGCTGCTGGGACACTGTCCCCAGTGTTGCTGTCTGTCTAATGTCAAGGCATTGCACGTGTCTCTTCTGGGGCTGTCCAAAAAATTGTGAGGAAAGGAAGCAGGGAGTTCAGTCACTCCCCTAGCCCATCCATGAGGATGCTGAATAAAACTACTGCTTGGAGTAATACATGGGCTATGCTTGGAGGGAAAACTCATGGCTCTCTCCAGGTTCCTATGGAGGGGAAGTGAAGAGAGAAGGGCTGATTTCTGCTGATTTCTTCTTCCTTGGTTCCAGTGACAGGACAGTTCAAAGCTGTGCCAGGATAGGTTCAAACTGGGCATGAAGAAGCATTTCTTTACCAAGAGGGTCGTAAACCACTGGAACAGGTTCCCAGAGAGGTGGTTGATGCCCCCAAGCCTGTCAGTGTTTAAGAGGTATTTGGACAATGCCCTCAATAACATGTTTTAACTTTGACCTTGAAGTGGTCAGGCAGTTGGACTGGATGATCCTCTCCTCTCCTCTCCTCTCCTCTCCTCTCCTTCTTCTACATCCTGAGAAATGTGCCGTGCTCCCCTTTTGTTTCTCGTCCTTTACTCAGCTTTTATTCCATAAAAGGACCTTTCCTCCAACCCTTTAGTAACTTCCTGTGCTTATTGAGACCCTCACAGAAACCAGCATGGCAATGATGTGGGATTTCCCTTTACGGGAGCCACACTGAGTCTTTCTCACAAGACTATTACCACGTACTCATCAGTCTTACCCTTTATAACAGACACCTGTGTCTATGGATGGAAGTCAGACTCACCGGTAATTTTTTATAGTGGAAGGTTTACGCCAGCAATCCCTCAGTGCTCAGGCACAGAGATACTAATGACAGACAGGTTATACAGCTCGGCTGGCAGTTCACAGTTTCACATTTGAATTCCTTCAGGACTTTCAGGCAAATGTCATGCAGTCCAAGTGACTTATTAACATTCAAAGTATCTTTCTGGTCTTTCTTCCAACTAAGTTGTTGCCTCTGACTGATCTACTACAATATTCACAGGAGTGAAATTGTCCCCACCAAACACAATTGCACTCTGCTGCTGGAAGGTAGAAGAAGCAACTGTATCACTGTCTGTATGTAGCTGAATGTCTGACTTCCAGATGGACGTGAAAGAAAGCTTTAAAGATTCATTAGCTCCTTGGGATAAACATTTAAAGTCTGACATCTTGACAAATTCACATCTTGAGCTAAATGCATCTTCGTTACTTCCCTAGGATTACAGCTGCTGGCGTGTCTCTTGCTACATGTGCAAGGTTACTGGGGGGAAGAGGTAAGAAATCAAGACTGATTTGGAAAAATATAACAGTGGAAACTGGACCCAAATGACACTAGGGTGTGATATTAAACTAAAGAAAAATGCATTAATTGTACAGATTCATTTAGCCACTTCGAAATTCAGTTCCATAAAAGTGATCTCTTACATTCAAGACCTTCAAGACTTCATTTTTCGGAAATGGGGACCTTCCAGCTTTCTTTGCCACTGTGGTCCAGTGATCAGTCTCTAGTGTGAGATGAAACTAAGTGAATACCTAGGTACAGGGATGGCTGAGGACCTGGCATGAAGAAGAACAGCAGGCAGATGTACAGATATACAGGCAGAATCAAAAGATAGAAAAATCTCCTTAACCTGGATGGACACACATGGCACGGGTAGGGATTTCAAGTTCAACATCCCTGCAACCACAATTCTTCTCCACAGAAAAAAGGAGGCAGGACAGCTGTGGCTGACTTGAGAAGGACTGTGATCTTTGCTAGCTTGGGCTTACCTTCTTACTCTCCTACCCTGTAGGAGCTGTAGGATCTGTCGATTGCTGTGGGCTGCAGAGATTTTTCTGGTTGCATAGCCCATCCAGGGAACTTCTTTCTGAGGGGTGATCTGTGGACATGACACAAGCTGGGTTACCCAGCTGTGCTTCGTTCCTAGGGGAGCTCAGATACAGTTTAAGTCTTCCAAAGAGATTTCATCAGCCTCAGTGATCACATGAAAACAGACTTCTCTCAAGGGAGGAGGAGAGCCTTCCATTATCAGAGAGCTGGAGAGAGCCACTGGTGCGGAGATGTTAGCAGGGATTGTTCCAGGGATGAAAGGAGTCCAAATAAAAAGGGCTTTTAATCTTGAGTCATATCTTGTCCATCAATCCATAGTAACTACACCAACTACAACACAATTGCTTCAACTTGCAACATATTTTGGCTCAAATTGTATTTATATTCCAAAGGAGATAAATTCAGAATTATTCCATCAAAGTCATGTGTAGTATGAAGAGAAGTTACACCTAGAATAACAAAAAAAAACCCCAATGCACAAAACCAAAACCAAAACCAACCAACTGAAAAAAACCCCACAGCCATTGCAAAATAGTAAGATCTGGAATCCACTGTTAACTTCTTAAAGGATCTTATTTCCTGGACAATTCTAAAGACATTTTTTCAAGGGGGAGGGGGGAGGAGCAAGAAGGGGAGCAGGAGGGCAGTGTCCTCAGACTTTCTAAAACCACAGATGTCAGTAATTTCTGGAGGAACCCAGAGCTGCTAAAGTGACTGTGTATCATCACCAGACCATCTAGTTTCCTGAGATATTGCTACTCTCCACCACTGTGCACATTTAGTTCAGTACCCGCTCCCTTCTACTGTAAAACCTCATAGCACAACTGAGCTAGCAGAGATCACAGACTTGCACTACAGGAAGCTGGTCTTCCCATGTGGGCACATCTATATAAGTTCATTTAAGGCATCCCTATCAGCATTAGCTGAGATTAAATTCAAAGTGACTTTCTGCACAGCCCCTGACTCAGATTTGTGACCATGGCCAGCTATCAGTAATTTCCTCCACTAGGAAAGACACTGATCAAAGCCTCTTCCATAATAACCACATAAACTCCTTAAAAGCCATCTCTTGGGGTTCCTGCATTATACTCAGCTATTTCTTCAGAGGAGGAAATGTCTGGGGTGTTTTTGATGGTCCAGCTGGACCATGAGAGTGGTGCCTGTGTAATGTTGTCCAGTGGCTCTTCGCCACAGCTTGGAAAGATGAATGCTCTCCAGCTAATGCGTTATTTTATTTCAGTGATCTCATGTTTAAAGCATCATTTCCTTGGTCTTAGGCTCTCCCATGGGGTCAGTAAATTCCACATTCAAAGAAGATTTTAATTCCTTGGTGAGTGACAAGCTGGAATGGCGATTTGAGCTCTAATCCCTCTTTTGAGTGGTGAATGAAGCATCTTGTCATTAGTGCATCAGCAGATGCTATCAGAGATGTCATGGAAATAATAAACACCATCAATCTGAGCCAGCTGGAAAGCAATAAGGCTTGGAATGGTACCCTCTCCACCCCATCAGCCTGCAGGGATCTGCCAAGCCCTCCCCACCTCCCTCTTACTGGTATAGCATGAACCAGTAGAGACATCTTTCTTTTCCTTTCTCTTCCAGCTCTTTTCCTGCCTTCAGACTCACCATTCCCCAATTTACATGGGGGAAAGAAAAAATTAATTGTTCCACTCTATTTATTCCTGAGTCACTTCCTGCTTTGAATTGTTTTCCTTGACTTTCTACAGAAACATCCTGACATGTTTCTCTTCAGCCCCCTTTGCATGTACCGCTTGGCATCAGCCCAGCAGAAAAAGTTCGTTTGGAGAGGCAATGAAACTAGGGCTCAGCAAGGGAAAGGAATGGGTGAGAAAAATCCCAGATGGCCATTTTTCCCCCGAGAAGCTTTTGTCTTACTGAGGAATAACTTCCATCATCTCACCAATTTTGCTGATTACTTCCTGGCATTATCTTGGGTTGAGCAATTCCTGGAAATTTCACTTTGAACTTTGGCATATGATCTACAAATCACCCAGCAACAGCCATGCAGCAACACAAGGCCACCTGTCTCCTACAGTGCCATTGCTCACAGTGTGATGGAGAAGGCTTAGTGACAGCAAGAAGTGTTTATCTCCTCAAATCTCTTGGGCACCCGGCAATAGAAATGTCCCCTGCCTTGCCTCTCCAGTGCTGACTCACTGCCTCTCCTTTGAAGCAGATCTCCCTTTATCTCTCTCCACACAGAGGCTCTACCTCCACTTAGTACTGCTGAATTTTTGCTCCTCTCCAACTGAGGCACCTCTGCTAACATTATATAGTGTTCACTCAGGGCTGACTCCTGGCTCATTAAGTCAGGGAAGTGGAGCAAAGGCATGTGACTTTCAGGAAACACCATCATTCACAGTGGTTTTCCCCACATCTGCATTTCCTGCCTTACCTCTCCCTTTCACTTTTATATTTTCTCTTCTATACCACTGGCTGTCCTCACAGAGACTTATTCAACAGATTCTTAGTAAAGAAAATCGGCACAGGTAGGATGAACGTGGACTAGTGAAAGTGGTCTTCAAGGGTCGGTCTCCGATCTCCTTTTCTCCTGTTCACAGTGTCACTTTTGCTTCTCGCTGAAGTTCTGGAATGCTCTACTTTTCCCACAACTCTGATTTTCATGAACCAACACCACTCTCTGCTCTCTTCAGTGCCCACCTGTCCCGGTTTGAGACCCCAGGACACCACCTCACACATTTTCCCATTCACAGCCAACTATGTGCTCCCTCTTCATCCACAGGGTAACTCTTCACTCTTTGTTCCAGCCTTATCGGCTTCCTTCTGTTTCCTTCTTCCTAGGCTTACTGGAAAGATCCTAAAACTGTGCCATCTCTGCTGCTCTGCACGGAGTCACTTGCCATAGGTAGCTGCTCACAAATATTTAATCTGCAAAAAGTGACAAACGTGCAAGAGTGAGAAGTTATGCAGACAGATAATTAGGTCTGGGCTTCAGCAGTGTTTTGCAGAGGCAAAAAAGACAGGACTAGATGCCCTCTAGCCCTGTTGCCAGTCACTGCGGTACAAGCCCAGTCCCACTTTGCAATGAATAATGATTTCCAGCTGACATAATCTGCTGAGATTGTTCAAGCAAAGCACCCATCTGACAAGGCTACGCAGCTTTAGCCCAGCTCAGGCTGTGAGCAGAACAAGTTCGTGGTTGCTTGCAACAGCCTTGACACGGTCAAGCACAACAGTGCTAACCTCTGCCTTGTTACATAGCACAGAGATATCAGCAAAGTGTGGGCTGGAAATGAGCAGTTACAAATAATGTTGCTGTAGGACATTGTTACTCCCATTTTTTCCAGCTTAGAGGGATTTTCATGATGTGATTTCACAGTTATATCAGCAAAGAAAGCTCCACCATTTTATTTGTTTTATTTTTCATACACTGTTTTTTATACTTCACTATAGAGAGAGAACATTCTTCTGGTTATCACATCTGAAAATACAGGTGTGATATACCACCTGTACACAACAGGAACACCCCTGAGCAAGAGGCCAGCTCTACTTTACTTTGCCCAGTAAAGCCAGAAGTTAGTTTCATCTGTAGTGGATAACACACATGACTCAGCCTGTCCCTTTAATTTTCACCCAGGGCTTCTCTGTGTCTCAGAAAGAAAAATTCTGAGTCAAGTTGGAGCTAAACCAGCTGGGTGAGGAAAACAGGGAAAAAGAGGGACAGTAACAAGCTCTCATTCTATTCAAGCCGTCCAACAGGATCAACCTACCTTGTACTGCTAACCTACCCTGAGCTGCTATCCTACTGCTGTCCTACTGACAGGGAGAGGTTTCACAGCTCACTGCTCTCCAAAGCAACATCACAGAGCACTACAAACTACAGTTCTTGCAAATATATACAACATGCAAGCTTATCCTTTCCCCCTGCATCTCTTTCTCCTTCCATGCCTAAAAATTACCTTCCACTTTTTGCTCAGAGGAGTCAGAGGAAGCAAAAATGTTTTTTCTTTACTGAAGGACATAGGTTTTCTACTTGGGGTTAGCCACCCATCTAAAGTATCTTAGAAACTTTCTTAATTTTCTAAGGATTCTGGAAAAAAAAAGAAAGAACTTTAAAGAAATCTTCAACAATCTGTAAGCTCAACACCTGGAAGTAACGCTGAAGAACAGTTTATTAGTGCAGTTGGAATAACTTGCAATCCCCCTAACAAATAACATTAGCATAGCTTTGCTGAAGTTCTGGGCAAACTACCAGCCCAGATGCAAAATTTCCTCACCAGCTCTTAACATAGCAGTTGCAGGAAGGGAAGGAAAAGAAATGTATTGCCACAGGTGTCACCATCTGCTCCACTGATGATCTGAAAGGGAAACTTTGTTTTGGAGCTTTATTAGCCCATTCCACGCCTCACTTTCTGAAGTTCACATTCTGTTATTCACTGGGCTTTGATAAACTTCAGTGCCTAGCATGAGAAACCAGAAAATAAGTAAAATGTGCTGGAGGCTTCTGAAGGTGTAAAGAGGAGGTAGGTACCAAATTCCCATAGCTCTTCCCATGGGAGCTCTGACTAAAATGCTTTCTGTAGGTCTACCTTCGTTTTTTCTTATCTCAAATAAAATGAAACTAGATTGTTTTGTGTCCCTGAAAAATTGTGTCCTCAGTGCACCTTTCTAGAGCCTAAGCTATCACTCCTGGTCTGTGGTGATGTCACATTGAAATCTGATTAGTTAAAGGTGTGGAGTCCAGTTTGATCGCAACCTATGTGATCAAACACAATCCTAATAGCTACAATCCTAAATAGCAAACTTAGTATGCCTGTGAATGAGTTACAACAAGGCATTCAGATGAGCTGGACCTGAATCTACTGGTGTAGTATTCTCTATCGCATCTTCCATCAATTCCCCAAATTCCATCAAGTTCAACTTCTGGTCAGGCTTCTAGCCCCGAAGCCTCACTAATCCAGCACAGCCATCATTCAGTTCCTTCCCTAGGGCCCGCTCTGAAGAAAAAAATAAGACAAAAAAGCCCTTTCAAGACCTAGCAGCAGAGTTTCTCGGAGTCAGAGGTTGCAGCTGAGGAAGGAGAACTGCTCCCCACATTAGTGCAGCTGACACTGTGCAGAGAGACACATTTTTAAAGCAAGTGCACAGTCTCTTATAATGTACCATAAAGCATAGATGCCCTCCTCCCTGCAAGCCAGAAGATGGAGGGCATTTTTTTATACTGACCAAGTGCACATTATTTTATGGGAATTTTGGCACTGTTACGTATGTATGCACTGGGGGGGTGATGGGAGGGGGAGTGCTTTTCTTTGTCCTTGCTGACTATGGCCTGTACACTGAAAGCCCATTCCTGTTTGGAGTTTAGGAGTCAAAGAAGCTGAGAAAAATTAACAAGCTAAAACAGTGACTATCTGGTTTAGACACCACAGTAAAAAAACACCCAACAATAAATGTGAACTTGACAGAGGACAATGCAGAAAAAGGAACAGAGTTGAAGTGGCATTTTGTGGATTAAAAATTGTTGCCATAAAGATTAAACTGAAACTCATAAAAGAGCTCTCATTCATCATGTAAAAAAAAAAAAATTAATCCAGTTAAGGAGTAGAAGTCAGCGTAATACTAAACTCATTAAAGATAACAGATGCCACCAAAATGCTTGTGCCAGTGATTGAGTTTTCTGAGTTTTTCACCTTAGATACCATATTTCACAGAATCACAACATCACTGATAAGGTTGGAAGAGACCACAGTGGGTCATCTGGTCCAACCACCTTGCTCAAGCAAAGTCATCCTAGAGCTCATTGCACAGGATTGTATCCAGACAGTCCTGGAATATCTCCAGCGAGGGAGACTCCGCAACTTCTCTGGACAATTTGTTCCAGTTCTCAGTCACCTGCACAGCAAAGAAGTTCTTCTTATGTTCAGGTTGAACTTCTTGTGCACCAGTTTCTGCCTGTTACCTCTTGTCCTATTGTTTGACACCTCCAATAAGAGCCTGGCTCTGTCCTCTTGACACCTTCTCTTCAGATATTTATAGACATTCATGAGGTCCCCTCTCAGTCACCACTTCTTAAGGCTGAACAGGCCTAGCTTCCTCAGCATCTCCTTGTAAGAGAGGTGCTCCAGTCCCTTAATCACCTTTGCTGCCCTCCACCGGACCCACTGCAGGAGCTCCATGTCTCTCATGTGCTGAGGAGCCCAGACCTGGATACAGCACTCCAGATGTGGCCTCACCAGAACTGAGTAGAGGAGCAGGATAACCTCCCTTTACCTGCTGAAAATGGCCTTTTCTAATGCACCCAATTTTTTTTCCTATAAAAACAAAAATATAATAAGATGCAGCACCTGTCCTACAGCAAGTGACTCTGAATTCTCCAAGGAAAATGAATTTTGGCAAAATACTCTTCAGTTTCGCAGTCCTTCCCTGTCTCAGGGAATATTTGGCAACTCTTAGCCCTTTTCCCTAAGAGGTCTGTTCATTCCCGTAAAAAACCAAGCTGGACAGGTTTGCCAACCAAGATATTACCTTCAGAGAAACCAAGACTCTTTTATTTAAAATCCACATGAGAAAATAGTTGTAGAGGGTTCAATTTCATCAAGTCTCTCTGTTGTCATAGCAACCCGATAAATTGGGCACGAATCCAGAGCTGGGAATTGAATTTTCACTTTACAGATTACCTGAACCACAAACCTACATTGCTTCCTTCCAGGAATGTTTGTGCATTGTTACGTTCCCATGCCCTAGAGCTGGGCAGGTGCGCATCAGATGTGCCTGTGCCAGTGCGTGGAGGTGTCTGTAGCCCTCTCATGTGAAAGTGTTTCTCTTCTACATGCTGAGAACAGCACCATGCCAGGACTGGCAGGAAGCACAGAAGTCACTGTCTGGCCCTTCCCTCTGTCTGTGCCACTGTGAATCTGCACAGATGGAGAACAAGGGCAGATCAGGAAGGGCATCACGGAACTTCTCACCTCCGGTGTGGAGGGACTATTTCTGCCAGTATGACTCATGGCAGCAGTGCCCTGCAGACCTGAAGAGGCTTTCCCCACACTGGCTGGAGCCACTGAGAACTGAAGGCTCATCTCTCCTGAAATCATTAAGCCAGAAGATGGAAACACAATCTGCAGTGTCCAAAGCACAGAACAGCAATAATCACTGACCAAGGGCATGAACCAAGGAGCAAGGGAAGATTTCGAACTTTTGCTTCAGAGGTCTGCATGAAGTCTTTTTGAAAGACAGGAGATTTTCTTTGATATCAACTCAGTGTGGTGCAGAGTAAACTATTTTCTCATGGGACATACATGGTGCATTGCAGGAGGGAAGGAGTGATGTGAAGAAGTGGGTGGAAATGGGATTTGGGGCCTGAGGTGGGATCCATATGGTGGGAGGCTCCAAAGCAGAGACACTGTGGAGTTCAGACACACATGAAGCTACAGCTGCACCACAGACTACTCAAGGCTGGCCTGGCACACACCCCCAGCTAGGAAAGAGCCAGAGGGAATGCGACTTCATTAGGAAGATGTCAGGCATGGCTGGCAGCAGTGAACTCAAAAAGAAAAATGTTGTGGGGCAATGGAAACCATGGAGGGCCTGCAGCTTGAAAGGCAATATTCTGTGAGAGCTCCCTGGGCTCACACGTATTTCACTGAGGGGAAAATGGGCAGTGTTCAGTACAATATTTTAGCCACACCTATTCCCTCAGCACCACAGACACAGGCAAGACCTCACCACGTGGTTATTGGGAATTACACTGGGAGGGTCCTAAGGAGCTGAAACACGGTAACGTTCCCCCAGTCACTAGGAATGGGCTGTGCCTTACCAATAACAATACCCAATTAAATCACAGCAGAGGGAAACCTGATGATAAAGGAAAGATTTGTGGAGGTGAGGAGGTCATGTTGAAGGTTGGTTTAGATTCAACTCTGAATTAGGTAATGTTGGAGGTTGGTTTAGATTCAACTCTGAATTAGGTTCAGTAGGTAGGGCAACTGCCTGAAGCCATGAGAGATGAAGGATTTGCATCAAGATGATGGTGAAATGATGTGATTTTCTCTAGTCTCTTCAGTCTTGGCTCCCAAACTTTTGCAGTTCCCCTCAGTTCACATACATTTATTTCCATTGTCTTTCTCCTTCCCTTTACTAGGTCTTATTTCATAAATTCTGAATGGGATATTCTGTTTCCAAGAAAATGTCCCAGCCTTCCAACCCAGAACTGTATTTACCTAAAAGCTGAAAACCTTGGAGCTGAAAATCTCGGAGCTGAAAATCTCACAGCTAAAACAACTCTAAACAGAGCTTTAAGGAGAGAATTTCTCAAGCGTGGGCAGAGTTTCAATGATTTTTAATCATGTCAACATTGATATAAAAAAATTAAACTTTCAGGTGCCAGAAAATATGCCACATGAAATTCTAATCATTTTAAGATATACAAGACCAGTGTTAAAAACCTTTACATTTATAGCTTTCAGCATTTGAAAAGCCATCTCTAAGCCCCTACTTAGAAGGTAAGTGCAAATAAGTAGTGTTATTGCAGAAGAGTTTTACAAAATATTTTTATGGTTGTAAGAACATTTTAAGCAATATAGTCTGTATTATTTTCTGATTTTCTACAACAGTTGATTTTGTTTCTTGACATTAATTTAACCTAAAGGTATTTATTCAGCCAGTTGATCATATCCTTTCTTCCTTCCTCAATATAAGGTTTATCTTGAGGATTGATATCTTCTCTTTTGCGATGCACAAACCCATGTGTCTGTCCAGGGTAAATTTTAACTTCATAATCAACTTTACAGTTTTGTTTAAGCTTCTGCTCCAGCAACGTGACCTGTAACACAGAACATTCTATGTTGGCTGAGTACAAAGGTAACATATTCTACATTTACAGTCCCCAAATTGTCCTCACCTTTTACTTTTCTGAAAGACAGATATAATTTATCCTTGCCACTGTTTTCTTTTCCACTAATTTTATACCTAAATGCATTTCTGTTGCTGCATTTGCTTTATTTAACTAGGCTTTTTTTCCCAGTAAAATATCAGTATGTGACTGTATAAAATGTAGCAAAAAATTATACGGATTACTATATTAATAGCTGTAAAGGTAAAAAAACCTACTGCTCAGCATCATGAGAAGGTTAGCATGTAGTGAGCACTGTATGAGTTGCTGCTGATAGACCTCACATTAAAAAAAACTGGGGCAAGAGTTTGAATTAATTTGAAGTTGTGGGAGGAGGGGCAGAGACAAAAAGAGCAGTTCAAAGTGACTGGAATTTTTGCCAGGAAAATTAAAGCCAACATCACTCAATAAAAACATGTTTCTCTTGATCCCCTTGGCAGATAATCAAGTTTTTCCAATCATTCTACACTCAGGCTCCAGAGAAAGGCTGTTGACTGAGTAATAGAAAGGAGAATCTCTGCAGGACAGTGGAAAAAGGAAAAGGGTAGCCACAGGATCTTTTAATTCTCTGGCAACAAGTGATTCCATTGGTACAGGTGGGGAATTTCTGCTGATTTTATGGACCATTGGTATCACCAAAGAGAGCCTCCTATCTTAAACTTGTCAGAAGGCTTTCTTTGTATTCTTGCTCTTTTCCTAGGAACTGATGAAAATCATCCATATTTTCAAACAGGAACAGAAAATATTTTTATTGTCATGCTAAAACTTTTTGATTTGGGAATAAACAACATACATTTGTGTAGAAGTACTGTAAGAGTTAGTGGAAGAGAAAGAAAAGTGCAAATTCGTTTTCTATTGTCTCTTCATTAAATACCAAGATACAAAATTAACATGAAAAGCATTAAAAAGACACATCTGTGATGGGAAACTCACCTGCTCCAATGGGATGATGTCATCCTTCTCCCCAAAAATGAAGAAGGTAGGATGCAGCAAACTGTGTTTGTCTGCAAAACGCCTGATCACTCCTAAGGCAGAAGAAAACATACATGCAATGAGTTATGCTACCTAAAGTAGCTAAAACACTACAAAATCTATACAGTGAAACTTCAAGGCATTTTCATCAGCTGGTGGTGATCAGTTTGTAATGGGATTTAACACACTTTGCTTGAGAGTACTTTTTGTTGTGGAAAATTTGTGATGTCATTAAAAATGAAAAGACCAGTTCTATGGGAAAAAATCAGGGAAGAATTGTTACACTTGTCCCATTTTTGTGGTTTGCTTTGAGCAACTGCTTCTGACCACTGTCAGAGACAGGATTCTGTGAAAGATGGACACTTAGGAACTGCTCACCTCTGGCTTGGGAAGGCCATTTTTAAGATAATTGTAAATACTCATCATTCCACCTACATGGTTATGATTTCAGTGTACATATATCTATACTGATACAATTTCATAACAAATTGACATTGTCATTTTAACTAGTCCAATATATTTGAATTAAAGTTACAGTAAAACTAACCAGCTGCCACTCTAGCTACTCTTTTCATTCCCAAGATTATTACAACAGAAAAGTTAAAAAAATTAGCAAGTAACACTGTTGAATTGACTCAACTGATCAGCATATCAGTGCAGCAAAACAGTCCCAATAAGCTTTCTGGGAAAATACCTTAAATTTGCTTTCACCTCTAACTAATATAAGTTGCTCTGGTTATGTAGAAGTACAGAGGTTTACAAGAAAAATATCAAAGTTAGCACAAATGTGTTGAGAATTAAAGTGTAAAGGGTTAAAACAGAGAGTTTAAAACGGTTCCTATTAGTAATGAGGGACCACTGTCTAAAAGGTATAAAAGATGTGCCCAGAAGCCCTTTTGTCATTGCCAGCCAAGAGGAACCTCAGCCACAGTGAGGCCATGGCATTTGGCACTATGTTCCCAGATGTAATCCTGGTCATGCCACTCTTTAAATACATAGATCTTGCTGGGTGCACTTAAGTGTAAAAATGGGAGTGTGCAAAATCAAATCAGTTATATATTATTTATAATAAAATCACCTGCTTCCACTAGATGTCACACTGAATTTTGTTACAGTAATAGCCCTACAGAACTGCTTCCTGAACTGGTATCCTGCTCAGAATGTAGCAGGTATTTCAGGCTTACCATAGAGGGACAC
This sequence comes from Struthidea cinerea, assembly GCA_013397865.1. Classification (NCBI taxonomy): domain Eukaryota; kingdom Metazoa; phylum Chordata; class Aves; order Passeriformes; family Corcoracidae; genus Struthidea; species Struthidea cinerea. Next base: position 782,697 of record VZTI01003488.1, read on the forward strand.
TCCAGTCTTTAAATGAGGATTTTTCAACATCAGATGTTGCACTGCTGCTCCACCCCAGCAAAACCCAATGACACCAATCTTCTTCACACCACATTGGTCCTTTAGATACTTGAGGACGACATCAACTTCTCTGAGACATGCAAATGAAAGTGAATTAAGGCTCTAGCCCTGTTTTTCTGGCCTCCGTAGTGGCTGCTGCTCAGAGACTGGCTGGGCATCAGTCTGCTTCTGGGATGGAGTGACTGTCTTTGCATCACTCCCTGTTTTTATCTTTCCCTTACTTATCAAACTGCCTTTATCTCAACCCATGAGTTTTCTTGCTCTGTTTCTCTCATTCCCCTGTTCCTCTCATGGGAGCAAGTGGTGGTCTAGGTTGTTGGCTGATGGCTGGCGTCAAACCACAACACTACTTTACAATTATTAATTTCTAAAATACAAGACAAACTCCAGGGGAGAAGACAAAGAAAAAAGTCAGTCTTCCTAGATCATTGCTACTAGGACATGAGGTGATTTTATGAACAGCAGTCCAATTAATTTCACAAATAGCAATAGTTTTCATGTAGGCTAACACAAATAAAATTTGAGACACACAGCCAGTCAAGAGCATCCTGTTATCACAAATGTGACTTATATGTAAAATATATCTCACAAGGAGGACAAACATTTCCTAAAATTGTGGCAGCAAGTTTAAAATTGTTTTTTCTAAATCAGCAGTAACTTTACGCAATCAAGCTATGTGTCAGATAAAAATGGGGAAAATACAGAAAAGTGGAAAAGCAGTATGCTTCAAACTAGCTGTGATCTGATGGGGAGCAGAAGAAATGTTCCCTTGTTACGTCATGTTTGCTGACTGCATTTGCACCCTATCTAAAATCCATGGAAGTTGTGCCTCCCTGAGGGATCGCAGTGGCAGGAGTGAGCTGCATTTTCTAGCTTTTGCTGGTTCTTTACTTTTGAGTCATTCATTTTGCTTCTACTCTCTGTACAGGCAAACAATGGGCACTTTATTCTTGTTCAAACATCTACTTTTATCTATAAAGCACCCCTCATGTAACCACGAGCTTGTCCCATGAGCTGCATGCAATTGCCATTTGTGGACATCCAGCTTTATTTGACCCACTAATAATTTAGGATCTAATGCTACATCTTTACTGAGGCAAAAATTCCTACGAAATAAGGGTGTCCACTTGCTGGTCAAGGAACAATGGCAGTACTTGTCTATTTTGCCGGCATCTCGTGTTTTCAGCCAGTCATCGAAAGATGCCCAGTCATTAGAAGGTTTCCAAGCTTCTTGTCCCACAAAAAAATCTGGGCAGATGGCTCTGCAAGAAAAATGAAAATATTTCATGTCCATGAAATAATACTGAAAAAGGATTAAAGGGAAGACCATATGTACTACACAACAAATTCATTTTGCTGAATACATAGTACTTAACCCACATCAAAGCATTATATCAGCAACCCTCAGTAATTTTCTATATCTAATAAGAAGACTTAGTATAATTTCCAGTTACATTTTGCCCTGTTAAAATTCATTACTTAATTTGATAAATAGCTAACTGTAACTGAAAATCTTTGGTGGTTTCCTATCAAACTTAAAAAAGAAATCCAAAACCAAACCAAACAAACTGCAATTTACACAGTACTTATGTTTAGGCTAGAAGGAACACTAACCCAGTAATACAGGAAAGAGGATACTCAATATGCTTTTCACATATTTGAGGATTTCTTTCTCTATTTGGCACATGCTAGTACACTTTCCCTTCACAGAAAGATCTTCAGCTTCTTTGGAATTTTTACCATAGCAGCCAAGTTGCACAGAGGGAGGGAGGAAGCAGGCTGCTTCAGGCTCATGGAGGATGAAAAATGCAGAATAAGAAAATTTTCTGTTTCCTCTCTCCTCTTCTGTGCCTACATACTAACTCATTATGGTAGGACAACTCAATAATTTTAGACTTCTTTCACTGTTTTGACAGAAAACTCCTTGGAGAAAGGGGTAAAGAAAGACTATGGAATTACTTGTGTTTGTACAGTTTATACGAAGAAAGGAAACAGTTGGTTCAACAAACTTTCTTATGAAAAAGACACTTTGAAAACAGTAGTATTTCTTACATGTATCCATTAGTTGCTAGCATATCAGCTATGTATCTGGTGTTTGGGAGTTGCCATCCAAATATATCGTGAATCACAATCACGGCTTTGTCGGTGCTGGCAGGAGGTTTGCAGACGTACGCCTTGATGTGCTCAACTTGTACCTCCTGCCCACGGCCTCCATAGTCAAACCTGTCTCCAATATCACATGGGCAGGGCCTCGATTCATTGGCCATGTGTGATCCTAAAGAACAAAAAATGTTCAGTAATGAATACCAAAGTATGCCATATTGAAAAGTTTCAAAAGACGGCATTATTTCAGACTACTGAATTTTTTAATCATTACAGTAATAGGATGGACATGCTCATTGCTGTTGGATCTAAAACGAAGCATTAGTCAATAAGCCCATCAGGTTATTTAATACAAATACGACTCCTGTTAGAGTTTCTTATGTTACGAACTCTTCAGCAGGGGCCTGGTACCTGCCAGGATTTCCATGCCCTACAGTAAGTAGTACAATAAAAATAAAGTTATGAGCAGCAAGGCAACCATCACAAATTATTTACATAGCAATGAAGACAGTCCTTCCACTCTTCATCATGTGTATTTCCTGTTGGGAATGCATAGCTTCCTTTAGTAGACAGTAAAGGCTTAATACTAGACCTAGCATTTTGAAAGAAAAAACCCAACAGCTACTGTGTAGAAAGATATAATTACACATAGATTAAGCATTATCTTTTCATCCAGGGACTTAAAATATTATCTAACTGAAATTTTCAATGTCAATAAATCCTTTTTCTAAACAGCTTTAGCCTCATATGTTGCAGACTTTTGAAGAAGGATACTTGAGAAAGATGCCAAGAAAAATGTACCAGCAAAAGTAAGAGTATAAAATTGTATTTCTTTAATATTAAATAAAGAATGCATTACAACTCCAAGATAGGAAAAAAAAGAAAACTGAACATAACCAAAATCTTTAAGATGAGCCAAATTTTTTATCAAGAAGGTAGGTATGGTTATGGCATGGAGTAGGGTATGGTTAATTTTTTTCAAACTATTGCTTAAATTTAAATAAACAAATAATTCACAAAGGTCAAAAAGTACCAGCAGAATCTAACACAAATGTAGCTCCTTGGACTCAAGTTAATGATTTTCTGCCATCAACCCCAGGTTAACCAGCTGAGTGGACAGACCTGAATAACTCCTTTGAATATTCACAGAGTATCTACAAATGATTCAAGGACGTGGAAAGAATTTAGATAAAGCTTTACCTAAGCTCTCTACGGATAAATCATGTGTACTCCCACAGAAACTTTGCTAGTGCAGAAACAAAGATCTTCAAACTTGACTGTGTCAAAAATACAGAGAGAAATAGGAAAAAGCAGATTACTGAACTGTCCCTGGACAAGTGGGACTTAAAGATTTGTGGCGCTAAAGGGACAGCTTTAGGAAAGCCAAGAAACAACTTGGCAGCCAGAAAAATTGGACAGAATTCTAGAGACCAATATATTCTGGATTCATAGCCTTTAAAATTCAGAATATCCCAAGCAGTATTACCAGGGCTAGATTGCAGATACCAGGAGATTTCATTTTTGCAGATCAGTTCAGATCAGTTCAAGACAAGCTGTGTCATATTTGAAAGCTGTATTATCTCTGGGCACACATCTATACTAGTGCTCTACCTTTTCTTTTTTAAATAAGCCACACCCACCCATAAGTGTCCTTTTTTCCCTGCATGTTGTGGTCTCACACATAGGACTTCTGATTTAAAATAAGTTTACCAGGAAAAAATGAATGAATAAATGAGCATATAAGGCAAAATACAGTGCAAATATATAACAGGAAGAAGTTCATAGTTAATTTTCCATTCACAAAGTATTTCCTTTTGATTAGACTAAATCATTAAATATAACAAAAGCAGGGATTGAATATTAAAGACACATATATTTCAGAACTCCAGAAATACAAATACAATGCCCTTACCAGTATATCCTTAAAGACTTTAATTGCAAACATTTCATATTATCTGATAAAATGTAAAGCAACACATAGAACATTCAGTATTTAGAGATGTAGATATATTCACTGATGAAAAGAGCTCCAGATACAAGACTGTGAGGGAGAGCATTGGCTTGTATGGTTTATAAGCCATATAGGTTTGCAAGCTCTGTAGCATAGGCAAGACACTTCAGTGTTTCTGCCTCTGCTGTAGTACATGCAAACAGCATCTTTTTCCATTTCTAAGATGCTAGTGAAACATTACTTAAAAATTGATTCCCCCTCTCTTACACTCATCAAAGCTGTTCTTTTAGGAGGATCTGCAAACCCACAGCCCTGGTGTACCACCATTTCCACCTGGAAGCACTTGAGAACTTACTGGAAGACCAAACAATAACTAATTTTCAGATACTTGAATCTACAGCCAGAAAAATATAAAGATATTGCTGTGTGGCACCATCACTTTCAATACACTCTCCTGAGTCTTCCTCCTCAGAGGTCTTCCCCACCTCTGGAGGGAAAATAAAAGGTTTCTGAACCGTCATCTCAAAAAGAAAAAAAAAAAAGAAAAGGAAGAAAGTAACCCCCAATCGCATTTAAATGAGCTTGCACTCTGCCTGCGAATAAAATGAAAGTCTCCCGAACATGCTGAGTCACTCGCGAGCACTTGTTCTACATTTCTGAGGAAAAAAAGGCATGAGTTAAAAAAGAACACCAAACAAACCTACACATACCTGTAGCACAGCAAGTGTGCGAGACAGTAGAGGCGGGATGCAGAGCTCAGCTTGGATGGTTACGGCTGATTTGGATCCCCACACAAAGCACTAACTCACAAAAGAAAGGGGCGAGCGCAAGGATCAGGCTCCTTTAAAAGAGTTACATAAGCTACTGCCTTTATCTTTGTGCCTGGCGGAGTGACGAAGGCCACTCTTTTTAAAGCTGTTCATTTCACTGCGAGCGTAGGCGGGGTGTGCTGCCATGAGGAGCTGCTGCAGCTGAGTACCAACCCCTCTTTTGAACTTACACCACATGGTATTCAGCCCTAGAGGACTTTTCCTTTCAGTTTCGGAATGTTAACTTAGCTGAACAATCCATCTAGAAAAGATCTCTTTTTTTAAAGGGTGTCTGTTTTTAAAGGCTGGGGTAGCACCACTTTTAAACATTACATTGGTATAATTAGTTCCTTAGACCATTCATCCATGGCTAAAAGACTTATTTAAAGTCATCAGCGGGGTGAGGTGGTGAAGTAGAGACGTCATTTCAAAGTTCTATACAAGACAAAGCTTATATACTACAGGACAAATATTTTCTCTTTCAGAATGAAAATAAGTAGCATGTAAGGAAGTAATAGCTTTCTAGATTGCTGTACATGCATGCTATACAATACGTGTTTAAAATACAGACATTTTTATCCTATCACAGGATATTTTATGGATTTATTTTCTTTTTCAGTTAAAGTCTCTGGCTGACCCTTGTCTCCTTTCCATTCTCCTGATATTCTTTCTATGGGATTATTAGGACTATTTCTTAAAGACCTTTAGCTAAATGTATTAGCAACCCAAAATTCCCTATTTTGTCAGATGCACATCTGAAACACAGACTAAATGCACACTAGTCTACCACACTTCTGCCTTACAATTTAGTCCTCATATGTAAGCTGTTTTCTCATATTCTAAATAACTCTGTTAGTGCTCTTTGTTGGCAATCCCTAAAATAAAGTCAAACAAATGAAATAAAGCCTATCCAAGAATTCCAGAGCAAAGTCATAAGGCTCAAAACCCAACCCTTTTGTGTTATGTTTTTGGCTCTTCCCACTTGTGTGCTACTAAGCATTCAAGGACCTTAGGTACTCCATATCAACTTCAGATAACAGCAGTCAAATAAATGAGAGAAAAATTGTGAGTTTTCATCACTCCTAGAAAACAAAAACGGCAGCAATGCTTGCAGAACCTTCTTTCCACTACAGCTGTTTAACCACATTTCCACTTTCTTAGCCATGTGGTCCTGAAAATAGTTCTTTATACGTAAAGAATTTATTCCACTTTACCTTAATATTAACGTTAAACTTTGGAAACTAAACTGCTTTTAATTTGATTTCCTGTTGTTTCATGTTCCTTGGTAGGCAATCCGTGCTGGTTTTTCACTTAGAAGTCAAAACTTAATGCGATGCATCCATGTTCTCCATACATGCAGCTGGCTGCACTACACACTGTAAACACACGCCTCTTTCAGATCTCACATTTCCGGCTCCTACTCGGGGACTTACATTTTTATCATGAAGATTTGGCTGTACATGAAGATTTGGCTGTACTTGTAGTAACTATAATAATATGTATTACACAAAGATTTATTCATATATACTTACTTTTATATATGAGTGTATATATACATAAAATAACTATGATAATATGGTTGGGTAGCTGTCTACCCTTTCATTTCAAGAAAATGTTGCATCTCGGTTTGGTTTTTTTCCTTTTTGCTTAGTCACAGTGTTAGTGTTACAGTCCACATGCCATTCCAGAATTTATGAATGACTGCAGTTCTCTAAATAGATGTCCTGGTCATCCTCTCCCACATTAACTAACCTTCTAACGTTAATGGAACACCATTACTGTGGAGTTATCCTGGCTTGACACTGGGATAATTAAGGCACAATACACTTCCAGGCTTCTGCATTCTTCTCCTGGAAAATATGTGTTATGACAGCTGTATCACCCAGGAAACAGCTGCATTTATATATTACGTGTAGGTGGTGTCACATGGAAAACAACAGTTAATCAGCAGTTTCAGGTCAGAACTCTCTGAAGACATGGGAAAGATGGAGGGCCATTGGCAGCATGGAAAGGAGGAAAGCCTTTACAATCCCATTAAGAGAAATACAGGTCTTTAGTACTGTTGACTATCTTTACATGAGACACACCCCAATAAATATTTCTCTGACAGTGTATTTAATTTGAGAGGGCTGTCATTAGTAAAATTAAGACATTTTCACCCCATTTAAATTACATACAGTCTTTATCTGCAGCACTGAAAGGATGAAAAGGGACATACACTCATGTTTGGTTTTCTTGCAGCTTTAGAAGTACCAGCACCCGAAGAAGATATGAGGCAGCTTGTTTCAAACTAATGATAATGAGCCTTTCTCCCTCTTCAATTATGAGGCATAATTAAACCATGGAAGTCACTGTCACAAGGTGTGCTAGAGATCAGCAGTTCAAGCAGGTTCCAAAAGGGTCTGGCAAATCCACACACTCTTGGTCCACCAGTGTCCATTCGACACAGGGCAGGAGTGGCAACATCTAGCTCAGAAGCCCCCTAAAGTGCAGGTTGCCAAGATGTTTAGCAAGGGGGGTGTGTTCCCTACGAAGCCACTGCTGGCCACAAATGGAATCTGAGTGCTGAGGTGGATGTAATCTTGAGCTGATGCAACACAGAGAATTTTGTCATATCATTGATGGAAAAACGAGGTAACAAAATACACCATGCGAAAACATGGATTGTTTTTGAAATGTAAGATTTCCTCTTCAGGCAGCAGCCATGGTTGTAAGTCTGACATTAAAATGTCCTGTCTGCAGATTGCATTGCACACTTCAGTTCCTAAACTGATCAGTTTAGGAATCTATAGTGTTTCACAGAGCCACAGGTAATCTGAGAAAATAGTACCCCCTCTGAATAACCTTAGCCACAAGTTTTGAAACAAGATGTGCTCCCTTAAGTCACCTGTTAAATACACACCTGCCACCAGGCTACAAGCCCAAAAAAGCTTCATCTCTCTTAAATGAGCTTCACCAAACACAAATGTATTTGTGTTCCTAAATTTTGGACTTGTGATTTATGTGGAACAGAGACGAACAAAGGCCATAATATACAGATTAATTTACCATTAGTCTAACTAACTTCAAACATTAATATGGATCTCAAGGAACTGGAGAATATTTCAAAGCATGTTAAAGCATGACACCCACTCTTGCAGTCAGATTCTAGAAAATTTATTAAAAGTAGGTCTCACCATCTGCAAAGACATGGACATAAAAGTATTTCTTATATGTGAAATATATGACAGTCCTACATACACAATAACTGAACAAAAAGCCTCTAACAGACACATATGGATGCAATTTGTCACATCCTACATGGTTTATGGGTTCCTAGGACCAGTAGAAAAGAGTGTCATACAGCAAAGCATAGGTCCCTGAGTAGATTACTCCAAAACAGCAGTGGAATTTTGATAAAACTTTTTTACTTGGGTTAGTAACCATACTTTTACAAAAGAAAGACTCTTAAAAATAAAATAGATTTCATTCTTTGCCTAGGTTACATTAGCCCTTCTATGTCTAGTTCCATATTTCTGCTTGGTTTTTTGATCTTCAAGCACTATTAGGAGGCTGAGTTTTGACTCACAATTCAGGATGGAAATTAAAACATGCAGAAATCAAAGATGATGGAGGTTATTAGCACATTTGATGAAGGAGAATAAAGTCATCATTTTCAGCAAAAATGAAAAATTTAGAGTTCATGAGATTGGATATGTCATCAGAATCTTTGATTAGTCCTAGGAAACATGAAAACAAAATCTTTAATTGACATTTTAGAGGAAATCCAGACTCAAATAGAGCATTCTGCTTCTGCAGTGAGAAATTTTCATATCTCACATAATATGTAGCCATACATAAGAGCTTTAATTTTGAAGTTACTGGAATCATGGCTCCTCAAAGAATACCTTTCTACATTGAAACTCTATTTAAACCAGTTTTGTAAGATATAGACTGAATATCTGAATTAAGACTTTGAAGATGTCTTCAGTGCATACAAGTTTGAGTTCTTTCAAACTGACTGGGAAAACCAATGCTTTAGTTAGTAGTCCAAAATGTACATTCTGAGAATGTCATGAAAGGGCAGGTCAGCTATCCCAGCTTCTTGAGCAGAGCACAAAAGGAAATCTCGTGTTAAAATAAGTGCAATCTACCCGTACTGAGCAGCTACAACAAAAATAACACTCTCTGCTCCCGGGTGAAGTTCTGGCTCTGAAGTATGCAGAGCAGTAGTAAACAGGAAAAAGGAAGCTAAATTGGGAAAGTGACCCAAGGACAACATGTATGTCTGTCCAGATCCAAAATAAGGACATGGCTACTATGACCCATTCCAAAACTAGGAACGACTATCCTCTCCACCATCTTCTTTGCATAGTATCCTTCCAACACTGCTGAAAATATCTCTCCTCATCAGCTGATAGCTTCACTTGAAAAAATAATGCTACATCAAGTGTTCAAGCTACACAATACACTTATACACGTGTACCTGCTTGTAGGACATTCTTGGATTTACCTGCCATAGAGAGATACACCAGTCTTTAATTCCAAGTGTGTGATCATCAGGTGACCTACATCAACACCACCCCCTCAAAAACCAATGACCCCTAATTTCTTTGCACCGCACTTTTCCCTGAGGTGTTTCAGGAGAGCATCAGCTTCTCTGGAACACATAAGATAATGCAAATCAAGCAACCGTAGTAAAACGGGTATTAAAATACGAAAATACAGAGATGCATATGACTGTCACCATATTATGCTGCTACGGTATTGTTGGGGTGTCCTGGCAAACCTGCCAGCCTGGGGCTTGGAGCGAGGGAGCTGCGCCTGGGAAAACCCCCTTGGGTAATGCTCCCTCTATACAAATGTGTATTGGTTCACCCCGGTTCCCCTTCCCCCCCGCGGTGCCAGGGGTGTTGGGCTGGCCCCGCGTTCTCTCCCTTCCCATTGGCTGTTGCTGTAAGCCCCGCCCCCGTCCCCGGGACCCTGGGGACAGCCAGGCGCTCCCTGGTCAGTCTGCTGAGGGGGACGGAGGCACGAGCACCTCGTGCCACCTCCGGCGTCTCCGTTCTCGCCTTCCTTTGTTCTCGGGGTCCAGGGGGGTCCAACCAAACTCCCTGTGGAGGTGGCTGCTTTGCCTGGAGAGCTCCACAGCCAGAAAAGGGAAAATCACAGATAGCACAGCCGGCTTCTAAACATGGTCTAAGCTCTGCTACTTTGCTGAGCTAATTCGGGACCTCACCCCCGAGCTAGCCAGCCCAGCAGCCAGACAAAGAGACACTATATTTTCTTTTGCATACTTTAAATAGTTAATTACTTTGGGTAAACGTTAGGTGTTGCTAATCTGATATCATCAGAAAGACAAAAAGAAAATCTCAATGGGATTCAATAAAAAAGTAACATAACTACATCGAAGAAAACATAAAAGAATGGATTGAAAAATGATGGATATTGATTACACACCTACCTAAGAGTTTAAAAAGCTTACCATTCTGTGAGAAGCTGGATGAATTTTTGCTTTGTAAATGTTGATAGAAAAGTAGTAAAAGCCTCTCTAGAAAATACTATTTATTAGCCAGTGAAAATGCTGACAATAACTGTAGGTTGTCATCCGGGATATTTGTTGCAGGGAAGTCAATGTAACAAACATGATAGATGTTTTCAGAATTTTTAGTGTAGCCTGAAATACATCTTGCCGAGATGCTGTGTTCTGAAAATACCCATTTACTCCCAAGGCATGTGTCACCATGCAGAGACAGTAAAGACAAAGTTTTGGTGGGAGCGGGGTGGCGGTTCAGGCTTTTATAGCACTGCAGGCTGTTCCCAGCCCCAGTTCCTCGCCCCCTTGGGCACACCAGTGAAATTCCCCAACACACCAGCCTCGCAAACAGCATTATCTGCCAACATGCAAACACACACAACAAGCAAATTAAGTGCCAAAAAATTCTTTCCTGACTGGAGCTGACACTTGAAACGTGTGAATTGCCTGTAAGAAACGCCAGGCAGCACCCAGCCCTGCCTTCCCATTGCAGCAGAGAGGGGACAGATTCCAAGCTAAAAAGTTTCCACGACAACTGACCCCTCTGAGACAGGAGACTCTGGAAATGATTCAGTTATGTCTCCCATAACCTTCTCACCAAATACCCCAGCTCAGCAACATTCGATGTAGCTACTCCCAATAATCCAAGATATTTGCTCTCCCAGGAAAGTTAATTAGTTTGGCCTCTAATTAGTCTGACCCCTTCTCAGTGTTGTCTTGCCAGCAGCTTCCCTTTCTGTTATTAAGGCAGCAGAGCCTGCTAGTGGCAGGTCTTTGCTGATAAATGTGCAGGCAGTGTTACACACAGGAGGGGAAGATGTGATACTCCTCCTGGTTCCCAGCACCACATTCCCTGGGAGCTGCCGGCCCTCACTGTGCCTGATGATGCAGCTGTCAACTCCCTGGGGGCAATTACACCATGCTGGGAAAGTTCTCTGGCACAATCAAAAGCTCCTTTCTTCTTCTCCTGTAACCCCTTAAAGGATTAGTCTGTTACACTCGGTGAACCACCAGATCAGAATTATGGTTTCTCACAGTTTGAGTCACTGAGCACTTTTGAACCAGGCTTTTTGTGGCAGAGGAAGCAACTTGCAGCCCATGTCACCAACAGCAGGTGACAAAAATTCCTCACCAAGCAACTACTAAGAGAGTTGTCCTTGAATTCTCTTCAAGGCAAAATCATTGATTCCACCCACTTCTAGGAAGTAATTTTAAAAGGCAACTTTTGCTAGTGTAGCTAAAATAGCTGCATCCAATCTCGAACAAAACAAAATCCAAAGAAACCCCAAATCAAACCAAACAAAAACAAACCAAACCGAAAAAAAAAGTGGGAAAAGGCAGTATCTGACAGCAGCAGGCAATGTGGTATCCAGCTCCCTGGCATTTTACTTGTGTATTTTCCTGCCATCTCAAGTTTTCAGCCAATCCTCAAACTCAGACCACTCATCAGATGGTTTCTAAACTTCTCTTTCTGAAAAAAGTCTGGGCAGCTGGCTCTGCACACACAGACACAAAAATCAAAATTGAATTATTAATCACACACTGAGGGTTTTTTTGGCCCTTCATTGCATGGAAGGTTTCTATCCAGACATAATTTTGGTATCTTTTCTCCTGAGAAAGTAGTGTTTTTAAATAACATTTATACCTATTGCACAGAAATACCTATGAGCATTAGGAAATATTTAAATGTATCTATAAGTGCTTTTTCAATGACTAAACCACAAAATACATTCTGTGATACAAATCTTGAAAATATTGATACTTTTATCCATAGTATTTTATCTGTTTTCACCTGAGTTTGAGTACATAATTTGAAACTATACACAGTAAAACAACAGATGGTCTTGTAAAAGATGATAAAACTATGTCCTGATTACAAAAATTTTACATTTTGCATACAACATAGAGCATTTAACATAAATCCATCATAGATGGGTTCCATGTAAACTAAGATAATTACATAAAATAGTTGTTTACTGCAGAGCACATGGTGAAGCTTACTTATGAGCTAGATAAAACCAAAACAACAGACACCTGATGGACTGAGGTCAGCAAAGAACAAGTGAAGGGAAACTGTGTGGGAAGAAAGGGAGGAGGGTTTTACTCATTTGGTGACTGGAAAAAGGGAAGTGAAGTAAGAGTCCACTCAGCACTCAAGAGTTCCTACATCACGGGATGCAAACCCTCAGGATGACCTCGGCTGAAATGTGTCGCATGACAAGCAGCAGAGTTGTGAAGGCGCTCTCACTAGTGGAGGACAGAGTTTTCTCATGCAGAAAGGAAACAAGCAGAGACTCTGGAGGCTGCCATCACTAGGTCACCACCAGGTGCTGCTGTGTGTTCTCCCAAGCCCATCCCAGTTGGAAGCAATGGGATCCCTAGGAAACGGCAATCATCTTTCACTTATTAAAATGTCTTTGGCTCTCTCCCTCCTCAGACACACCTCATGGATGTTATTGAACATGGTGAAATGACTGGATCAGTTTGGCCTGAATCAGACTGAAGTACCTTGCAAGCATTTATTTTTCTTCACCTTGTTTGATCATTTCTATAATTTCTATGAAAAAAAACCCCAACAGTGACATCCAGAGAATAATTGTATTTGGAAATGAATGGGCAAAACTGTGCGGTCTTTGGATAAGCATCTGTCAGGAACACACACATTGCTTTGAAAGTGAACCTTTCCAAACCCATGCAGAAGAACTGGTTTTCACTCAAACCTAATCTAATAAGGCGATACTAGCCATCAGACTTAATATGGTCTCTGAAATAGAGTTCCTATAGCTCCTCATCCCATGTTGCACTAGGAAAAAATCCATCTATTTTCCTCTCAGTAAACATAAGTGCACCAGTTCAGCAGCATTTTGAAGACACACACAACTTCTCTTCATTCAGACACTGCTGCCTGAAAACACTCAGTTCTCCTGAAGCCTTCTTCCCTTGACCACTGCATTCTTAACAGTTCAGGTGGAGGGAAAGAAGGTATCCCAGAAATAAATATGGCATAGCATGAAGCATAGTGAAAATCTGCAAGGTAGTATGGAACAATACCTATAGATCAGACACTGGGTACTTTTGACAGAGCAGATTCCTGCTGTAACAAAGCAGCACGTTGCCATACCAGTGATTTGCCAGCATCCTGCACAGCATGAAGGGTGTGCGTCCAGTCTCATGTTGAGAACGTTTGCATTTGGTCACAAGACAAACATACTTCCAAACATGGAGCAGAATAAGGGATGCCAGGTCCTCAAAAAGACAGTAGCAAGGAGCAGACAATAGATCCTTGCATTGTTCCCCTGTATCAGAAAACCCTAATGCTTGCAAAGGTAGTGGTTTTTTATCCAGAGACATAGAGCTCCTTTCAGTTCCACAGGGCAACCGTCTGCTGACACCTGGCTTCCCTCATGCTCCATAGGCTCTGGGCATTAAAAGCACTATGTCTCCAAACTAGACTTCTACAGGATTAGGTGAAGGTTTGCTTTTTGGAACTGCAGGCCTGTTCGAACCCTGTATGAATGTCTGTAATGTATGAAGCAAACTGAATACCTTGCACCATATCCAGTTGTTGCAAGATTTTGCTTCCTTTTGGAATTTAACTGTTGCTGGGCATCGGGAATGAGTGTGAAAGGTGTGCAGCGGGGAAGGAGATTGTATTTAATACCCATGTGTGCATATGAATCATTCATATGCACGTATTCAATGTGCATATTCAATATCATATTCAAAATATATGACATTCATTCATATTTCTGCTGCTTTCTGATGGCAATTTTTAAAAATCCCACCATATAACTCAGATTGAATGACTGCTTATTTTAAAAAGACTTGTAAAAACAGAATAGACACTTGTGTTTCAGAGCACACTACTTTTAAAAGCCATCTCACATTTCTTGGAAAATAGTCAGAATCACTTTGTAGTGCATCATGTTTTCACTATTCTATGCATCCTCTGTGTGCAGGCACTTCTTCTGTAAACAGCAAAGAATGAAGGAAGCATGCTGTACTCTGCCACATGCCACAGCAATGTTCCTTTTGGGTTTTGTACTATGGAAATATGTCACTCAAACTGCCCTGGTAATAATTTCCTCTCATGTATGAGAATAGCAGTTCTGACCTGAGGGTAGAAATCATAAAGAGTGGGATTTCTTGGATAATAGAAGATTTCTTACATGTATCCATTAGTTGTTAGCATTATCAGCCATGTATCTGGTGTTTGGGTGTTGCCATCCAAATATATCATGAATCACAATCACGGCTTTGCCTGTGCTGGCAGGAGGTTTGCAAACATACACCTTGATGTGCCCAACTTGTACTTCCTGCCCCACAGCCCTCATAGTCAAACCTGCCTCCAGTATCACATGGGCAGGGCCTCATTCATCAGCCATCTAGGAATCTGCAGGAAAGCAGAAATGAAAACCAGTTGTTATGTGCAAAAACAAATATGATTATGAGTCAATCTTCATGCAATCCTCCCCAGCCCCCTCCAGACACCTGATAATACCCACTTGGTACTGTAAGGTTGGAAGGGAAATCCCAGGTGTTTATTGTAAATAGGCTGCTGACATGTTTATTCCATAAATATTCATGAATTTCAGCTCAGTCAGCATAACCCACGAGTGTGTTAAGGCCAGAGGAAGGGTTTGTGTCAGTCCACCACTCCTAGCTTTGTGCCTGGAGCAATTCAGCATGTGATAACTACATTTCCATGTGATGTCCCCACACACTGTCCTTCATAACCACTCCTCTCATGTGGTCTTACAGTTCCTCCTCACAGGCTGGCACCTGGTAACATCTAGCTGTTACTCCTGTGGGACCCCGCTGCCAGCATGCTGGTTTTCTGACTACTGTTTCCTTCAACCTTTCATGCTGCATGTCCCTTTCCCCTTCCTCTTTAGGGAATCCAAAGCTGCTGCTGCCTACATACACCTTGCTGGTCTCTTATATCCCCTGCCATGTATAGTCCTTTCCCAGGGAACCCATCATTAACTGGCATCTCTAAAAGTTCTCATAAATCAGCTTGAAGAAGGTAAATCAGCAGAGGGTTTCTTTGCAAAGTTATAAATGGTGCAATCTGAACCGAGAGTGGTCAGAAAAATAGAGACATACACCAGTGCTGTGCATATAATACATCCTCATACATCCCAGATACGTAACTTCTCCAGAGGTATATATTTTAGAAGACAAACTGGAAACTACTCCATTTCTCCTCAAGTGAAGAAAGGTTTCTAAACAGTTCAAGACCTAAGAGGTCTTCTTAGAAGAAACCCGCAAGCTCAGTTTAGTTTCTTGTTCCTTTCAACAGGAGACAGGCCACTGTACCATCTTTTTAAACCAAACATTAAACATTTGGTGCTCCCTACTCTTGCCCTTCACAGGCATTAGGTAGTCATACACAGAGCATTTCTTCTACCCTAGTCTGAGAAGCTGTTTAACCTTGCTCTGCTGTCTTAACTAATCAAAATGGAATTGTTGGCTTATTCCCATGTAAATGCATGTACTGGAACAATATTCCTTGGTCTGGCTGGTCCCCTTACTAAAGTGAAATGCAGCATGCTGCCGATAAAAATCAAATGTGCTCTTCAATGCTTAACTGTTTTTTGTTAGGAATATATCTTAGCCATTTATCCCATTCTAGATTTTCTAACTAATTCAAATAGATGTCAAATAAGACCTATAATAAAATTTCCAATAATCTCTCTTCAGTTTCTCTGCTACAATTGTAATGCAGTAAATGGTATTAAAAAGAGTTTCAAGATTTGGTTTCTCACATAACACCCCCCCCCC
>VZTI01003488.1:798977-830481 GCA_013397865.1 Struthidea cinerea
GAAAATAAAACCAAATAACAAAACAATTTGGGTAAGACCCAGTTTGGGCAGAGTCTGATCTATGAAAACCTAATATTGCAGCCACAGCACAACAGCATCTGTGCTGTTCTCTCACCCACAGCGGTGAGCCTGGGGCTATAGCATCAGCACAGAAATAGGTAACAAGAATCCAAACAGCTCTAGTTTGAAATGCTTCTCTGCCTTCTCCTTCATCCATCTATTTATTCTTGCCAGTGCTCATTAGTCCTTGTCCAGTTCCTTCTACGGTATGCCATCAAGGTGGCTACTCCCCATTTTCTCATGCAGCATAGGAGTGCCAGACACAAATCTGTCTCCATAATAGTCCATTCCAAAGCAGAGGCTTCTCCTACCTCTAGTGAGCACTGGTGATGCTTGGATGGCAGAAATTCAGATTTACTAGCTGCTATTCTTTGAATCTACTTTTCCAGTGATAAATATTTGGGCTGCCCCTCTCAATTGAGCTTTATTTTGCCAAGGTATTTTAAAGTCATTTTTCATTATTTGGCCAATCAAGTTTAACAGAGAATTGCAAGGAGATTAACTCAGCATTTTGGAACTGTTCGCCACAGTTAAAATTCCTTTAAGCAGCTTAGTGTAACTCTGTTTATACTTGCTTATATAGGAAAAAGAAGGATCTGACTCATGATGAGCAAGCATAAAGAGAATACCCTTGGGTTAAAATTCAAATCATGCTTCTTCCAACTTACTGGCTTATCAAGCTCTAATGATACCCCAAGGTAATTTGATTTTGCTACGTACAGGAGATAAACAGATAAATATTCAGTACTGCAAAATAAAATGCAGGGTGTGATGATGCTGTATGACAACCAGTGTTTTCTCTGAGTAACTACAGACTCCTAAGGAGCAGGTGACATTCCACCTTTTATCACAACCCAGCAGGCTGGTGTCTTGCTGCACGCAGAGACAACAACATTCAACAGCTTTGCTTGCTACAGCTTCCCACTTACCAGGAAGCCAGGTTTCCTCTGACACTGGTGTACTTTTACTGCAGGATTTGACGGGGACCATTCAGAGTGTTGATTACTGTAATTAGAGCCAAATTCCCTAAAAGTCTTCTTCATGGCAGTCAAGGAAAGGGGCTCCATCTTGTGGACATTTCCTGGAGCAAGTATGGTCTGGCTGTGAAGCTGTTTACCGCGGTGCTGTTAATGCAGCGCTGAAAACAAGCTGTGATAACCAACTGCACCAGATCTCGCCTAAACTAGAGTTACGTCTGGGCTGAGAAGTGCAAAAACCGCCTCATTTCCTTCTCTCAGGGCAAACCATCCTCCCGTTCCTGAAGGTATGAGGCATCCTGCCTCAATACTGCTTTTAAAGAAAGACCTGAAGGGGACTTCTACATACTGCTTGCAAATTCCTTACCTGCTCACTGAAGAGGGAGAACGAGAACAAAGAAGAGTGAGCAGAGATGAGGTCAGGGCATCCACCACCAGCGAGGTCAACTAACCAACCCAAGAAACAATTTCTCAGGTACCACAGAGGCCATGGCACACGTGGCCACATGCTGTGAGCAGCAGGAGAACCTGGGTGCCCAGAATGGCTGGAGACACCCTGTGCCAGCCCTGATGACCAATGTCTCCGTGCCTTTGGAGAACAGTACAAGCAGGCTTTCACATCTCTGCTATAAAATCTGTTTACACAACGTGCAGCTGCATCCCACACACGCTATCCCACACCTACGACACCTGGATCATAGGGACAAGAGTCACCTAAAGAGGCTCCCCACTGAATGCTTATTTTTAAGAAGATGCATAGTATTTGGGAAAACAGGAAAAAGCTGTTGCACGTGCAGTGCATGTTTCTAGCCCACTTCAAACAGGTTTTGTCGCTGTTACGTCCGAGGCACATAAAGAGAACGACACAGAGTCCAGGCTCATGAACAAGTGGAAGCCGAAGCTTCTTTTTTAATAATTTTCTGACGACTATATAGGATAGATGGCAAAAAGTGTGTTGAATGGCAATAGGTAATTGGTTCCTCGGCCATCCACCCCTTGAGAGGATTGGCCAAGTCTTAAGATACCTATTCCATAATATTTTCAAAGTCAAAGCCATAACAATCTTGCAAAACAGCTTGCGGGTGCAAGAAGTTCATGAAACTGTGACCTTGTTTAAAATAGTTTACATAGGAAAGACAGTCTTCTCACAGGATATTGAGAAAAGGCTGAAGAACTTCTCTGCTTCTAGCTTTTTAGCACCTACAGGTTTTAACACCAGTAACACAACCGGCATTTTTCACTTCAGGAAAAGCTACAGCAGACACTGCTTTCAAAGCTCCCTCAAATTCCTATTTCCAAGAGCTTCATCACGCTCGTCCCTTGTCTCCTACAAATATGACATCATGTATGGCGCTGTCTTCACAAAGCCATGACACTTGGAGAATTTTTCTGAGGTTATGTAGGCACAGGAGTGGTGCCAAGGGCCTGGAGCTCTCCTTGGCACACATGGGAACATTGTGGAACTGGGACCTGGACGTTTGGCAACACAAGATACATCTAGTGACCCGGTACAGCCCTCTGGGGACATGGGCTAACAGAGACTTGTGCCAAAAGCACCAGGTCAGGTCAGCATGGGGATTTTGGGGATCAAAGGAGGTTGGAGGTTGAAGGTGCCCTTGGAACTCCTGTTGTCCAATCTTCTGCCATGGGCCAGGATGAGACCATACCTAGTTTTACTATACCACCACTCAATGTTTTACTCATCGTGAAGGGTTTTGAAACTCTCTAAAGAGGGAGATCCTCTCATTCTCTGGGCAGGTTGCCCCAGAGAAGTTGTGAAACATCTCAGAGCTCCGTGGTTCCCCTGATGCCTGCTGCCTCCTCACCTTCCCCTGTGCCCTCCTGACACAACCTTCTCCACTGCACCTGTGGAGGGTGAAGACGGAGGCAGCCCCCCAGCCCAGCCACCCCGAGTCCCCAGCCTTGCCCCACTCCCACTGAACTCCAGGCTGAACAACCCCAACTCTCTCACCCTGTCTCCAAAGGAAAGGTGCTCCAGCCCTCTCACCACCTTTGTGGCCCAAAGGTTATTTTGGCCTATAACCTGCTCCTGATGCCTTCCTTCATTCCTGAGAACCATGAAGGCAGCCAGTGGCTAGGTCTAGTGAATTATTTGTTTTTGTCAGCACACTCCCAGCCACCCTCTTCCTAGGGCAAGTCAGGAGCATTTCAGGACATGTGTGTCCTTTTGGCACTAAATTAAGCCTGGTAGTCCTAGGACTCTGATCTAGGCATGTCTGCATGCACCCATTTTTCAGTCATCCTGGGCACATTCATCTCCTCCTTTGCCTTTGGAAAATATTTTGTTCCTAGTTTGTCTGGAAAATTTGTGCATCCGTTTTCTATGCTGTTCCTCAGAATTAAAAAGCAAAAGCTTAAGTGCTTGACTGTAGTGAACCTAAAAGAAGACAACCCTAACAATCCCCTCCATGACTGAGGACTGCCTAATGAAAGCATTACATAAGCTAATAATGTTTTCAGTTCTAACTCTGTGTCATGCACAACAACCAGGCTTATTTACCAGTACTGGAAGAACAAAAGAGTCTCAATTCCAGCATTTTATGGATGGCAAATAGCAGCAAGTCACACTGATGATAAATGTATTGTAGTGTACCTTAAAGTGAACATTTTAATGTACGGCAGTGACCTCGGTTGTGTAATTCTGTTAGTCCTTGAGTTTAAGCGATAACCACTTGTGTCATGGATCTCATGGTCCCCAACACAACTGAAAAGAAAAATGACTGTGTTAATACACCTTAAAGTGCCCTTATTTACACACTCAAAAAAAAAAAATCCTTCTTTCTTCTTCTGCCTGAAAACTCACTGACTGCAAAGCAGAACCTCTGACTTGGGAAATAAGCAGCACAGATTCCCCTATTAGTTAGAGTCCATGGATATAAATATTTTCCATCTGCAGTGGTCTCACAATATAATTTTTATGACTGTGGCTCACTGTTGCCTTATCTTCACCAGAGATGAAGGCAGCAAAGAGTCTTAAGAGACAATTCCCTGGCACGGCAAGGCAAGGTAACTGCTGCCAAGTCCATGCTTTGACACCATCAGGGTTGTATTCCATAAAGAGGGAAGGTTCTCCAGATTTCTTGTGGCACAGTGGTGGTATTTCTTTACACACCCACACAAAATGATTGTGTGTGGATCAGGCTGTGGGCTGTGGATCTGGGTAATAGAAGGTGCAAGGAAAAGGATACCAAAATGTGAACCCTTTTGCAAGCAACAGAGTGATAGAGGAACTCCTGCTCATGTCAGAAAGAGTAATTATCAAAAATCAGGATGTCACACACAGAAATGGCCCCCTTCCTGTAATTAAACAGGAACGGCTACTGACATATTGAATAAGGACTCCGAAATGTATGGATGCATTAATACAGCTGGGCATGCAGCTGTGAGAGACTGGAAGGATTGCTGGCTCGAAACATTTCAGGCACATGTGTGAGGCGCAGGGGCAGGTCAGGCCTTGCCTTTGGTGAGGCGAGGCGCTGCCCTGCACACCCCACACCCCCCAGCCTGTATCCCAGCCCTGCAGTGCCCACCAATCCCCGGCACAGCCGAGGCAATGCTCCACACCTGCCTCTGGAGCCCTAGTCTAGCCCCAGAGTGGCCAGATGATGTGAAGTTCCACCTGGGGGAAGGGCCCAGGAAAACCAAAGGCAATGCAGTGCAAAGGGTACTTAAACCGAGACATGTGGCAAGCGTATCATGACCCTACCTCCCCTTCGAATGTCTGCCAGCTGAATGCTGCTGGAACTAGGAGTGGTAGCTACACTTGTTCTTTTCTATGTCTTTCCTTCTCCCTTCTTCTAATTCCCTCTTCTTTTCTTTGGAGTTTTGAGTAATTTAAAATCAAATGGGCTTGGAGTTTGCTAAATAGAACGGACGAGGTTAACACTTTGTGAGATGTTTCATGTTGATAGAATGCTGCTCTAAACCTTTTGCCAAAGTTCTCTGACTTGCTGTAGATGCCAGTGAAGTTTGGTTTTTTTCATTATTTTGGCCTCTTGAGAATATTGTTGGTATTTCTCCCATGCATCTAACGCAGAGTACATAAAAAAGTGTAAGCCCTTTCAAGAGGCTCATTGAGCAAGTATTGTTAACATGCTCGGTCTGCTGAGGTGTGTGGACAGCCAGCATGCCGTGACCATACAGTTGCACTGATAGGATAACAATGTGTGAAACTGCCAGAAATTCCTGATATCAAAGGGAAATTCATATTAATGTAGCTAGCCTTAACTTACGGCAACATTAAACAAGGTGGCAGGGTGAGAAACTGACAGATGTAGAAAATAAAAAGGGCCATGGGTTCCTTAGAGAATCTCTGAGTAAACACTAGTTGCCAAGTCATTACCAAGGCAATGAAATAAAAAACCCACACAAAGCCAGTGTGTATGTGGGGATGCTTATTTTTGTTTATACATTATGTTGTTGGGAGGATATAAGGGTGTTAAAGGGGAAGAACTTGAGAGAGGAACAAGGATATAACATGAAGCAAAAAATATAATCAGGATTGAGTGAACCCTGTGCCTGATCACCACAATTTAGACCACGAAAACAAACCCACTGTTTCTGCAGTGTTCGTGTCTGGGTAGCTTCTACAGGAGGGACTGTTTATGTTTTGCCTTGATGTTGATGAAGGAATACTACAAATATCCTTCTTAGTGTCACCAAGGGAGTACCTGGAGGGTGTCACCTAACAATGTCATTCCTTCCCAACTCCTTAGTATAGCCAAGTGTTTGTTTCAGGCATGGGAAATTTTGCCCAGCACAGCTGAGAAAAATACTTTGTAGATAACTAAAGAAAGTGTCTGTATGCAAACCCAGGGTACTTCCATGTGAACACCTATGACCACCAATCATCATATCAAAATAACGCCAGGAATTACTCAAGTAAAGTCATGATGAAGTCATGCTCACTAGCAAAGGCAAATGGATAAACACTATCATTACTATCAAGGTCATAATGTAAAATAATGAAGTAAATAAAAAGTGAGAAAATTTCAAAAAAATTTTAATGCCTAATCATCCTTTAGTCCGACTTTTATTTCACAATCTTCTGTAAATATTGCAAAAAATAATTTAAAGCTATAAATTAAAACGTTCCTATTTTAGTTTGTGACAATTTTCAAAATATTTTTTCCCTTGACTGTTTTCTTCTCTCAAATTAAATCAATCACTGATCTTGAAGCCTAGCATTCCTTTCTGCTATTGTCAAACAAACATTTTGATCCAATCAATCATATCCCTTCTAGCTTCTTCAATATAAGGTTTATCTTCAGGTTTCATATCTTCTGGCTTCAGTTGTGCAAACCCATGAACTTGCCCAGGATAAACTTTAATTTTATATGGAACTTTACAGTACTCTTTCAGCTTGTCCTCCAGTAAGAAGATCTGTAAAAAAAAAGCATTTTTTCCATTACATTATGGGGCTTTTTTAAGTTTGCCAAACTTTCTGTTTCTCATAGAGAAAATGCCTCTTTGGGTGTAAGACCAAACTTTTTTTTATTTTTTTTTTTCTGTATGGATGAGTCTAAGAACCTCAACAGTTGCAGCAAAGATGGTTTGGTAAATCTCATTGCCATAAAGGAACAGGTGTGTTTCTGTTCTTAGGCTTGTAAACTACACTTTAAGCTCTGATCTTTTGAGAGAACATATTCCATAAACCTTAGTGACCATCAGTCCAAAATATTTTGATAGTCTTCTGACTATGGAGGGCTTTTTTATTTTTTTGGTTTACTGAAAAACAAAAAGACATTGCTCCTGCACAATGTTTTGGTGATTAGTTCACACATGTTTACATGCAAAGTACTAATCCTGTGTTTAATCACCATATACATTTTCCAGCACAGTTTGTGCTTATTTCCATTAAAAGTCAGAAAATAGAAGAATGAACATTTGTTTTGCCCCACAAGTTTACTTCTATGCTTCTACCCATTGTGCACATTAGAGAGAGTACTGTGATTTATTTCATGGCTTTTTGTTGGTTTTGTTTTTTTTTCATATGGAGCCCTTTTTTTTTCAGAGCAGAAAACTGTATTTGAGGATTTTTTTTTAGTGCAGGAATTTTTTCTTACACAACCTGCACAGAAAGAAAGCTTCAGGAGAAAAAGGTGTGGTTTCAATGTGTAACACATGACAGAAGAGATGCATTTGCCAAAATTGTGCCCCTGGGAAAAAGACACATCCATCATAAAATGAGGACAGGGAGTGAAGGATTTGTTTTCCTGTGTGAAGGAGGCACATAGGAGGTATAGATGAACATGCTGACTAGTGCAGTTAGAAGTAAATATTGAATGACTTCTGCATTCCCAGAGAACACTGCCAGTTCTCCAGTCAGACACTACCCCAAAAAACAAGCTGTGCTAGAGGTGGTATGTTTTCCTTGTCACTGAAGAAAAAGAGTTTACTCACAGAAGAGGGCACCAGTTTCCTACCCATATACTTACCCAGCCTCTCACATATGCTTACAGAAGGGGTTATATCAGAACATAGATGGCAGCCAGGAGTCAAAACATTTGAGTCTACAAGTTGTTATTATCTCAGCTAAAATTCGTGCCCGCGCTTTCGGCACAGTTCAGTTTATCCTCTTGTAGCAAAAGCAATTAATCATTGGTCCCCATCATCAGAAAGTTCAGTTACTGAGCTTCAGAAAGGAGCTGAAACCACTTTTTCCCCCCCCTTCAGTGTCCAGATTCAGTGGTTTAACTACCTGATTTCTCACCCATAGCAGTAGCATACAAGTTTTTGAGATGCTTGGCTCATATCAAGTTGGATATCCCTGCCCAATTTCACACTCTGCCTATCTAGCCACTCTGATGACTGTTTTTTACTGTATTTCTCACCTCAAAAAAGAAGCTTTGAATAACCTAGACAAGATAGGGGGGAAGTTGAAATATAAACAGAACGATCCAACCTGTCTAATTTTTTGTATCTGAAAGTGGTTTCTAACAAGGATTTCTGTGTGGGATAAATGAACTATGGGAAAAGAAGAAGTCTTTCCAGAACAACAACTTACCTGATCCAAAGAAATAGTGTGGTCTTTCTCACCAAAAATGAAAAATGTGGGATTTAGTAAACTGTATCTTTCTTCAGAGTCTCTAACTATTCCTATAATGTTTTGAGAAACAGTCTATTAGTGAGGTTAGCATTCCTGCAAGATAAATGGCAAATTAAAAGACAAAATTTCATTTTAAGTTTACTCATTAGGTGCTGTAGTGGTTTAGTCACCCCCAAGACAGGTGCATTACTTAGATCAGGACAGTGGCTATTTGGATGGAGAAAAAGCATTTGGAAAGCATATTTCGCTGCTCTCCAGGTACTAAAACAAGGAATTAATTTTTTTCTTGTTTACATTATTCTTGAAATTTTTATACCAATATAGCCTATTGCTGAAATAACCATAATTAAAATCTCCAACTCACCTTTGAGTTGAGTATTTATAGAAATTGTTACAAAGCAATGAGTAGAATTACAAACTATGCACAGTCATGTGAACCCAAGTAAGTTTTCATGTGTTCTACGCTACCATAGAGGGACACCCCAGCGGTTAATTGAGGATTTTTCAGCATCAAGTGATGTACTGCCATTCCACCCCAGGAAAACCCAACGATACCAATCTTCTTTGCACCGCATTGTTCCTTTAGATACTTCAAGACAACATCAGCTTCCCTAAGACATATAAACAAAAGCAAACTAAGGAATCTATTGCAGAACCAATACTTGACAATTTAAAAAGTAAATTACAAGACATACATGATATTTTTTCTGTGTCTGCACCTCCAATCATTTAAAACAGAGATTACTTTAAAAAAGCACATTTCAGGCTAGAGCAGTGGCTTCTATTTTTAGATGAGAGTTAACATCTCTGGTCCTAGTTTAGGGAAGTACAGGTGTAGGCACTTAAATGCTTACCTGAATTGTCACCTGCTCCTTTGTTTTCAAAATTAGTAAATTTTTATTTGAATCACTTTGTCTAGGACAGGACAACTAAAGACAAGACATATCTGCAAGTAGAACAACACCTTGGATTATGGACTGTCGGAATAGATAAGCTTCACTGTACTATCTCTACAGAGTTCACCTATTTAGATAAAGATTTTTCCTATGCAATTGCTGTTGCACAAGTTAATACTAAAATATCCTACCAAGGCCACATGCAAGAATGTTATGCTAAAGTAGCAATTACTCAAAATTACACTGTCAGTAACTACAATGTTTAAAAAAATAACTTCTGCATGAGGTGTAATGAAAAAAAAGATGAAAAATATTTTCATTGTAGGTGACAAAAAGTAATTTTTTTTTAAATTGCTGACTTCTTAGGTCTCAATAATTTTATCTTCTTCATTACCTACAGAGTTTTAAATTAAGTTTAAATGCAGCCTGCATAAACTATTAACTCTATTTTCAAACGTTAAGTAGAGTTGTTTGGTCATTCAGCTTTGGTAAGGCTGACCAAAAAAAACCCAGTATGAGAGTGACATGAAGAGGACATTGTGCCCTAGGCCTGTGGCCGTGGTCTCTCAGATTTGGTTTGTTTGAAAGGGTACTAAGAAAGTCATGGGTATGTTGGATTCCATGTTCTCTGAAAGAGCAATGGATCTAAGCTGGAATGTTCACCTACAAGTGAACCCTCAGAAGGCAGCAAAGGCATGTCCTGAGATCTTAATTTTTTGAGACAGTATCCACGTATCTGCTCCTCTTTGGAGTGGGATTCTTTTTGTAACTGTTAGTCATTTGTCTTTTCAAAAATTTGGTCGTGGTTTCTGCAATTATATGGTCAAAAACTTTGCTGAGAGACATTGAAGATGTAGCTGTTGGAACGTCTGGACAGGGTCAGAAGAATACTTGTGGCTTGCAGAATGGTAGCTGAGTAATAAGGTGTCATTGCCTCCCTATCATCTTCTAAAGTTTTGAGCTGTGGTAAGAGATGATGAAGAAGCAGTAATGCTTCCCATAATTCTGGGAAGCCTTGTTACTGGCACTGTTACGTTGCACAGATAATGATCCCTCTATTTCACACTGAAAAAAATAGTACAGTGGATCAAAGGTGTCTTAGGTTTTGGTCAGCCTAGCAAATTTTTATGTAGTGCTGCTCAGGAGAATCTCATCAGTACCTTTCATAATCTGCAAGGTAGAAAGCAAGATGGGCACATGACAACTGGCAGATAATATCTGCAGCTGTAGAAGAATTTTCCTCTTTATCTTAAGGAACTGGGGACAGAATCAGCACTTGTGGGTGAGAGTGCTGGGTATTTTGTTGCCTGTGAAACACTGTGAGCCTGTGTGGCCAGTATAACATAGTTAGAAAAGGGCCCAGGAAAACAAGATGGGGACAATAAGCAGTGATGGGCAGAGCAGATGATCCTTTTCAAATCCCAGCCAAGACAGTGCCCAGAACCACAGAAGAATCCCCCAGAATAAGAAATTATGGTTGTGCAGCCAGCTTGCCCCGCTGTGAGATGCCACTTCTAACATTTCATATAAATTCCCCTTGTTTGCTGGATGCTTTTTAAAGTTCAAGTACAAATACGTGTCTTACTTGTCTACTTTCATAGGATCATGATTTTTCATCCAGTCAGGGAAGTCAACCCAGTGATCAGTAGATTTCCAGGGTTCTGTCCCCTTGAAGAAGTCTGGGCAGATGGTTCTGTGTGAGATATGGAATTCAGTCAATTTTCATTGAATCTGTGGATGTCTAAATGTCTCCTAATATCTTCTAGTCCAGAGTACACATCTACATGATTACAGTCTGAATCATGTTTTACTCATCCTATTCTGGTAATCAGCAGAGCTAAAAGTATATGTCTTTGTATGGAAAAAAAAGAAGACACAAATAAATGCTCATTGCTTCCTTAGACACACTTAATACAAAAGTAAAGGGATTAAACAAACCTCCTGATTCTATATAAACACATATATACTTCTTTGCTATTACAAGCTAAAGCAAATGTTCAAAAGGTTTGGTTCTGAAAAGCTTAAAATAGATACCGCTGTTTCTCTTTGGATCACCCGCTCTGCTTCATAAGCACAAACACAGGCACTTCAAGAGTCCTTGTGCCTTTGTGCTCAGGTAGCCATTTTTCCTGGGTCAGTTTTAGTATCTTTGGTGGCTCCATGGAAGTGTTTTGTCCATTTTCTTTTTAACTTGCTCGGACTGAAATGGCATGGTTGCCTTCTGTATGTTGGAAACATCATATGCCATGCCTTGCTTTGGGCCTGGTGATCTATCAGTGCATTTAAGGGGAAGACAGGAAAGAAAGTTGCTTACATATATCCATGACCTGCCATCAAATCGACTATGTATCTAATATCTGGAAATTGCCATCCAAATACATCATGAACCACGATCACAGCTTTGTCCGTGAAAAAAGATGGTCTACAAACATATGCCTTAAGGTACTCAATTTGTACTTCATGTCCAAGGCACCCATAGTGAGACCTTTCTCCAGTATCATATAGAAAAGGATCAGCCATTTGGAAACCTAAAAAAAAAAAAAAGCGGAAGAAAAAGACAGCAAGAATGTAAAAATAATTTAACAAAAGTTGTACTGGGAGCAGTTAGAAAAGAACTGCAGTATGGATTTGTAAACTAGATTTCAATGCTGTGTGCCCCTATGCCCTTGAAAGGGATTGCAAGAAAAGCATATGTGCACACCTCATTCAGAATATTTGAGAGTATTTGGTTTTGTCCTTTCTCCAAAAGTAGCAATTAGAGACAATGAGCCAGTAGATGTGCTAGACAGATTAAAGTCAAAAGTTGTTCTGACTCTCTGTGTCAGGAGCTTGGAATGGACTCCGTGCAAAAAGTAGATTGTGATCGTGTAATTAAAAGTGGTGTTACAATGCATCTATACAAGGAATCCAATTAAGTCTGCAGGGGCAGTGATAATAGTGGCATTTCCTAGTCATGTGCTGACTTTGAAACTGTCCTTGGGGGTGCAGTGCACAGGCATATGCATTATGACTGTCTCTGCTTCATTATTTCTACATCAACCTCTTATTTTAGCTTACGTTGTAACATGTACTTCATAAAACCATCTAATCTTCATGGAAGAGCAGCAAATTCCTGTAAAAATACATGCCTTCCTCAGCTCTCCATTAACTAGAGCAGCAGAGGGCTACATTTCACGGAGTAATGGGAAATTTTGCCTAGGCAATATGGACACATTCGGAACCATGGTAAGGATAGACTGAAGAACAGAGAGTTGATGCCACAGAGACTCACCATTTGCTTATGCCCTACACAACACTTCCAAGTTTGCATGATTCACTCTGGCTCAATAAAAGAATCCAAATTTTATATGCATTTAGACTGCTTTATACCCAAGATAATCATCCTCCCTAATGCATAGTGTAGAGACACTGTTCTTCTCCATCCTCTCCCAACCCTGGGGCTGCTGTCACCACATCTGGCAGGGCCAGCACTGAGTTTGAGCAAATACACTTGATTACAACCATAACCTCTGGCTGATATTGGTGTAGACATACAGGAACTGGGCAAACATGTCTTTACTGCTCTAATCAAGCTCATTCAGATAAAGCCATGAGATGGATGATCTCTGATCATCAGTAATCCCCAGTGCTGATAACTGAGAATTGATTACATGTGTTAATTGTTACCCCACCTTTTCCAACATCTGAATGTCAGGCTTGGTGCTAGGAAGCACGAAGTAGTCTGATCTTCAGAATGAAAACCTCGATTGTTTGGGCATTGTATGAAAGTGGGAGTTGCGGTGCTCGTTGGAGATTATCTCCTACTCTAAGCCCCCCATAATGCTTGAAATGCCTGAAAATGCTTGAGAGAAGTCTGTTCATACGAAAGTGCTTCCTACCTCTCTTCTTATAACACAAGATGAATGAGCTTGTTGAAGTACAGGAGGCTGCCTGGAGAAACCACAGGCACTCCCAAAGATAGCTAACACTGCTGCCTTCTGAGATGGCAGCCACAGTCTTACTCCACTGCGGTCTTTTGTTCAGAAGGGCACAACCTATGGTGTCCCCTTCAAGGAAGTGGTGTTTAGGAGGCATTAAACTATGCAAATAGTTGTGAACCAGCCTACTCCCTATCCATCAGTTGCTTCCCAGAAACCATTTCTTTGGCCTATGCTGACTGAGGCCAGGCCAGCTGGCTCCTTTCCAGGCACCAGGCAGTGGAGAACGTTAGTAAATAGTCAGCCACACCTGAACCACTTAGAAGTTTGATGGGATCCTGTTCAGTCAGAAGCTTTATTTGCTCGCGCCTGCTTTGTCCCACGCAATGTGGTGTGGCAAAGCAACACGCCAGGATATTTCCAGTCTCACCTCATTCCCTCTTCCCACCGATTTCAGCCATTACACTTTTCCTTTTCCTGCTTTCCCCATGGCACAGTTCCAAGCAGGCAGCATCTTGCCTTTATGCCCCACTCCTCATCACTGAGCTCCAGCACAGAGGAGATATAGGCCCTGCTGGGAACAGGGGGAAAAGTGACTGCTGCTAATGGGGAAAACCACAGATATTGATGAATCTTGTGTCATACTACTAGTCCTTAAGAGAAAGCCTTCTTAGAGCTTCTCCTTCTCTCCAGTGGTCCTGCTCTTCCTCAGGTGTCTTGATATCATTCAGCTTTCATGCAAGTAACCTAAAAACTGAGGAGAGTGATTTACACAACGCAAAGGTGGGCTCCAGCAAAGGTGGTACGACAAACCTGAACTACTGATTTCTAGGAGCAACAAATCACATAGTTATATTGTGCTGAGTCTTAGTTTTCATCAGGAAAAAACAAATCTCTACTTGGAAAGTGAGGTTAAAAATCTTTTTAAAAACGATCAGATTAAATCAAGGCAAAGATCCTGCTAAGGACAATCTCCACTTCTCAGAAAGTGAGCATGTGATCTCGAAGTGCTGTTTGGCAGGACCTTGGACTACTGATGCCAAGATGTGACATCTCTGCCCTTTTACTGGGTTGAGCGATAATATTTTAAGCTGCAGCAGCATTTCATTTCAATGCTAAGGGCTCAATGGACCAAACAAGGAAAAGAATGGAAATTCATTACCATAAGGGCAAAAAAAATTATTACGGTTCTTTAGTGTGAACTTGGAACATAAATAATCAGTGTCCTCAGAACTATTGCTGTGCCACAGCTTGTAGCAAAGACTCAAAATGAAATTCTTTCCCAAAGCTGACAGCCTTTATCTTCACCTTATCTGCCCCTTGATACTTGTCTTTGTGCAATTTTTTACTGAAATCAAAATAATAGTCTCTCTTTAAAGAAGTAGTTTTTGCTGATTGTTTCATTTCTTTTCAAAGAGCTATACCTACTTGCTTAGCAATTTCAGATTTTCCCTTTCAGCACAGGTAAAATAGTTATCCTTTTCAGCTGTCAACTCAGTCTGTATGGACCAGTTTGCCATCACTTACCTGGAGTGCAGGATCCTGTTTCAGCCCAGCTTGCTTCTTCTGCTCAGTGAGACACCAGCTAGATTGCTCTAAACAGAAAAAGAAGAAAACCAGTTCTTGCTGACAGTTTTGCTCCTGGTGCTGCCCATCCAGTTTTCAGGCACTCTTCAACTCTTCTGCAGATTTTGGGATTGGCAGGTGAGGAGGAGAGGCTTCACTCAAGAGTCATCCCGAACGGAAGGGGTGGGGACAGATCACGCAGAGAGGCAGTCTGCAGCAGGCTCCACATCAGTTGCCTTTACTCCACCTTTTATTTATTTATTGTCTAAGGAGTTTAGAAAGATGCACCCAAACACTGTACTACACTATGATGTATGTGATGCAGCCATTTAAGACACTGCAGAGGCTTTAGACGTCAGTATTTGTAACTGAGACATTTAGCATCGGTGGTGTGTTTGCTGATGCATTTTCTTGAAGAATATTCATATACTTTATTGACTATAATAAATGTTGTTAATGAAATTTGAGGCAAATTAAGATGAATCTGTCCTGGCAAACTTGCAGCTTAAAAAACTTACTAAGTCTCCCTAGCACACATATTAAACATTTTACAACCACACCCATAAGTATTCTCAACAAGTCGAAAAGTGTTCCAGATTATTTGTGATTAGACTTGCATTCGGCAAGCAAGAAAGACTTGAGTCTGTGGTGGCTCACTGAAATTTTCCATTCCTATTTCCACAATGGCACTGTATGCAAGGAACATTAACTTAGCCCTCAGGCTGACATACACTCATTTTCTCTGTGTGTACGCATGGTTTGAGTGTGTATGCATTTTGTGGGGAGGGAGGGCGTGCAAATGAGAGAGACAAAAGAGCACAAAGAAACTTATAATGTAATTTCAAGACGAAGATCAATAAAGAGATTTTTATTCTTAGTATATATGACAAACAAGTTCCCCAGTCACCCAGTAGATTCTCAGGAGTACTCTGTGTGGTAGGGACCACAATCTGAGGATGATGTTAAACAGGTGATGGATGGACCCAGTTCACCGAACTTCAGACATTTACAATGACGATGTCTACATGTCAGCAAGGTGTCTACACTCCCACAGTGTCATCAATATTTAGAGTATGATTCTTTCTCCACGGGTGTCTTTTTTTGAATGAAAATAGGTAGTCCCCTAGATGACCCAACTAGTGCAATAAGATTGCTGTGCTGAGTGCATAATAACCCAGGCACAATGAGTCCTACATCTCTGCACTGTGGGAGCTGCACACATCTCAAAATTAAGGTTTGTCATGACCAGAAAGAGGATGTTCATCCTGTCATACGGGTCAGGAGATTTGCACATCAGGATTGTACAAGAAACCATTAAAAAGATTGCTTGTGTTGCAAGGGATGGAGTGGGGAGACTTGACTGAAAAGATCCGGTTTGTACTTTGATATCAGCGGCATCTTGCTTGACCTTGTGTAACCCCACCCAGGTGGGTATCTTGTACTCAGATCCACAAGACTGAAGTATTTTCTTCCTACCTCACCTCCACAGAGCTTGGATTCATCCAAGCTGCAGTCCCCTGGAACAGACCAGGCCAGCAGAAGCGTATATTTGATCCTACACGCATCTCATGACTGTAAACCCTGTGTTGGTGCCCAACCTTGGAGGTGGTTAGGGTGAAAGGAGAGCAAAGGAGGCTTGCCCTAATGCAAGCCTTTGCCTGCCCACTGTATTTATATTAGACCTGCAAACCCTCTATCATTCAGATCTCTCATACGTGACGAGACTGTCTTATTCCCTGTAGGATACAATCACCTCTGCAACGGACTCAGGATTATGGAGATCATTGCACTCACGAACTTCCTACAGTCTCAAGGAACTTATGCATCTAATTTTTTATGCCTGCTGTGAACATCTCTATTTTTAGGGTTTAAAAAAAAAAAAAAAGGAAGAAGACAGATAAGAGTTGGAATGAGCACAACAGATTTACTAGTTCAAACACACAGTGGTGGAATTTCTCCTTCACCTGAGACACACAGCTTGTTTTTGTTTGGCTTGACTTCTTTTTTTCCTGAAGGCTTGCACTGATACTTCTCTGACTGCTCCTCCTGGTTTTACAGAAATGTGCATAGAATAAAGCCCAAAAGTTAATCAACACAGCTGTTGGCTACAATTTTAGCTGTATGTCAATAAAAGAAACAAGATCCTATGGCATGCAAGCCTGCTGCCCTGAGGCAAAATAGAAAGGTATTCTCTCCCAGATGACTACTGATATCTAAAAACCCAAAAAGGCAGGTACTCTGGTGGCATCTAATGCAGAAGTGAAACACTCAGATGGAGAAACCAATGACAAGCTTAGACATGCCCGATTTACAGTCACCTCATACAGTATTTGGAGTGCTGCTGGTAAAAACAGATTCGTCAGAAAGTTGAAATAATTACAAATGTTATACTTATGTTGTGAAAAAACCTGTTCAAAGCATCTCTGTTGAGTGATAGGATTGCAGCCTAGAAGCTGCAGACGAGGCAAGAGGGACAGCAGGACTCCCCCCTCCTCTTACGAGGTGCCAGCCAGCAATAGCAGATTTGTTAAGGGGTTACCACTGCCGAGATACCTTGTGAGGGACTGGTAAGGAGGCTCTTAGGAAGGACCACAGCAGAGGCACGGTGGGATGGGGTCAAAATGCAGCTCTGTGGAGCCAGCTGTAGTGCCGCTGGGGACTCTGTACCCTGTATCTGCCTTCATAGCAAGAGGAATCCTTTGGGATTTGGGTCTCTTCAGGAGGGGAGCATAGCTATTCCCTCTAATAGAGCTTCACTGAAAGGACAGCCTTACTAGAGAGCTTGTAATCTGGACCTTGGTTTGGTGCTTTTTTTTTTCTGTGTGTTATCCCAATTCCTTTCCCTCCATCCAGTAAAATGCTGCATACCTAAAGTTATCTACTGAGTCATCACTTGGGAGGGGAGCAAAATGTTTTAACAAATCTGATTTAATACTACAGGTTTCTGGCTTGGGTGTCCAGTCAGTGTTTGAATAAAGACCCTTTATCAGGTCAGCTCTTCGTATTGCAAATCAAGGCTTGGCAGGAGGTTTACTTGTACAGACACTTTATTTGACATAGGTGAAAACTAGTCTTACACTTACAATTTTGTTCTTTACCATTTACCTAGCATGGTACTCTGGAGTTGGTGGCTGCCTTTGCCTGGAACATTACAAAAATACTCCAAGGAACCCTCTGATTTGGTTAGTAGTGAGCCATATCCCTCACTCTTTCCCATGCTTTCCCACGTGTCTAAGAAGAAAGGCTCCGAAGTCTGTCCTCTGTGGGAGTGAGTGACCTTATCTGCTTCATCTGGTGCATCATTGGCAGGCATGACCATGTTCCCTGGGCTGATGAGAGCACCCGCTGCTCCTCACAGGGCACCAGGACCAGGGTGATTGCTGCTTCTTCACTATAAATCTTCACATCTCTCACCATGCTTCCACTCCCTTGTGATTTTATTTGCTGCTAAAAAATAATAGACTCCATCTGTCATCATCTCTCCCTTTGGCCATCTCCTCATTGCATCCACCCCCTCTTCCTTCTGTTCCACTCTGTTCCATTTATGTAAGCTATTTGAAGCCACTGGTTTCAACTGGTTTCTGGTTATCCCTTTCTGCGTCCTGGGGTTTTTCTGGGGTAGGTTAGGGTCAGCTCTCAGAGCATACATGTACTTATCTATGTAAAATCAAAATTATTACTTTGACCACAGGGATAGAAGGATGATCTGCAAATTATAGTTTTCCATAGGTATGTTGCTAGTTTGCTTGTTGGCAATGTAGAACTGGTTGACCCAACAGGTTCTGAGTTTCTCATGCCTGGCTTGCGTTAATTTTTACTTAAATTGTGAATGTTTATTCTCAAATTTCCTATTTTTCCTGAAAGAGCTTGTGGGATTTCAGAGGCTGTGCTTTGTGAACTTTATAGAAGAAGGGTGGAGTATAACTTTAATTATGCCATGCAATAACAGGAAAACTATTCTAATGTTGTGAGTGACATTCAAAGAGGGGGATTAAAATTCCTTACCACTGTCCAGGTGTTTCTAGGTTACTCAGTAGCTCTTCATTTTATTAAGAAACACTTTTAATGAAATTTCAGTACAAGGCAAATGATTCCAAATAATAATTAATATTACTAGCAGTATATAGGGAAAATACTACATTCTGGAGCAATGGCTCAAAAACAGATCAAAGGCGGCATCAGTTTTTCGCTGAACACTTTAAATGCAGACATGAGCAAGACAATAAAATTAAGAGTACATGGATAACTGCGCGGACTAAGGGTTGAGTTCCTTCTCTAAAAATGAAATATCTATTTTGTGCATGATTTAAGATTATGTCTGTTGTCTATTTCTTACCAGATATTTTGTCTTCTTCTCTAAAACTACAAAAATTAAAAATCCAGTAATTACTAAAAAACACTTTTTTCCCCACTTATCCACCACTCAGAGAATTACTTTCAATGATTAATTAATTCCATATGTTTAGTCATTGAAACTGAAATTTGTATGCAGAATTGTCGCCATAAAATATTGATTTAAAAAGACATATATTTGGTCAGTTTTATTCCAGAGCATAGGTCCTTTACCTTTTTTTTTTCTGTTTCTTTATTTGATGTGTGTTGTCTTGTACAAAACTCATCTAATGCTCATTTTATATTTCAGAAACTTTCTGGGATTAATCAGCTGGAAGGGAGTGATTTTGTTTCCCTGTGATTGAGGCCATATTTGCACTGAGATGTAAATACTATTTCAGTCTTCAGTACAAATAAGCTGTCCTGGACAAAAAGCTGCACCTTGTGCCCATAGAACTTATCTTACTTTTTGGAAGAGGTAACTTTCATGTGTAGAAATTTGGCTTCTCCTCTGTAAACTCCCAGAGTGAAGTTGAACAGTTTCCTTTGGCTGAGATTTTCCAAGATATCCTTTTTAAAGCCAAGAGGACCCCAACATTTCCACATACATATGGTCCCCCACAGGTTATACATCTTCCAGATGAACCTTCAGGGGTTTTTTTCCTACGGGGAGAAAGGGAAACTGTTTGCTACTATCACTGATTATTGAACAAATTTGGCAAAAATTACTGTACTAATCAGTGTTTTAAATTCCTAAACTTTAAACAGAGTGCCAGGAAAAAACTTTTACCCATGTTTGCTCAACTTTAAAAGTCCTGTTTTGCAAATATGTCTATGCATTAGCAATCTTGGAATGTATCCAGACAGCTTTGGACTGTATCCCACAAAGTAATACAGACGCCCAAGTACAACATCAAAGCAACGAGTTTAAGGAAAGAATATATAAGAGCTTCTAATTATATAACAAGATAATTACCATGCATAATTTAGAGCAATCAAGGGTCTTTATTAAATATGTTTGCAGAGAGCACCTGTCTCACCCTTTTTCTGAAATGAGATAATGAACTTTGCCCAAGCAGAAAAAAATTACATTTCAGTGTAATCCTGCAAATGGTTGAGACTGTGCTAGAACCATTCTAAGTCTGTGCCAGTTGAACAAAATCAGTGACTAAGTCTCCCTGAGCTGGTGTAAACATGTAATGGAACATCTCATAAGACAAAAGGGGTCCAGGCAGGAAGGGGGCCAGCCCCCCGTGTGAATCCTGCCCTGCACTGCCCAGTGCAGGCACAGGAAGGCACACAGGCAATGTGCATCCCATGTGAAAGGGAACACTTGGGCCAGGTAGGCCAACCAGGGCAGTCACCGCCCACCCTACCTGGTTCAGATGCACGTGGCATCAAACATCATGGTGTGAAAGAGGTTCCCTTCCCTTGCCCACCCAGACAGTTCAAACTTTTGCTAGCGCTGTGTGTGCCGAAGCAGTGTGCCAAGAGTGAACTCCCAGGCTTATCTTCCACAGCTTCGTTGTGAACTAGTGAGTTTCAAACTGGACGCCTCAGCAAGTAGGAAGCATGAGCTCAAGCAAGAAACTTCAAGGCCTGATCAGATTTGCTCTAAATGGCTGGTATTAGCACTTCCAGAATTCACTATTTCCAGCATGCTGCTTCCTTCTGGTCTGAAATGGATCTCAGTTTCCTGAGAGACCCACAACGAGATATCAGAGTGCTGAGATGTTATAGGCCATGAGACAAGAAGTTTAGGCCCACCTTATTCAATGCTTCACAAGGTTCATCTCTAAGGTGCTTTGATTTTCCCTTTGTTCCCTGGAAGCTGCAGAGATGGTAGCCTGTCTTTACACAGCAGGCACCACAAGGCAAATCCCTTCCAAAGACCTGTCTTGAGCTGCAGCTCTGACCTCAGGACAAACTCAGGTATTCATTACAGCCTGTTCTCCTGGTTCAGGGGGAAAAACCAATCCAAACCTTAAGCCTCAAGCTGAAATCAAATCCACAGTCACCTGCCTCTTCAAAGAGACCAACAAGCTGCACACAACTTATTAACTTCCCCAGAGCTCCTGCCTTGTTTATAGGTTTTCCCAGGGAGCTGAGATCCATATTTTGGAGTGAAATCACCACTTGCTTTTACCAAGCTAGACCCCAGGGAGTTTCTTTTTTTTATGTGCAAACCTTTTCATAAGCCCAGATACAAAAAATAAACAAGTCCTCCAGGGTGTGGATCACCTTCCGGCTTGTTGTCTAGATA
Source organism: Struthidea cinerea (assembly GCA_013397865.1). NCBI lineage: Eukaryota > Metazoa > Chordata > Aves > Passeriformes > Corcoracidae > Struthidea > Struthidea cinerea. The sequence goes on from VZTI01003488.1 coordinate 820,058, forward strand.
GAGAGGTAAGGAAAAAAGGGAAATTAGTCATCTTCTCTGCAGAAGGAATTCATAGTGTGTCTCCACCATCACACACTCCTTCTCATGTGTAATAGGCCGACATTAATTGGAAGCATTTGTCTAAATGTCCATACAAAAGGTAAAACTCATATATAAAGCAGGTGGGAGTAATGTTGTGGGAGGAAGTCTTGGACAGGCTGGTTCTGAAAGAAGGACCCAGGACTTTCTACCTAAGACATATGCCCTCAGTGTAGACCTGATGATTTAACAATAAAATGCTGGATCAGAGAGCCATGCTCAAGCTACTACTCCACCATGCTCATTTGTGCAGAAACTGCCATACCCACATGGCCACGTCTCAGCCTCTGTCTTCTCTGGAAGACTCTGCCTTGGTACAGCCACTTCTGTTTTTATGTGAGCCAGAACCAGAAACCTGATTCCTCTCATTCCAGTCAGATACCAGTGTACTATCAGCTATTCCAACACTCCCTCTCTGGTTTTAAGCAGAAATTGCTGCCTGCTGCAGATCTCTTCCCCTGAAATTTCTTCAAAAGTGTCACCAAAACTGAATTTTGATCACATGGATTTTTCTGCTGATATATACTTATCCTAAAATAATCACATCTAGATCATTTCAATTCCTCAAGAGTTAAACCCCATGATTTAGCTGAGTACAACCATTGCTGTATGTTATTCAACAATTGTGATAAGTTCTTTTCCTGTGAGAAAAGACATAAATGCCAATATTTTCAAACTTAAACCTCTGAGAGCTAAATGAATTTCCAAGGACAATTACATATGTGAATTGAGAGCAAACAGTAAGCATGGCCTGACTCAGAAGAACAGCAATGAAACTACACACTCCTCAGTGAACTTGTGAATTTTGTAAACAGAAAATCAGAAATTAAACAACAGGCTCCTTCTTGGCATGGTAATTAAGGCTCTTGCTTACCATACAAGATGCTGTTACAATAAAGGCTTGCTAAGGTTTGTTTGTTTATTTGTTATTTCCTGCTTTGATGGGTTAAAAAGGTTTTGTGAAGTTTGGGAAACAAGTGGCTTCCCTAAATGCAATCTATATCTAGCACATTTCACCTGGGTACACTCCAAAGTAATTTTTCCTGTGTTTATTTTCATCTTTCAGGCAGCTGAACAGCTGGCAGTTGTGTTGATTAATCCTGGAAACCTCCCAGAGAATCTGCAAACTTCTTTCAAAAGTCGTTAGGAATTCTCCTTATTCTTTAGGTATGGCATCTTTTTGAGGAACACTTCTTTCAGTGATCTGCCAACAATAGCTGAAAATCAACAACTATAACCTCCTCATCACACTTGTAATTTTCTTTTCTCTTGTACTAAATGGTGCTCCATTAAATGGCTCTCTGTTTATCTTAAATGCAAATTTTACAAAGAAGTAAATATATTTTCCTGATTTTTATTATGAAAACAAGCAATATATGGAGTTTTCCGGTTTGTTATCTCCAGATTTTAAAAAACACAAGCATGACTGGGGTGCTGAAGAAGAAGCCATGTTCAAGCCAAGCTCAGAAGAGCCAAGCCAGTACAGGTCCCAGTCCTACAATGCACAACACTTGCCCAAGGCCCCAGTCACTTTATTCCCTGGATTCTAGGGGGAACTTTGATTTGTTTGTGAGCACAGCACTGAATATATGTGGCAAATTTCTAAGTACAATGGATCCTGGTGAGTGAGAATTTATTACTTTCGGCTTTCAACTTTCATTAAAATATGGTCATATTAAATAAATTAAATTGAGTAGGCAAAGAATCTTATTAAATATATGTGATTACATATAGTTTACTATATATACTAAATACTAAAGCATAGGGCATTAGTTGCTCTGCACGTCATAAATATGAGTTCTCAAAAACAGAAAGAGATCTTTAATGTCTTTCTTCTCATGTGTTTTCAAGAGACAATCTAAATTCAAACCTTTTTTTGTCGTGATAGCTGCTCTGGAAATCATTCTACATCCAAAATCTACAAGCCAATATGGAGTACGCTGCAGGTCTTAAAATATTTCTGATAGAATCACTAAATATATGTTAACATATCTAAATCAGCGTATTTAACATAAGTTTACACTTTCAACCCCAAGTTTTGGACTGCAGTGATAAAATCTGCAGTAGAAAATCAAGCACAAGCTCTTGATGTACAGATTTCCAGTTCACCTACATTCACAGATCCTCATTGCTCAGATGAACTGGAGAGCTCTGGGTCACCTCTCTTGGCCTCTTGAACTTCCTCCTGTTACTGCAAGGTGCAGGCTGCTGGTGAGAACACATCAATTCATAGAGGCACGCTGCCCCATAGGGCTGGACTGATGTGCTGCCAGACTAGCTCCCATCCTTTATGTCCAGGCTCACACAACAGGCTCCTTGCATGAGACCATTTGGTGTGTCAGTGCTGAAGCACTCCCGTACCCCTCCCTGCTCCCTGTCCCCTTCCTGGTGGAGAGCTAAAGCATATCTCTTTCCTCTTGGCTTCAGACTGCTTGATACTGCAGACAGGACATTTTAGCAGTTAGCATTTTGCATAGAATTTCCCAGATGCGGACCAAAAATTCACTGAATGTCATTGGGGTGACAGTTACCCCTACCTGGGTCCTCATCAATAAGGCCAGGTTAGAAATTTCTGACGTGTTCTTCCCCACATCGCCCTGAACAGAGGGACAAGGGACTGGTCACCACCGGGGCTTGGGGAGTGCAGCACTTTCTGCAGCTGAGTGGAGGCAGAGATCATCAACCACTGTCACATCACCCCTGTGCTCCCAGGGGAAGCTCTAAGTCCCCCCCCATCTTTCTCCCGAACCTCCTCCAGCCCCAGCTGAGCACAGGCAATGACTGACCCAGCTCAAGGGACTCTGGCAGTCATGGGATGTGATCTGGGGACTATTCCAGATCATTAATGAAGATACAGGAAGATATGGCAGCCTGAGACAAGACAGCAGATTGGCAGCCCCCAGTGACTCAGTCATTCAGCTGCCACCAGTGCTAGCAGCAAGGTGCAGGGCAGCTGTGCAGGATGCTGCTTCAGATGTTGAAGGCTTCAAACACCTGGAAATGCCCTGGGGCCCCTCAAGTAAAATTCTTCCTTCATTAGCTGGCAGCATTCAAGGCAATAAGTTTTCCAAAATCAGCAGCTGCTTGTTTCATGTCCCATCAAACTGGCAGGTGGCCCCAGCTGGGTGCAAGCCACCATGGTCCCTGCCTGACTGGCCACTGCAGGCCCCAGAGATGCTCCATCTCTTCTGGCGCCTTCTCCTCAGGGTCGCCAAACCACCTCCTGGGCCTGGAGCAGAGGTGCCCTCTGGTGGCACCCTTGGAGCTCTGTCACCTCTCTGGATTGGTCCATGCTCCTGCTCCTGGCGTCCAGGTCTCTGTTGCCATGAGATTCTTTCAATGCGCATTGCGTAATCTTTCTGTTGGTTGAGATGAGGCTGACTGACCTGTAGTTTCCCGAATTCTCTTGTTTTGCCTTGAAGATAGTTGTGACACTTCCCTTTTCCCTGTGTCCAAGGATCTCTCCCTATTACCATTATTTTACTTCATAGAATCATGGAACGGTTTGGGTTGGAAGGAACTTTAAAGATCATCTACTTCCAAACCCCCTGCTGTTGGGAGGGACACCTTTCACTAGACCTAGTTACTCAGAGCTTCAACCTNCCCCCCCCCCACCATGGGCAGGGACACCTTTCACTAGACCAGTTTGCTCAGAGCCCCATCCAGCCTGGCCTTGAGCAACACTTCCAGGGATGGAGCATCCACAACTTCTCTGGGCAAATTCTTCTAGTCTTTCTCTTAGCCCCACTCACACTTCTCCCATCTTGCCCTACTCACCTTGGCCATGCTATTCACCATGATCCTTTCCACCATGTATTGCTCTAGCTCCTGGCTCTTCTTCCTGCACTCCTGCATGGTAGGACCCCTGTCCAGCAGAGAAACTGTATTTGATCAGCTTCAGTTTACCCTCATTGCGAGTGAGTTTGAGGGAGAAAAAGAGTTGTCCATGAGCTTTTGCTCTCATTGAAGCTAGTGTGAAGCTGAGGCCTCCCAGAGAACTCCCTTTACTGTATAAAATTCTTCCCTGCCTTTCCATAGAAGCAGGATCAGGAACTTGGCCCAACAGGACCAGGAGTGTGTAAGGAAAGCAGAGATAAATCATCCCCTCAAGAATCTATAAACAATTTGAAGACTCCTGATTTCCTTCCTGTAGATCAGTAAAACAAGAGGAAAAAGGAGTGGAACAAAACTTGGAGATCCAGGGAAAAATGAAAGAGGAAAACCCAATTTGTCACCCTGAATATATAAGACCTGACTGGAAATTTTGGCACAAGCTTTTGACAGCAATTTCTACTTTCAGGGCTCAGGTGATAAGTAATCAGAAAAGACAGGGTCTCAGAAGACTTTTCTATCTTAAAAGTGATAAACTCGACACTGACTTTTGAAGTAGGAACTTTCCCAGATGTTCTCCAGTGAAAAGTACAGATTCCGAACAAGGTTGTTCTCAGAAGCTGCGTGGTGATGCTGAATGCAGCTGCTTAAATAGTCTTCAGAGCCTCTGAGGACAAGGCCATCAGAATGAAATACCGTGCACTGCCATTTCTCCGTGTGTTGTCGTCTTCGTGTGATTATTCTTTCTTTAGCACCTCTAACCAGGCTGAGGCCCTGGCAGAGGCCCATCTTAAAGGACTGTGTTAAAACATGAGTATAAAATAAATGTTTAATTGATACATGAAGGAAAGTAAAGAGAAGGTTTTGAGTAATAAACATGTTTGACATTACATGTCAGTCACCCAACTGAAAATCTACTTCACTGAGCCAAGCATTTTTCTGAGACATCAAAAGCATTAAGTGGTTTCTTCACTGTATTCTTTGACCCTGCATTGAAGGCAGTACACACAGCAAATACATTCCTGCCATAGGGAAAGGAGGAAAAGCTGGGGGTTATGCCCCACGATGCACATTCTCAGTGTGCAAGCTAAAGTGAAGTAAAAGTTACTACAGAAATCAGACAACCTCACAAAACAGAGGTCATCGACTCTGATTAGCCTTTAACTCTGACCTTTAGACCATGGCTCACTTTCCCCAGGACACTCTTTTTCCTGTTGCTACAAACATTTCAGAAAAAGCAATGACAGAGTTGTTACAAATGCAAGCCCTTCCGTACTTCTTTCCCAGTCAGTGCAGAAGCACAGGCAGTAACATAGGTGGTGTTACAGAAAGTGACTGCAGTGACTATGTGGATCATTTTCCCTAACAGATGCATTTTCTTTTTTGGCAACACTCACGGTTTTAAATGAAGTAGAACTGAACCTTGCCCTGAGGAGTTCAATTTAATTTGGTTGGCAGTCATAACCTTCAATAACATCTGGAAGGTCAAGATAAAGGCTTCTGGCAAAATAAGATTGTTTCTGCTAAATACTGAGGATAATCCCTAACTGCCATCATCTGCAGGGATATTTTCACAGAATTTTAAAGACATGAGAACCAGCATGTCCTCAGAAGCACTTATAAGCAGTTACTTGATGATGGTAATGTTTCACACCACACCTTCTATTACGGAGGAGATCAAAGTTCTAGAAGTAGGAAAAAAAAAATCTTTCTCATCTAATGACACAAATATTTAACTATCTAAAAGGTTCACTTGGACATGATGAAAGTGTTTTAGGTAAAGAACTGTATACTTCAAATGATATTACACTTATTAGGAATAGGATATTCTGAAAGACCAATACAGTTTTGTTTGGTTTTGTTTGATTGTTTGTTTGGGTTTTTAAATATTTTTTGAATGCAGGAGGCCTCCACCAAGTAACTGCAGCCACAGAGCTCTGAATCCCAAGTAGATTAATAACAGCCATTGGCTCCATTCTCAGCATGACAGCAGGATCCCAACCAAGCTGATAGGGCTTATGTTTTAAATAGAAAACCCACTGCAATCCATGTGTGAAAAGAACTCTGCTGTGTTTAAGAACTATAATTTGGTGAAGCACATTCTGCAGATCTTGAAAAGAGCCATGAAGTTCTGAAAATATTTCTTTACTCCATGGAAATGGTTTGTGTTAATTATCCGAGTATTACCTAGTTCTTGAAATCTAGACATATAAACAGCCTTGACTGTCTTTTCAATCAGACTCATTAAACAGTAGTATCATTTAGACTAGGTTTTTTACTTCATCTCTCACTTAAAATGCTAGCAGGCATAATTTCTTTCTTGGCTGAAATATTAATAATCTATAGAACAAACCCCAGTGCATAGCCAAGCGTCTCCTCAGAAAGAGTTTGTGAAAGAAGCAGGTCTGGAGCCTGTGTCATTGCTGTGTCTGATGATGCTCAGCCATTATGCCCATCCCTTAGTTTATGTTTGGTGCAGTACTGCTTCACATTTCATAGCACAAAACACAAACCACAAATCACATATTCATTCAGGAAGTTTGACTCTTCCAGTAGCTACTAATCATAGCCCAGCTTTAGTAAGAAGCAAGCACCAGCTGAAGGAAAACACATTGTTCAGTACTTCACATACTGAGGCGTCAGAGTCAGTATTTAGCACAGTGCAGCAGCATGGGCCAATCTCCTGGTGCAGCAGCAAACATCATTGCATTCACAGTACATCCGACAGTGCTTCTCTCCTTCGTTCCAGGAACCCATGGCCACAGCAGCTACCTGCTGGTTAGGGACGGTTCAGGTGATGTCATGGCAGAGCAGCCACGGGCCAGGAAGCACGTGCTCTAAAGGCCCTGCAGTGCACAGGAAAGATCCAGGCTGGCAGTGGCTTTCACTGTGTGTTTTTGTAGTCCGCAGACCTCTGTGCTTTCTGATTGTGTCCGACCAGTTTTCTGTAGGCCATACTTTGTGCTACACACCAAAAAGTCTGTTCTGACAGTTTTTCTCTTGCCAAGGAAGCTCTGGGCCTCCCTAGTGGTGGTTCATCACTTAGGAACCAGATTGTCCACACGTTCACTCCAAATAGCGCTTGGTTTTTCAAGATAAGCTGACACCACTTGGTTTTATTTAAGATAATCCGTTATGTTTTCCACATTTCTGCAACTTGCTGTTTGTAACTAACTGAACCAATTTGGCAGTGAGAGTCAGGTGAACAGCTGAGGGAAAAAAACTAGGACAGCACTGAAAAAAAAGCCCCAAACAACTGGTTAAGAAAATAAATGCATTTTGAAATGTTCATCTGTAGAAAAACTGAAAAGCAGTTGCTTTTGCTGTTTGGCTTTTTCAATGCTCTGAACTTTCAAAATGATTCTAAAAATGTAAGGGAATCATTTTTTGAAGCCATTTTAAAATGTGAGGGTAGATGGAAATGTCATAGTACAAATGCTGGATAGTTTCCATTTTTCAATTATTATTTTGTATTCTCTTAATACAACTCTTGAATAAAATGTATTATCTAAGCATTTAAATCATATAAAACCAAAATAAGACCATATTCAAAAGAACCTTGTCTTTTTTTCCACTCTTTCTGTCCACACTTATAAATATGCCTTTCCTTTTGCCATAACCTTCTGTAATTTGGGGTTATAGCTATTACTGTCTTCAGTTTCTACCTGTAAAATTACCTTATTTCCTCTGTTATCCAGATAATAACTTACACGGAACAGAGATTTTTTTTTTTACAGTGTATTTTTTCAGTGTCTCTTGGCACTAATTCTTGAGTCAGAAGCTAATAATACCCTTCTAACATCCTTCTCTACCAAAAATTAAAAGCTACTTAAGTCATGGGTATTTCTTAGGCAAAAACCACCTCACATATTACTAAATAGACAGGGATTAATAACATGTTCACCAAAAACACCAAGAAGGCTGAGAGTTATTTCATTTAATTTATCTTACAATAACATACTATATGTATTTTTCTTCTGTTTAAATTATAATGGTCTGCCTCCAACTCATGTTTACTGGTAAGCTATTGTATAGCCTATATTGAAACACAAGGTTGAACAAAATGTTGGGATCAATTCTCTCTAAATGCTGAGAAGATGGTACATATGCAATGTTTGTTAGGTAACTTAAATGGCCGAATAGACAGATACAGACAGGAATTAAATTATTCACTGGCAACATACAGCGACTCCTTTCAAAAGCTTTAATGGAATTTAAAGAAGTCTACCATGAGATACTGAAATTGGAGAATTTTGTACATTAATCTTGCCATGGCCTTTGAATGTGAATTATAATTAGAGACTTTTATGTGACAGTTAATTTATATTTATCACATCAGAGTAACAATGACATAACCAATAATGGTTACATGTTTGGGAAATAAAAGAGTGGGAATTAGGAATATACTTGGAAATTGAAATTCTCCATTTCTTGGCTTTTTCTCCTCTTTTTTCCCATTGATTTTTCCTTGCTCTGACAAAATCAGTACTACAGCATTTCTCACATCCTCAGTACTATGCTGGCAGTTTTTAATAGGCCAAGATAATTTGCTGACACAAAAACAAGCTTATTTTTCAAATAAACAGAGGGGGGTTTTTTTATCTATAAGAAGGAATTTTTCCACCTTGCCTTTCTGAGTGGAAGAGCTGAGTATGGTAGTCTAGCCCAAGTGTATTTTATTGCAGGACTTCATTGTATTTATTGAGTTGGGAGAGCCATATGAAGCCTTCACTTTTTCCTTAATTTTTTTGCTTACACAGGCAAGTATCATACACTCCACCAGTTTGAAGAAGGTAATTTTGAAGGAACTAACGTGGTTACGGTTTAGGAAAATAGAGTTATAAAATCGCAAATTGGGCATGTGCCACCTCTGCACTGTAAGTCCAGACTTGAACTACGACTCACTCTGCTGCTGACACGAAGCCCGAAGGCTTAATGCAAAGGATTTAATGACTGGCTGGACACAAAGGGTCATACAGTAAAGAGAGATGAGAGTTGCTACGACTCATTGATCAACTAGAGGAGTTAAAATAGCTGCCACAATGGAACACTAAAACAATGCACGCACACATTTCATCGGGATGGAATTCCTCTTTACCCTGAATAAAATTAAATTGTTTTCTTCCTTAACAATGTTCCTGCCAACTCAGCAGAGCCCGAGTGACTGCTCTCTGTGCACGTGTCAGAGTACAAAGTTTTAATGCGCGCTGCCCCGGCTATGTAGGGCAGCAAGACGTGGAAACATAAATGACTAAGCTAAGAGAGATTTTTGTGCTTTACTGAACGGTTTATTAGTTCTATTGGAAAGTCCCGGCTCTGGGAGGCAAGGTGAGATTTGAAGAAAAGCACAAATGACCGCTTGCCACTGAGGAGGCCGTTTCCAGGGCTTACACACTCCTGATCCCTGGAACACTGAACCTCTCAAAAGTCTGGCCGACTTCACCTAGGCATGCAGCGTTTCTCTCTGGTTTAGAGAAGAATTTAGAACCGATTTTGGCTACATTTTGTCCGACTGCCGTGCTCTCCCCCGCTGGGACCGCCGCCCTCAGCACGGACCCGCCCGCCCGCCCGCCGCGCATGGCTCCGCCTCCCGCCCGAGCTGCGGGGCCGGGCGCTGGCAGAGCTTCGGGACCGAATGCCGCGTCCTGAACTTGGGTCACAACAACCCCAGGCAGCCCTACAGGCTGGGGGAAGAGTGTCTGGAAAGCTGCCCAGCGGAAAAGGACCTGCGGGTGTTGGTCAGCAGCTGGCTGAACATGAGCCAGCGTGTGCCCAGGTGGCCAAGAAGGCCAAGGGCATCCTGGCTTGGATCAGGAATAGTGTGGCCAGCACTATTGTGGTCCCCAGGACCAGGGACGTGATTGTCCCCCTGTATTCGGCACTGATGGGGCCACCCTCGAGTATTGTGTCCAGCTCTGGGCCCCTCAATTCAGGGAGGACATTGAGGTCCTGGAGAGTGTCCAGAGAAAAACAGCAAAGCCGGTGAAGGGTCTGGAACACAAGTCCTGTGAGGAGTGGCTGAGGCAGCCGGGGTCGTTCAGCCTGGAGAAAAGGAGGCTCAGGGGGGACTTTATCACTCTGTGCAACCACCTGAAAGGAGGCTGTAGCCAGCTGGGGGTCGGCATCTTCTTCCCGGACAACCAGTGATAGGAGAGAGGACATAGTCTCAAAATGCAGCAGGGAAGGTTCAGATTGGACATTATGAGGAACTTCTTCACAGAAAGGGTGATTGGGCATTGGAATGGGCTGCCCAGGGAGGTGGTGATGTCACCTTTCCGGGAGGTGTTTAAGGAAAAGCTGGATGTGGCACTTAGTGCCATGGTCTAGTTGACATGGGGGTGTTCGGGCATAGGTTGGGCTCGATGATCTCGGAGGTCTTTTCCAACCCAACTCACTCTGTGCTTCCGTAGCTGAGAGCGGGGCACTCCCGCAGCCTGACCCCCCGCTCCCGGGCCTCCCTGCGCGCGCGCCCGGCAGGCGGCGCTCGCGGCGGGCGGGCGGGCGGCGCTCTGTCC
>VZTI01003488.1:830781-880556 GCA_013397865.1 Struthidea cinerea
GGCCGTGCTGGGCCGAGGGGAGCAGTGTGTGAGGCGGCGCGCGCGGGTGCCCCTTACATAACCACGGGGAACGGGGAGCGGGGGGGGAAAGGGGGGCGGTGCCGGCAACACCCGGAGCGGGGCTGCGATGGGCCGTACTGGGGCACCTGGGCACCGGGGTCCGCCGGAACCTTCCGATGGCTGCGGCTTTCCTTGGAGAAGTGGGGGCCCGGGGACGAAATGAGATCCCGGGGCGGAAAGCAGCAGGAGGGGTGCGCACGCTGGGGCAGCGTGAGAGGCGGCGAGGAGGGCACTGCCCCGAGCTCCCTCCTGGCCGGCGGACCTTGTCGGACCCGGCCGGCCGTGTAGCACAGGGAGTCTTAAATTTCCGCTTTTGGCTGTACAGCAATAGCTGCTCCTTTCGCAGAGCTAACTTTGTTATGTGTGCTGGACAGTCTGTTTGAAAAATTGAAATAGGCAGGAGCTGACGTGTTTCTCTATCTCTTTTACAATAGACTAATACGTAGTCACTTATCTAATTTAAAAAATTGTCGAAGATATCATAGGCATGAGGGGTTTTTTTTCTTGTAGTTTCCATTTTTAAGGGAATTGCTTTATTTGAGATCAACCATGGATATGTTTTGTCAGCACTTTTGTTATGCTTAGATAATCACAAAATCACAGAATTATTGATAGGGTTGGAAGGGGCCTCTGGAGACCATCTACTCCAACCCCATTGCCAAGGCAGGGTCGCCTAGAGCAGGTGACGTGGGAATGTGTCCAGGTGGGTTTTGAATGTCTCCAGAGAGGGAGAGGGACTGCTTTGTAGTTCAAGCAGATACTGGGAAACCTTTATAGAGCAGACCTTCATACTGTAGTGTAAACCAAACTAAATAAAGTATGTTTATAGTGCTATGTTTCTTGCAGTATTTGAGCTTTGTCTGTCATCCTAAACAATGAGTGCAAATACATATTGCAGTAGGAAGGCAGTTCCAAGGAAAGCATTTTTTGTCTTGGCTTTTCATACTTTGGTGTCATTTTGAATGTAGCTTTTTATCAGGTGTCACTTAATTTTCTCGCTTGAGACGATTAAAAAGAAAAAAAAAAGCTGGAAAAACATGATCCACTAGATGAAATAATACAGCACCTTTGTAGTAGTGTCCTTTGGTTTGGGCTGGAGACATCTTTAATACTCGTGAACTGTGATGGTTTATCAAAATATTAGTGTTTTTAAAATCTAACATTTAAAATTGCTTGCTGCAACTCTGTAGAGCAACAGTCACTTACACCGATGAAATCAACAACAAACTGAAACTTTGATCGCTTGTCCTCTGGTTGCCCAGAAAACCTGGCTTTTTTGCAAGCTGTGAAGTGGATACTCAGAAATGACCTCCTGATTTTCCACCACTCCAGTAGCTGGTAAATCCATCTCGGTGGATTTAATTCAAAGAGCATAGTTGATAATTTGTTACAGGCTGTTACCAGTGGTAGACTTGATCATACCTGACTTAAATTGGCGAAGAAGAAAGACCATGAAGACAAAGAAGAGGAGGTTGTTAGTTACATCTTTAAGACACTGTCTTCTTTTACTAAACCTTTGTGTTAAATTCCACACTTCACATTTGGACTTTTTTGGTTTTATATATATAAGCACACACAAAGGCACATATAGATGCAGCTTTAGATATTATATTGTGGCCTTATCAATGTTGCCCTCAAAAGCTCCGAGTGGTAGCATGAAAGTAACCAGTCTATATCCTCCCTTTCCATAAATACCACTAGAATGTTACAACTTCTACAGTTTCAAACCTCAGATCCTACTATTAGAACTTCTCACAGCTTGCCAGAATGCTGAAGAGGCTTCCCAAGGTTAGAAAGTTCTGAACACCAGTAGCAGCAGCACCAAAGACTGTGTTAGTGCCTTGAGGAAGAGGAAATATGATATTATTGTGTGCTTGAACTTCTGCTACAAAGTGTCAGATGGACTTTCTGAACCGGTGGCTGTCTCAGTGCGATGGCCATTGTGATTCTGATGGGTTTTGTGCTTGAACTGTGTTGCGGAGCTACAAAACTGAACTGCATGGTGAGAGCTTAGATAAGAGAGGCTGTCTGGGGTCATGGTCAGACCTAAGTGGATGCTGCTTCACCTCAGAACAAATGTGAAAGTTGCTTCTCTGCAGTACCTGAAAGCACCAGATACCAGGTTTTGCTGATGAGAGGTCATTCTGGTTCTTTCTAGTTAAATCAGTTTATTGCTAAATAACGTAATCTTCGCTTTTTGATATTCCAGTGTTGAATTCAGTTGGAGAGTTAATAGGCAATGAATCATTCTCAGGGGGAAAAGGAAAGAACTTATTATTCAAGGTCATTTTTTCCAAAATATGTGCATGAAGAACAGGATGCAAAGTGTGTGTGCACATAGAAAAATAGTGACTCTTGCACAGTGGAATTCTCTTTGACCATGGCTGTAGGTCATAAGGTGCATAGCTTCACACATTGACCCTCAGCGGAGTTTATTGGTTTGAAGCTACCAGTTGCTTGAGTCCAAACAATTACACTCATAATATGTTTAGTTGGATTTATAAAAGAAGTGGGAATAGCTAGCAATTCTCATAGCTTTGAAAAAGTAAAATTTAGGTTTAACTTACTTTAGTAAGCTAACAGTCTTTTCTCAAGTAAAGAATTCATTTGCTTACAGCAATGCAAATTGTTTTTTCCCAAGAGTTTTGAGAATAAGTGAACAGTTTGCTGTGAGGATCAACAGGCCATTAAATGAGCAGATTCAGAGAGCAGTGGACATCTTTCAGTGTACAGTGTGCTTTTAACTTGCTTTCATTGATGCCAGAGTATCCTTGAAGTAGTGGTTTCATGTGCTGTCTTGTGCTTGTCTGACCCTTTGTGAGGCTGATCCAACCTAAGAAGTTGTCAACTTGCTGTAGTGAAACAGCTCTGTTGGAAAGAATGCGGGAGGAGGTGGGCATGCCACAGCGAGTGGGTAGGGCGTTCCTGTCAGTTGGAGAGACCTGTCCTGTGCAGCCATCTGGAAGTGCTCTCTGGGATACAGGAGTTGTTTGTTAAGTGGAGTGGCAGTTCTGGTCATTCTCATCAGCAGAGGAACCTGGGACTCCTGATGTTTGCAGTAATACTGCAAATCGTCGCTGCTCAATATGGCAGTAATGGAAGTGCTCTTTGTGTCTCTTTGTAGCATCACTGATGTGATATTGAATACCTGTTTCTGTTAATTCTAGGTTTTCGTGCTGCATGAATGAATTCAATCAAACAATGCTTTCATAGATAGAAAATTGCTTGGGTTTTTTTCCTTTTGAATCATCTGAATTCTTTTGCTTTATGTGTAGAAACTGTCGTAATACTGTGTAAACTGTGGATATGGTCACAATGTGGCTTCTTTATAGAAAAAAAAGTTAGTCTTTGGTGCCTTTTGGAATGTTTTGTAGAAAAGCATTAACTTTTGAAGATTTTGGCCAAGAACAAAGATAGGTGATTCAGTCTTGAAATTGCATATTTGCAGTATTCTTACATCAGTGCTTTCCATTGGTATTTTTCTGACAAAGGTTTCTGATGTGCATGTGTTACACTCTTGCAGGTTTGCTGGACAGTGGTTGATAGAGAAATAATTAACAAAAGAGAAAATCTCAAACTCACATATTCTATAAAAATGGATATTTTATGTTCATTTCCTTAATAGATTTAAAAGGAGGAGTCAAGGCAAGATATCATGCATCTGTCAATAAACAGATAAAACACTTGATTTTTATTTCTATTTAATTGTGTGTTTAGAGCTCTGGCTATCTGAGTGGTATTAAAGTAGACACCTGTTCTTTAGAGGGAGAGGCTTTTGCTCACTTCTTTATCCATAAAACCTCTTGCAACCTTTAGTTGTAAGAAAATGTCAAAAATAGGGAATAAAAAATGTGCAGGACCTATTGAAATACTACTGAAATGATGAAATAAGAAATAGAAAATGTCTTTTCTTGCTAGACGGTAGACTTTGTCCAAGTTGTGTAGCAAACTTGCGAAATACCTATTGTCTGTTTGTTATTTTGGATTTTTTCGCTTTCATCAAGAGCACCAAGGAAACATCTGTGTTAGGTTCAAGAGTAGCAAATTACTTAAGTCATTGTTAGACATTATTAAATATCTTCTGTTCAGCCTCTGTTTAACTTTTTTCAAATTCAAATGGAATTTTTCTATTTCAAAGTCTCCACTTTCTAGAAAATTAACAGTTTGTATGTTGTTTTAGTGATAACTCTTCAGGTAGAGTACACATCCTCCTGTAGTTTTGCAGTGTGTATTTCCTAGAAATCCTAAAATTTTGTAAGACGTGTTTTGAGTTTATGTAACATGATCAGGCAGATAATGTTCTTGTTGCTCTTTCTGGTGATCTCCCAGTCTCTGTCTTGCATCAGATGAAATCAGTCTTTCATCCTCTTCAATTTATTCTGGCTTCATTTTGCTACATGGTAGAGTTTCTAGGATGTAATTGTGTAATTTGTCTTGTAAATTCGAGTTCTTTAAGCCGTAGTGTAATAAGCTTTTTGTCCTTGTCAGCAGATATATGCAGAGTCTGTCGGTCGGAAGGAACTCCTGAGAAACCCCTCTATCATCCGTGTGTGTGTACTGGCAGTATTAAATTTATTCATCAGGAATGGTGAGTTCTGTGTCTGTGGGTTTCTTAACTTTTTTTTTCCTACTGAAAATGTATTAACATGTTGCCAAAAATACTTCAAGTCTTTAGGTTAACTAGTGAAAAAAATAAAATTTTCAGTGGAAATGTGTTAGGGGTTTTGATGTTTTTTATATGAAGATTCATTACATTTCAGGAAAAATTTAGTAATTATATATGGAAAGTACTGATAATTATTTGTGTTTGGGACTGCAGTTCTGATTGTATGTCAGCTTTATGAAAACTAAGTAGAAAAATCAGTATGTTGGGGCTTTTTCTGCCCACTTATAGTTGTGAATAGAAAGAACATCTAACCTCACAGAAAAAAAAAAAATACCTTAGTCCTTCTTAGTGATTTTGAGATGTGTTTGATCAGGAAGTGCTAAAGTAAAAACTGTAGTTCTGGTCTGTAGCACATGTTCCTTTTGATGGTATTTTAATAGTCCTTCTTTCACAAATGCAATGGTTCTAAATCTTAGCTGTGTGCATCTATATCATATCATGAAGTATTTATAAGAACTGGTGTCACTGGTAGGTGTCCATGCCAGGATATCTGCTTTGATAAGTAATATACTCAAAGGATGTACTTTATCCATGCTGTGACGTATGTCAGTTTAACTTTTTCTACTGTTTGAAACTTACTTGGTGGCCTAAATGGACTTAATGAACATGCTTATTTAAGTCCTGCTTGACAGTACACATATCCTGATGTAAGAGTGAAAGCAGAGAATCGGTGAGTTTTCCTTAATGGAGGGATAGGGCTGAGAGATGTATAGCATGTGTTAATGTGATCACTTTTTATTGCAGCTTAGTTCAGTGGCTTAAACACAGCAGAAAAGAATACTGTGAATTATGTAAGCACAGATTTGCTTTCACACCAAGTAAGTATGTTTTACTGCTCTTATTTTTTTCAGATTTTTTTTCACTTAGTATCTATGAAGTGATTACTTTTTCATTCAGTGTGATAGATCCAAACTTGTGGTTTAAATTCTGTATTCTTGTTTGAATTGCAATTTTTGTGCATGTTATCGCAGATTGTGAATTGCTTAAATAATGAATAATTTGGTTCTTTGATAATCTTAAGCGAGACATAAAAGAAAGTATTATTCAGTACCTTTTCTGACAGCCTCAGTCCCTTTCTTTTGTTGCCAGCATTACAGTTTATGGCATGTTTTCAGCTTCATTGATAAATCTGAGTGTTTGGAAGTCTGAATGGTAAAGGAAACCACAGCAAAATTTACATTTGAAAGGCAGTTTTCAGTTACCTTTGAAGGATCTACCTGCAACACTAACACTTGGCTTCTGTCAGTTTCAGTTCAAGTGATCTTGACAGATAATGGAAATGATGATTATTCCACTTACATTTCAGTCAAGATATGCTAACTACCCAGTATTAAATTGCCTTTTATGTTACATACAACTAAATAGGTTAGGCAACTGATGATGAAGAATTACTGTATCTTCATATAGTTCCCAGAGGATTCTTAATTACATTTTAACTGATTGTAGTAGGAATAGGTGAGGTCCTTTGGCTTGGTGACAGGCTAGTATTATTTAGTGTTATCAGTTTATTGCCTGTTGAGCAGGTAAAGTGGGTTTTATGCTACATTTTTCTCTTTAAATTTACTGATTTATTCCTGCTCCCCTCTCACCTTTTTTTGTGTATTGGGGTTTTTTCCCTCCTAGTTTTGTACTTTGGTAGAGAAAACTGTGGCTAAGGTGGTTTAGTTCATGTATTTTCTCTTCCAAAAATCCCTTAATCCACCTTCCTTCTCTATGTTGAACCTCAGTATGATGTATTTCTGCCAACAATTAATTAAACACATTAGACCAGCAGTGAAATGTGTGATATTAACTCTGTCTTGTGAGAGTAATAGCATATTTTTTGTTGAACACAACAATGCATTCCAGTTATTATTCTTAAATACTACAGTGACCTGTATGAGGAATGTTAGAGATCATCTGCTTGCAGGTTTTATTTGTTAAACATTTTTATAAAAGGCATTATATTGCTTCTGTGTGGAAGCCTTTGCAAACTAAGTGTGATACCCAGTTCTGAATCTCCCTACAAGTTAATTAGCCGCTTTTAAAATTGCATTCTACAACTAGGTCCTCTACCGAATTTGGTGTGCAAGACCAGAAAATGGCATTTCAGTGATTTATTAGTTGTTAAGAAAGAAGACTTTCTAGTTTTGTATGAAAAAAACAACAAAAAAAACCCAAAAAAGTTTATAGTATTTTTCTTGGGCTCTAGGCAAAAAGAGGATGAGACATTCTAAGCTAAATACACTTTATATGCATGTTACTATTGATAAGAGGAAGCTTAGTTACTGCCCTTATCAACAGAGGTGTTCCTGCAGAAGTTAATCCTTCACTGACAGTGCTGTTGCCAGCACAGCTTGTAATGTACCTGCAGGTTATGGGTGGGAGAAAACTTAGTTGAGTTAATGTGGCTCAACAAGTTACCATTTGTCATAGGAGCTCTGAAATTGGTAATAAGGAACCACTTTCTTCCTCATGCAATAGAGTGTATCCTCCACATTCAGCCTCTAGTAAAGGTCTGCTTATCCTCTGCCACACACTTGTCGCTCCACTGACCGAGCAGGCTCCACTGATAAGGTTTTCTGCTTGGCTTTCCACATTGCAGTGTGCTTTTTCCTAGCAGGCTTCACGCAGTGGTAGCACGTCCGGTGCCCTGCACAGATTCCTCCTGCCCTCCCTACCCATTGGGTATTGTTTCATTGTTTCCCTCACACCCAACGCTCACGCAGTTAGGGTTTCCTTAGTTTCTCTTATCCCTCTTTCTTTGGAAGATAATGTGGCTGTCCAGTCTGGAAGCTGGATCTGCTTGTGGGAGCTGGGAAGGAGTCACAGGTGCTGGAGAGAGAATGATAAGGCAGAAGAAAAAAAGGGACTGGTGCATATGCCAGTCATCCCAAGCAAAGCTGGATCTGGCCTGTAACCATGCCAGGTGTAACACACTTTCAGATAAGTTGATTAACCACAGGATGTGGTCAAATAAACACATGCATGTAACTAATATCTGTGCTTCAGCAGACAAGCGCTAAGAGTGTAACAGAGTAATAGTGCAGTTATACCAGCAACTCCTCTCTCGTTTAGCTTGGTTTGCTTGCTAAGGCTGTTGCTGTCATTCTATCAAAAATGTTCCCTTGCTAGTGTAACTTCTTGTGTATTGAGTATTCATAAGCTATTTCTAATGCATTTCTTCCCAAAGTTCTGTAACATTTTGTGATTTTTTTTTTAGCACCTGAACTGCTAGTTTAGTTACTGTTTAGAAGGAAGGAAAAAGGAGAAGATTCAACTTGCATTTTGGCAGGAGTACAAAGGAACAAATTTGTCTTTTGAATAATAGCATCATTCTCTAAATGTGTTTAGTCATGTAGGTAAATGACTCAATTTCAAATGCACTCTTTAAAGCTAATTTTTTATGTTTTGAAATTAATTCCTTTTCTGCAGTTCTTCAAGTTAGGAGTTAATACAACTATTCAAAAGAGTAGCTTTTGACTTTTTTTAATTGGTCAAGGTGCTTGCTCATTTTTAGCTTGTGAGTTTTCTTTCTGAGTTTTTAAAGAGTAAGTACTCCGTATTCTTTTCCTCCCCACGCATGCACTTTCTTTTGTCGTGCACAAGGATGTGCTTCTATTAATGCTACACTAAACATTCATAATCACTGACACATGAAAGAAGGTGAGGCTGTATTTCCAAAGAAAATACAGTTGTCAAAACTTTTCCATTCTGTAGGAGGTAACATTAACATAAATACTGCCAAAAACACAAATATGGAAGTAGACTAGGCTGATCTTTGGCTGGAGATCGGGATGGGTTCATTTCTCCACTTCCTACGCAGCTTCATTGCTGGTATGTGGTACATACAAGGTCACAAGCTTAGTTAAAACAAAGATTGTAAAACTAAAGGAAGCCATATGGGTAGGGTGTTCATTATCATGTAATTTGGATTTTATTGAAGGCTATATTAAACTGATTTCTTTACCTGTTTGTTTTGATAAACTTTTAACACAGTAGTCCATAGCTTCAGCATTTCTAGAAAGTTTAATTTGAAAAATAAACTTCTGGAACAAAATATTACATGCTGGCACAGAATTCAATGTGTCTTCTGTCATCTCCAGTGTGCAGAGTATACGCACAGTTGAGATTTACATAAATGTTATTTCATATATTTGTTAGAGCCGTGCTTGCCTGGGAAGGAGTGGAGTTTTTCTGCTTTTGCCTTAGTGGTCTGAAGCAAAGTCTGCATATGTTTGAAGGGTGTAAACCACAAAAACATAGAATGGTTTGGGTTGGAAGGGTCTTTGAAGATCATCTAGTCCAACCTAAAGAGTAACTCACAAGCCCTGTTGTACCAAACCCGTGCTTTCACCCAGCAGCTATAAAATACGTGGTTTTTACTTATGAGTTACACAGTCTTATTTCACGATCAGTACATGAGGATGACTGAGGTGGCATATAAATTGCTTGCAAATGTAGTAGTAAATAGAAAATCTATGGGTGATAGGGTTGTAAATGTGATGATTCACTGAAGTAGGCTAAATGGGAGCTTCTAAGGGTAGCCTTGTGTTTTTCTTACCTTATTTGTGTCAGTGTAAGAGCAGATTTTTGTCATGCCATCTGTTTTGGAGAAGTAAAATTAATGATTGTGTTCCTGGAAAAGTTAGGCTTACAGGTGGGGAGGGAAGGGTAGAACAAAACCCACCTTCTGAAAACAACCAACCAACCAACCAAAAAAAATCCACCCAAATTTAGGATTCACAACTAAATTAGCAGTTACACTGCACAGATGTGACCTAAGTATCCAGAAAGCTTTCTAGTAGTTTTTCCATGACCCATAGAGCTCAAAGAAGTTGAGCTAAACCTATGAAAAACTCAGCTGAAGTCTGTTTGAATTTCATGCTGTAATAGAAAAAAGACCAACTATTGTTTCAGCTGGTCTCTAGTAGAAAGATTTTTATTTGGGGGAACTGTGGTGAATAAAGCAGGAATTTAGTTTCTCGAACTGAATTAGGAAAGATTACTGGGATAGAAAGTAAAGGAGGGAGATGCAGTGAGGAGGATGCGTGTGCAAGTGAAGAGGATGTGTGCTCTGGTGGCAGCAGTCAAAGTCTCAGGCCTCAAAGTGATAGTGAGGAGTGGATAAAGGGAGGTGCAATGTGGACGGAAAATGGCACTAGATGACAGACACAAGTGGGGCTATAAGCCATGGAAATCACTGGCAGCAAGCTTCAGTGCTGCGGGCTGCTTGCACATCAGGGGTTCCTGTCATGCTAGGAATTCCTGCATTTCCTGCACCTGAATGTTGCAGGACACAGAAGGATTTTACCTTATTATCATGGTATAAAGCTTCTAGTGGAAAAAGTTTTACATATTTTGAAGTGTGACAGGAAAAACAGCTTTCCTCCCAGCCCCAGCTTCTGAAATCATCAAAAATCACCAAATTGTTAAAATTTGGGGGATATAGCTTATCTTCTCTGAGTAGTCATTGTGCTTTTATTCGAAAAAGTTCAGTTATAACCCTAAAGCCTGTAGAAAAGTGAGCTTGCAAAAATGCTAACTTATGTAATCACTTCTGCTTTACTGAGTTAGGATGGACATTCTTTCTTACAGTTCCTTGTGTGAGTGTTCAGTAATTCCTGAAAGATGCATTTTTAATTTTTTTTTTAAATTTCAAATCCTTCCGGCTTAACAACTTGTCCCTAACAAATACATCATTAATACAAAGTTCATGTTTTCTGAGTAGTCCTTGTTGAGTTTCAAACTGTTGATCAAAATATATTTTTTGAAAACGAGAAAGATCTCAAAGTATCTGCTGGGTTGTCTGAGTGGTACCATAAATATTTAACAGATATATTCTAAATAGATATTCTTTTGCACCCTTGACAAAGGTTTTTTATCTCCTGTGGCAGAAATTTTCCAGAATGTTTGTTCAGTGTGAGCTGAGAGATCATTATTAAGTCTTTGGTTGGCATTTTCTGTGGTTCCAAATTGAGTACTAAATCTGTTTCTGTAACAAGAAAATTGTAAATTGGTGGAAGGTGTCAAAATATGTTTGTGTCCCGCTTTCAATTTACTGCTCTATGTTCTCACAGCTACACTTCCCTAGTGTTACATTTTCAGTGCTTTCTTTCATGAATTCCAGTTCCTTGCCAGATACCTGGCAAATAACAAGCTTTGAAATTTCAAACCAGTTACTACTTGTCTAAGGGGTATTGTGTTGTTGTTACTTTGTGTCGAATATAATCCACATATTGTTGAAATGGACCAGTTTCTCCCCATTCTTTGTCTGCTTCTGGATGTTGATACTGTTTGTCTGTGCTCTTGAGTTCTCTTTACAATACAGAAACTTAGGGAAATAGCTTGGAGAGAAAAGAATTTCTTTCTCCAGCAGAGGTTTCTTCTCTGAGACTAGTAAAAAGATGATTGGGAATGTAAGTGAAGGGCATGCAGGTAGATAGCATAAAGCAGTATTTGTTAGACTCTTAGCAGATTGCTCATGAGAGCAATGTAGAAACTAAGTACATGTAATGAAATTGTTAGATGTTTTCTAATTGTTTGCAAAAGACCTCATTACTGTTTTTGTTGGCTTTTGAGTAGGGATGGGCCTAAGCAACGCATAGGTGTTGAATTTAAAAAGTCAAGAAAATTTAGTATTATGAGAATATTTATACAGGGTGAGAGATTTGCATTGTGCTCTGTAATAGGAGCATCCTTAGAAGAAATTCTGCGTGATATGAAACAGATACCTGTTGAAAGTCAGTTGTCGTGTGTAAATTCCAATGTAATCAGTTCTCTTCAGTTTTCCTCCCTGTGTGCTGCTTTTATTTTGCTGGGGTTTTTTAGTCTGTGCTGTTGGATGGCAAGTAGAATGTAAATTATCTAGCACAAACAAACGGATAGTGTGCAAAAATTGCTAATTGCTCTTGTTCCTTGTGCTCTTTCCATGAACTAGGTTTATAAATAACAGACAGAAGAATCTTTGAGGTAGTGCTGAGTGAGAGGGATACTGATTTTACAATCTGCTTTTTCTTGAGCTTATTTTTAGGTAATCAGAGTTTACAGTTAATAAATGAAGCTATTAAAAGATTTCTCTTAAGTCAAAAACTAGCATGGAGCTTATTAATTTTCCCATTCCACTCACTACACAATGAAACAAATGTGTTTTGTGAAATTTTTTTCTTTGTTTGGAGTCATCTCTTGAGAACATAAAATATGCTTATTCTTCTAGTAAGCTTTTGTCAGATCCAAACAGTTTGTAGTTGGCAGGACTTTTACATAAATGCTTCTTTAAAGGACAAACTGTTTCATAAGTGCCTTTTCTACACAGTTTATTCCCCAGATATGCCTTCACGGCTTCCAATCCAAGACATCTTTGCTGGACTGGTTACAAGTATTGGCACAGCAATACGATACTGGTTTCATTATACACTTGTGGCCTTTGCATGGTTGGGAGTAGTACCTCTTACTGCATGTAAGTATTATTTTTTTGTATGTAATACTGTTATACACATGGAAATGTGCCCCTTCCTTCAACGAAGTTTTGTGAGACCATTATTGGTTTATTAAAAAAAATCAAAGACATTGTTTTATTTCTTTTCACTTAGAAGTTCTACCTGTCTGACTCTTAAGCCAGTAGTGCAATGCAGAAAGGTATTAAGACATAGGAGAGAATGCATGGAAGGGCTTTTAAATGTCTTACTCCAGTAAAATGCCTCTTCTCAATTATCTTCTTTAAAATCTACATGGAAGGTTTTATTTGATGCCATTTATTAATATTAGGATAGAAGAGTTATCGTATTTTTTCTAACCATCTATAAATTAAAGTGCAGGGAGTTTTTTATGTGAAAAGTAAAATTCCTTTACAATCATGGACAAATTGATTAGTAAAACTCTTAAAAAAATCTCAAAGTCATGTAAGTAGTAAAGGAATTCAGTAGAAAAGAGAGCACACATTTAAATTACTGTAGTACCCAGTTTGAAATTCACTTTCCAAATAGGGATGGAAGAAGAACTATGGATGTTTCAACAAGCTAACAATACAGAGAAAATGGAGAAAGGCAGAAGGGATATAGTGTTCAGTCAAGGAAATCATTGGAAGTGCATCTTTGCAAACCCCTTGAACAAAAGAGCAAGGGAGTAAATGCATCTCCCCAGACAGTTTCTCAGTATGTTCTGTGTTTTTATTTGTAGCTGGCACAGGCTTAGTTTGAGAATAGCACAATGTTGGCATCACCTAATTTTCTGAAGTCGACCATATATGCTAGTGGCTTACTTTTTAAGTACAAATCATGGTAAAAAGCTAACATTAAAGCATCAAGTATTAATCCATAAAAGTTATTTAAAACAGATGATGAAATGGTGATGATCCTTGCTACATGGTATCATAATACCAGAAGTTTATACACATTCAAAATATGATTGAACAAATTAATGGGGAAAAAATTTCATCAAGCAATTATTAGCTGTGAGATATTTTCATATAGGAAGTGAAGCGTATGAGAATGTACTGAAGAAGTATCACTGCAAGTATCTTTAACCTGCTTGCATATTCTTCCTTAGGCATCCATTAGTGTGACCAGTGCTGGAGACAGGTCTAGATGAATCTTGGGTCTAACCTAGTATGGCAGTTCTTATACTTTGCACGTGTGCTTTTAAAGATGTGCAGCTAAAATACAGCTTTGTTCCATGTGGTTGTATATGTTCTTGAGTTCTCTTCATGTACTGAAAGTTGAGATTTTCTTCCATGTCATAAATTTAGTTGGACACCAGGTGAAAAGAGGGTACCTGTGGTCCTTTCCAAGTGAGGCTGTAGCCAAAATCAGATTTATACCACGCTTCTGTTTATTCATGCAGGTCGTATCTACAAGTGCTTGTTTACTGGCTCTGTGAGCTCACTACTGACGCTGCCATTAGATATTCTTTCCACGTAAGTACTTCAGCAGTTTGATACAAAAACCTGTTTTAGTCAGATTACCCTGAAAACAGTAACATTGGAACTTAGTTTCTCTTTCATCCAGTTACACTTGTTATATTCCACCATTTTAAGTAAGCAACTGCCCATTAGCCTTCGCACAACCAGATGTATGGAAAACAGCATTACAATAGAAATCGTTTCGCTTTGAAGTTCCATTATTCAGGATCTTTGGAGCTGGAAAACCGACTTTACAAAGTGGGCCCTGATTAATGAAAATTTGTATTTGATGTCAAGTTAACTTATGCTGCAAAATTACACTTAATAATTAAAAAAATTAATTTCCTATGGTTTAAATCAGATGCATTGTAGAATATTAAGAAATGTGTTACTAATAATGTCACATTCTGTTTACTTTGTTGCATTTTTATATTTTGAATTTAATTTTATCCATTCTGAGTCTCTCACATGAGAGGGATTATTTTGTTATCAGATTTCCTTCTAGCTGATACTTGGTTTTTTAATGCTTCAATCACCATCTGCTATTGCACATTGTCTTTCTTTGTCCTTTTTAAATCAATTTTGTCTAAAGAATCAATAAATACCGAACAACAGAATTTCAAGCTGCCTCTTACTTTCTCATTATCTTGAACATGTGGAACTGAAGCTGAGTTTGAGTAGAATCAGCTGCACATCAGGGAAATTGGGAATGAATGTTCTATGTGGTTCAGTTAAGTCATCTCAATTGGGCTATTTGATTTGAGATATCAGGTCAAGTTGTGTTTAACTAATTTTCATTATTGGAGAGAGATGCTCGTTTCAGTCTTTTAACAGCATTTTTCCTGTTCTCTCTAGCGTAGATTCTATTTTTATTTTTTGGAGAAGAATCTGAAATAACTGAACCTAAAGCACCTCATGTCTATTACAGTCCAGGGAGAAAATAAGGGACTCAAGTATTTGTCAGATTTTAATGGTGTGTGCAACTGTGTTTTGACATTTATTTCTTTGGCAGAGTCAATTACAGTAGCCTCTTGTGTCATCTTTTCATTTTGGACTTCATGTCCCCATGGTATTCACTATGCCGTGCAGGCACAAGTGTGCAGCTACAAGGAGGGCCAGACTGATGTTTCTTTGGAGATAGCAGACTACTATGGTGCCATGTTTCTTACTTATTTTAAAGAACGTGTTGTAGTTTTCTGAGGAGGTACCTGAAATTAGGGATGAGGATTGCTTAAGATGGTTTAAGTACCTCTTGCATTGCATGAAACCCTAGTTTTGGTTGGCTGGCTGAACTTTGCTTTGCTGCTGCTATACAATTAGGTATGACATAATTAAGATTTTTCAGGTGTAGAGAGAATATCTGAGGTGAAATGCTACCGGAAATGTAGAGCAATTGAAGGGAAACCCTACAGTTCCATTCTTCTGGTTCAGGTAGCTCAGCAGATAAAGTGCTTTGGTGGACTGGATATTATGCATTTAGCCATTTAAGTAAACGTGTTACTGTATCAAACCATTTACTTAGTGACTATTGTGTTTCCTTTGCTGGTCTGGAAAATTGTTTTTTCTGAACTGCTCTGTAGTCTTACCAGCAAAGTATTGTTTTCATTAGTACTTTTTTTTTTTAACAGGGAGAACTTACTGGCTGACTGTTTGCAGGGCTGTTTTGTGGTAACGTGCACTCTGTGTGCATTTATCAGCCTCGTTTGGTTACGTGAACAGATCGTCCATGGAGGAGCACCACAATGGTTGGAACAAAATCAACAACAGCCACTCAATGGTGTTGGTCAACAAAATGAGGTAAAACTTACTGCTCCTTAGTTCACAATTAATTTAGAAAATGTGATTCTGTGAATAAATACATTATCAGAACACAACAGTAACGTTATTTTATTGCAGGGTATCTTTACTTGTTAGCAGAAGTTGAACACTTGTTCCTATATAAACTCGATGAAAACCACTGTTATGTTTTTGAAGTTGTTTTATTGTGTAGCATTGCACAGATTCTTATCTCTGTATCTTCACCATTTTTAAAGATAATTTTGTGCACATAAAGCTGAATTCTCAGGCATAGTCAATGAAGATGCAGCTTGCTTTTATTTTTGGCTTTTTCATAAGTATTTCAGTAGTTCATGGGGTAACAATTCACTGTTCTCAAAGCAATTGGAAGTTTTGTTGACACCACTGAAGCTGGAGCTTCTCTGCCCTCCTCCCACTCTCAACACACACATGGGCACTCCTTCAGCGTTTACAGGAGCCTCTTGGGTGGGATGAGAGATGATATAAGCAATCCATGCAAAGGGAAGAAATAATTCAAAATGTTGTTTTGTTTTTTTAGTGAATGTCAGTTTCTAAAGACAGAGATTCTCATCTTGGTGACTGACTTGGGTTGGCCTTGATTTATCGTCTTTCTAATATAATGGTAGTTTTCATAAGAGAGTTCCCTGCTATTAAGCACTGGTGAGACCACATCTGGAATGCTGTATCCAGTTTTAGGCTCCCCCAGTACAAGACAGGCATGGACAGACTGGAGTGAGTGCAGTGAAGAGTCAACAGAGGGACTGGAATATCTGACATAGGATGAGAGTCTAAGAGAGCTGGAATTGCTTAGTTTGAAAATGAGAACGCTCAGGGTGGACCTTATCAGTCTGTATAAATGCCTGATGGAAGGCTGTAAAGAAGACAGAGCCAGAGTTGTCTTGGTAGTATTGAGTGACAGGACCACAGGCAGTAAGCTTAAATTAAAATGGAGGAAATTCCATTTGGATTAAAAATAAAAAAAAAGGTGGGTTTTGTTTGTGTTGGGTTTTGGCTTTTATTTTTATACTACTGCTCTGATCACCTACTGGAACAGATTGCTCAGAGAGGTTGTAAAGTTTCCACCTCTGGAAAAGGTGGCTCAAAAGCCAAGTGGAAACAGCACTGATCACCCTGCCATAGCTGACCCTGCTTTGAGTAGTCGGGTTGGCTAGATGATCTCTAGAGGCCCTTTCCTACCTCAGCTGCACTGTAAATTTATCTGAATGTTTCTTTTCTTGTTTTTAAAGGTTTAGTGGTCCCAAATGCAATTCTTATCTAGAAAATATATTATTGACTTTTTCAAATACTGTTCAGTTTCGTATATGTACAAGATAAAAGCATGACAAGAGCTTGATCAATTTAACCAAATACTAAATCCTGTTTCTGCAGGCTCAGGCTGCTGTAAATGGAGGTGTTGAAAATGCTGTGCTTGATCAACCTGCTAACCCAGCTGCTGAGAATGTAGTTGTAGGTGAGAACCCTGAAATTCAAGAGGAACAAGTAGATGAAGAGGAGGAAGATAACGAAGATGAAGAGGATGCTGTAGTAGAAGATGCAGCAGATGCAAACAATGGAGCACAAGGTAACAGGTGACTCAAAACATTAATGTTCTAGTTCTTATTAAGTAGAAATTAATTTAATATAGACCTGTCATAATTGAAGGAAGCTGTGTAAATTCCTGCTTCAGCTTATTTATCTTGGCTTTGCAAATTTCATGTATTTTGAGTGCTGAAGCATCTGCTTGCTGAAAAGCTACTGGCAGTTGCAAGATGAATATTATGCACTCAAGTCTTTTTGTTCATTTAGAACATAGCGTGGAGTGGTTACATCTTGTTTTAAGTGATCTAACAGCTGTAAAAATGCCATTGTCTCCTCAGATGACATGAACTGGAATGCTTTGGAATGGGATCGAGCAGCAGAAGAGCTTACTTGGGAGCGAGTGAGTAAGAATCATTTTTTTGAATTTAATAGTGCAGGCTCATGCTTGAAATGATTAGTAGTATTACTGTGTTAAAATGCATTTGGGATAGATTTGGAAATCATTCTTTTGGTAAGAGCCTTTAGTGACCTAGAAAAGTTGTTGTATTGTAAACAAAATGTTATGATGTTACTTCTTAACTATCAAAGAAAGCATTTCTTTGGTTTGAAGTATCATAGCAGCTTAAAACATGTTTTAGTAGTCTTTTCTGAAGTCTTCAACTTGGTGAGGTGTAGAACTGAATTGCAGCTTGCTTTGAGGACACTGAGCCAGATTAGGAATGCGCAGATGTTGCATTAGATGTAGTTTAATGCTTAATTTTTGTATGCGTGGAAGCATTAGACTAAAGAAAAGAGAGAAATGGAAATTTAGGTTTCCTTGCTAAAGGCAAATGTGTTTCTCTAAAAATGATGGAGCACTTTAATGTTACACGGTTTCTGTATTGTTTATGGATCACAAATTCCATAACTAGAGCATGACGTGCATGTACACTGTAATCATAGAGTAGTGTAGAGACTCAAGAACTAGGTTTTTGTAGCTGGTCTGGAAGTAGCCAACATCCGAGTTCAAAGCCCACCACATGCAGCAAAATCTGCCTGAAGGTAGGTGCAGCAGCTTCATGTGATTTACCAGCACCACTACACACTCTATTCCTAGGCTGTGGTATAGTTGTTGCCTTGATTGCAGGATAGTAGAAATGCAGTTTTCATCATGAGTGGCACATCTTGATATTTATTTTGTATCTACTGAAAGCTTCTTAGTGTGTTTTGAAAGATATTTCATGAAAAAGGACATACATAAAATCAGGTTCCTGAACCATTCTGTTGTTTATTTCAAGATGAAAGTATTACATTTCTGAACCCAATTTATTTGCTACAAAGTGCTGATGTATTCCTAATTGGTAATATTTTGGTGCCTCTCCATGAATATAGAAATCAGTTTCAGCATACTGTCATAACCACTTCCAGTGTAATGTGCTGACATAGGCAAGAGATGTGTAGTTGACATTTAGTATCAAAATCGGGGTAGGCTCTTCTACTGTGTCATTTGTGAAAATACCACACAAGTTTTCTGAATTTTCAAAAGTTTTCACATCTTGGTTTAATTTGTAAAATATGTGCAACTCTTATATCTTGGAACCTAGTGCAAAGTCCTCATACAAAAGAGCCTTGAACCTGGAGCTTTAGAGCAGTAATTGTGGAGTATCTGGATTGAAATAGTAAGATACACTCGAAGTGGGGGGGAAAGGAGGCTTTTTTTTTTAATAGATGCTTTATTTTTGGCTGCTCTGTGGGTGCTTCCCATAACAGATGTGCTGAGTGATGAAGAATTTCTTTCCCATCTTCCCTAGCTGTAAAACAATTCTGTTCAAAAGTTAATAACATATATTGTAGCAAATGATCCTTTTAGTAGTTGCTTTTATACATCAAGGGAAAAATACTAACTTTTCTCAGTGCAACATAAATTGATAGGATAAAACAAAATGGATGGAACAAAAATTTGCTCTTGTATTGAAATATTGAGTTGATTAAACATGTACTTAAATAGCCATGCAATCACTACAATATTTTGTAAATACAAAATCTTAGTCAAAGTCTTCGAAGTCTTGGCGAGAAACAGCCTATAAATTAATTGATTCTACATTTGGTTTGACGCATATAGATTCATGCATATTCAGATATTCCACGTGTATATCACTGCCTTTGAGTTTACTGTGTTGAATGAGAACTTAGTTTCTGTCTTTATCTGTAAGAATTTATGTTCCAGTACTGTTGGTTGAGCCATAAAAAAAGCTTTTGACTGTACTGGACATTAAAGGTCAGTGTGAAAGAGGCATATTTTAGATTCAGATTGCTTAGTTTTTCTGGTAAGTAAAAATAACTTTCTTATCTTCACAGATGCTTGGACTTGATGGATCTCTGGTTTTCTTAGTAAGTGCAATCCTGATTTTCAAGAATTTCTACAGCATGATTTTTTTAAGTACCTGTATTTTTTAAAAATGCATCATTGTATTTGGCATCCTTATTTTCATGTCGTATATATATTTATTCAAAGAGTTTCATATGATGTCATGTTCAAGCAAACTGGGGTTTTTAGGAGTTTCACAAATTAGTGGGATGTGTGTGTGGCTTAAAAGTGGAATTTCTTAAAAGGTGTGGATAAGCTTGGGTCACATACCCCACTGTAAATAAAAACTAGACCTTTTAAAAGTGCACACTGAAAATACATATCTGTTCCAACCTTATGTTTTGCTTTGTTATAATTAAAATACTGTTCTCATTCAGATATATTTTATTTGACCTGATACCACCGTAACACCACTAGTGACTTTTTAGTGTAGACTAGATTTTAAAATCTAAGATCTCTAAGTTGACTTTATTTGATTTTTTTAATCTTAAAAATAGTCAGTCTATATTAGAATCATTAATTTTGGGAAAGACCTCCAAGATCATCAATGTCTCATATTTAAATGTAATGTCTTAGGTTTACAATTATGTTATTAGTCATTAACCTTAAATAGTAATATCAGAAGAAGTAAAACTCCAGTGTAATTGTGGCTGAGGTTACATGTTAGCTAAAAGTAATATTAAAAAATAGAGATGTGCTGTCATTTCTAGAGTCAGAACTGTCAATTTTGGTAATGCATTTGTTGTGGCAAAGACTGTTAAAAGTTCAGATGAACATTTTCTCATTTATAAAAAAATATCCGCACACATTTCACATAAGTCTTTTTAAAGATGGAACTGCTTTTATTGATTTTAAAAGAAAAGCCTATTTTTACAAAATGTAAGCAAATGTAAGTGCACTTATCTAGATAAATGTTCATGAATGTAAACAGGTGCTTTCACAAACTGTCCTGCACATTTCGGTCTTTGTGTTAGAGGAAACTTCCTGGCTCTAACACGAGATATGCAAGTTCTGGTGATAGCAGACTGTTGAAATAAGAAGTTGAGATACAAAAGTCAAGTCACTTGCTTAAAAGACTGGCATTTATGTACTGTTTTCTTGTCATCTTCCCTCCTTTTTCCCCCATACTCTTTACAGGAACATGTCTTTTGGGTGGTGTCTTTAAATACGCTGTTCATACTTGTCTTTGGTAAGTATCGTTTGCTCTTAGGTTTTGAAATGATCCTTCTTTGTAAAGTGATAGTGCAGGTCAATTTTAAGGCTATTCTAGAAAAACGAAGATGTGGCATCTAAACATAGAACTAAAAATGAATTGGGAATATGAATAACAAATATTTATTATTTTCTAGTTTTGTAATTTTAATTTCTTTAAGTGAATAGATTTAAAATAGGAAATCTACCAAAAGCTTAACCATGTCAAACAAAGCACAGGAAATAATAGTTATTTGTAATTTTGTTAAATTAAAGGAGGAACCTCATGGAATTTAATTTGTGAGGAAATGCGGTACTTTGAGGAATGGCTAAGATTTTTTTTTTTCTCCTTAAAGTTTTTACTGGATAGAGTTATATCACTTTTTCCATCAAGAATCCATTTTTGGAGCTCAAAATTGGAAGGAAGGGAGGTATGCAAGAACATAGCATTTTAGTGACAAGATGAAGCATATTATACACTTCAAGAGATGCCAGACAAAAATACCACAAAATTTCACTTGCTCTGAATGATCAGTTCAGAAAATAATTTTTTATGTTGCTTTGGTGTTTTTTCAGTGGTCTTTCTTGGCAGAAGAGTTTGAGGTTGAAAAACTGAAGTTGTACTGTAGATAAGTTTTTACTGGCTAAGTAAAGCTCACAATGCTTAACCAGTGATTTGAGCATCTAGATATTGAAACAAATCAGCAGATCAAAAGAAAATAAAAATTACTCCATTGTATGTTTAATTCACAAGAAACTAACTGTTCTAAAATAAGAGTTGGAAAATATGTGAATTATTTCTTTCTGATAATTATTTTATTTCAATCTGTAGTTGTCAGAAGTTAATTGGGTTATTTTAGCTGCTGTAAAAAGTAGGCTTTTTTAGTAAGTAGATCATAACCATGAAATTTCTAAACCATAGATTAAAATTCAATAATAAGTAAGTAATAAGAATAATTAATGAGGTTGTCATATAGAAGCATTTTCAGTAGCTGCTTTGCCAAGTGGGAAACTCACAAACAGAGAAGAGAATGACTTTCCTAAGCAAGCACGAGCTCTGGGAATTTAACATGTGCCTCTCAAGCCTATTTTTAGTATCTTTCCCATTAAGTAATACTGCTTAATTTACAGCTGCCAAATCTCTAGTAATTTGTAATTATGGTACTTGTGAGTTCAGATGTCACAGAAGGTACTTTATAAAAGATAAAACAGAAGGAAAGCATTTGTAACCTTAATTAGTGGTCCAGAAATTCTCCTTGGACAAATTAACTCATTTCAACTTAATTAATATTTTCTATAGTTCATTTTAGTACTCACAGAGGAGCTTGTACTCCTTTATACTTCTTTTTGTAAGGGATCTATTAGAAAATCTCTTTTAAATAAAGTTATTTAAAAGACATGATAAACTGTGCACTATATTCTCATAAAATTGTCAAAAATACAACTTTTAAGTCATTGGTCTGATATCTGTAGGAGTTGTGAGTGTGTTCTTTTTCATCTCAGTTTTCTTTCTCTTGTTCTTACTGGGCAGGGAGAGCTCAATTCCTCCCTTTATCTTTTACGTGTTTGCGCTTCCCGTAACTGCTGATTTTCCTGAAAGGGACATAAATTAAAACTTTTTTTATCCTTGATTAGGGTAACATGAGTCGTGTTAAATCTTTTCCTAGTAGCTTCTTTGTTGGTTTGTTTGCTTCTTGGGTTTTGAGGTTGGGTTTTTTTAATATGTTGATTATACAGAAATGAGGAGGAGAGAGAAAATCATCATGCTTTTCATTTGAGGGACTGTTAAGTCTGTAGCCTTGGTCCCAGAGTGGACTATCATGACATAGTGAAAACAATATAGTTGAAAAGAAAAGTTTGCCACTTCTGCAGACCCTTTCCTTTATACTGATGCCCTCCACTCCTATAAAAAATTGATGTTGAATTCTGTAGTCCTTTGTAACTTGGTTAGAAAACAACAGAGTGAGATAAAATAACTAAAAAAATTTATTTTCTTGCAAATACACACGTTTCTAAAAATGGGGAAGTGCTGTGTTTTTTAATGTATTTCCCCTGAAACCTCAGAATTGTTGGGAGTGAGTTATCAGGAATGATGAACAGTTTTCAGTACATTAATTCAAAGTAAAAGACTTCGGTTGCTCCTCATCCCTTCACTGGGTGTCATCTTTCTCCCCCTCCTCTTCCCTTTGCAAATGTCTGTAGGGCTTGCATTTTTCACAGTATTCTTAAGAATTAAAGCATTAGAACTGAAGCCTTGCTAAAGCAAGTCCCATCTGACCGAGCTGTAGAATGGCTCCTGAAGTCTTTTAGTGCACGGGAAAGAATGAATATACAGCATAGGTGCCTACAGCAGTCTGAGACAGATACCAGCCTAGTACATAAGACTGAGAAATTGAATTAATTTATACAGTGCAAGATGAAGTAAGAAGGACAAGACTATCCTCTTATTCTCTGTAGTTTTATATTGTTTTAGTCCTTAAGTGCAAATTCCGATTTTCAGGGTTTGTAAAACTATAGAAATCTAACACTTGCAAGTATTTGCGCAGAAATTAATTTTTGTACTTTTTTCATAAAATTTATGAGAAGTAGGATAATACCATGTTACAATATTTGTCCTCCAAATAAGGCTTCATTTAGCAGTTTTCATGGCCTTTTTTTCTCCTTTCTGCCTACATTATACAGCATTTTGTCCATACCACATTGGTCACTTCTCCATTGTTGGCCTGGGCTTTGAGGAATATGTGAGTACTGTTTTATAATTTCAAAATGAAAAAGAAACTACCACTGTCTATTCAATCACAATATTTTTGTAGCATTTTTCCACTTCTATTTGTGGTTGCAAAAGTAACTTGGAGTGTGTCTTCTTATTAGTCCTTCAACCTTTTTGAATCTATGATAAAAAATGTTTTCCCACTCTTCTTCACTTCCTCCATTATTTACATCTCAAGTGAGGTTTCCTACTTTTTGTAAAAACTGTGTGTGTGTTCAGGGTTTTTTTTAAGAGCCTCTTGTTCCTTGTGTGCATTTTTAACTTGTGTACTAATTTTCATAGAGGATAATAATAAGTAGGGAAAACTAGAGGATAATGAAATAGTGTAAGGTGACACTTTTTGTTCCATATATTGAGGTTGTTTTGAGTTTGAAGAAAGTAGTTGTAATGTAAATGTAAACAGTATCTACTCTTGATGAAGATACAAAAATAGTAGTCGATTATTAAAATATGTAAAAACTAGAGTTGAAGAGTTGACATTTGGAATTTGTCTTAATTACATAGAAAGGAGATGTAATCTTCTAAGAGACTGATAAACTTTCCCCTTTTTTCCTCTTTACTCCAGGTCCAAGCATCTCACTTTGAAGGCCTGATTACAACTATAGTCGGATACGTTCTGCTAGCAGTGACTCTAATTGTTTGTCATGTATCCTTTTGGCAGTAGTTACCTGGTTCAGATTTACATGTAAATAATTTTTCTGGCTGTGCTTTGAGGAGGCACAGACATGATGCAGGTGCAATTAACTCATCATTTTTCTCTGCTCTTTTGGTGAAATGAGAAGGAAAGGTCTCTTCTGTTCCTTTGGACATTTAGAAGTTGTCAGTGTGACTGCCTGCTTTCAAATACTTGCACATGTTTAACAACACAATCAAAGGCTTTTATGCTTCCTTGAAGGTCTATCTGAGGAGAAGAGTGTAGAATCTTTTTTTTTTTCCTCACTATCCTTGTGCTTCTGCTGTGGACTGTAGTTGGAGCAGAGAGATTATGAAAGGAGGGATTGTGAAAATACGTGAGGTATGATGGGAAATTAATTCAAATATTTTTGATCCTGACAGATTTTTTGAATATTAATTATTTGAGTTTCTTTGTTATGTCTCTGAACTACTGAGATTTTGCAGCAAGAATTTCCTTCTCATGATTACTTTATTAGAGAAAACTACTTTCTCTTATGTGTAGAAAACTAAGTCTTGGAAGCTGGAAGGATTTATTTGGTCACAAGTAAGAAGGCTGCATTCCAGCTGCATGTTTTCTTACGTCAGCTTCAATTTGAAAGAATATACATTTGTTAGCAGTTTTCTGTTCAAAAGTACACAAAGTTAACGTCAACTTTCTACATCAGTATACCAATATGCAGTGCAAATGTGGTAAAACATTAGTTGATTGGCATGTGGGTTTTGCCTCCTAAAAAAAACCCCAAAACAAACTCCCAAAGTGCAATATGCATCCAGCTTTTCTTGGAAAAGGTGAGAATTTCATTTAGACTGCAGGGAAGGGAAAGTTACTATTTAAAGTGGGTCTTCAGTTTTTAGACTTACTTATTTGTGGCAGATGTTTTCAGAGACAACTATTTAATTCTTGAGAAAAAATTTCTGGTTGCTTAATTTAAGAAGGGTGGTATTGTCAATAATTATTTAATTTAGGTGCATATTTGGGGGTGTTACCAGCACAGCAGATCATGACTTCTAGAGTGGCAGCCAATTTTGAAAATAGAACCCTGATAAAACACATACTTACTATTTCATTTTTCTCTTTTATAACATTTCTTGTTGCTAAAAGCAACATAATGCAGTGTTCGATATTAATTAAACTGCTATAAAGTGTTTTCCCCACATTTTTTCTTAACAAAGCTATTCAGGGTTTGGCAGCACTTGTTAAATTCCAGCGATCACGTCGTTTACTAGGAGTGTGCTATATTGTTGTCAAGGTAATCCTAATGTTTTGTGTGGGGAAAAAACCCATCTCAGTTTAAGCTGACATTATCGTTTTCTTAGAAATTTTTGTTAAACTAGTGAGATGTTATTTTCTCTCTTTTCCTAAAGGTTTCCTTGTTAGTGGTGGTTGAAATTGGTGTGTTTCCTCTCATCTGTGGCTGGTGGTTGGATATATGCTCCTTGGTAAGAACAGAAACAAATGGGATAAAGTCTTTCATAACAGTGTTTATATTTGAAGCAAAAAAAAAAAAGTTCTGATGAGAAGAGAGTTGTTCATATGAGTTTGACAGCACTCTTCTGTTTTCATAAACAGCATTTCCAGAGGGAATGGGTTTTTTTAGGTAGTGCCTAATGCTAATTTTGGGGTTTTTTGTTACTGAATACAAATTAACATGCTGTTACTAAAATAACAAGATCCTAATCCTTTTTAGTGCAGTTACAAGACCACTGTAATGAACTTACTTACAGGCAAACTTGTGCACTGAATAAACATCTTTATGTAGCCATCTTATGTGAAATGGTAATGACTTCGTATTTTAAGTGGTCCAGTCTCTTTCTGTTTTGGAAAAGATCCATGATGCATTTGCTTGGAATTGAGGACAGTTTTTCTGTCCTGAAAAATATTGAGTGATAAAATTGAAATGGACAAAATTAATTTTTTCCAGCCTTAATAGAAATAGAATTTTACTTAATATTACTTGCTTCCATCATAGTGCCACTTTGTTTGAATTGATTTATAACTTATGTAGGGTCTGTTAGTGATCGAGTTGACTTATTTCTTCTTTCTGTCAGAAGAAATGATCAGAAATTGATCTTTATTTGCTGTTCTTATCATAAAGTAATCCCTTTTTTCTCTAACTAAATGGTGTAACGATTTATGTCTTAAAGCAAACATTTAAATTATGCTTAGTAGTATATATGAACTAGGGTAAACAAACTGAGTAGTTGTGGATGTTTGCCAAACTTTACTCATATTTGTTTACTACTTTTCTTCTAGGAGATGTTTGATGCCACTCTGAAAGACAGAGAATTGAGCTTTCAGTCTGCCCCAGGCACCACAATGTTTCTGCACTGGTTGGTTGGAATGGTTTACGTCTTCTATTTTGCATCCTTCATTCTTTTGCTAAGAGAGGTAAGTCTGTAAGAACAAGATTGGTATGTAAAACAATTAGAGCTTTACATACAGAATTGTTAAATCTTTCACGTGTGGATATTACTGCTATCATTTTTTGTGTGTATATTGGATTCAGTTTTACGTAAAAAGCGCCATGCTGGTACTTACTGCAGTGGAAAATTATGATTTTGAGTCTATTTTACTTCAAAATTTTTGGTTTACAAATAGCTCTTAAATCTGAATGTTGCCTTCAAATTAATCCAAATATGTTTTAGTTGTTTAAGATCAATTAGTACTTGAAAATTAAGCTTGTATTTGGTTATTGCTTCTCTGTGATAATACTTTTTGTTTTATTTCTATGGGATTTTGTTGAATCTTGTTCAATGAATATCCCTATTACATTAAAACTTTCTGCAGCAGCATTGTTCAAAATGAAAGATAAATACAAAGATTGTTATTATTCTCCTCATATATTGTTTTCTATTTCCTGCTTCAGGTATTAAGACCTGGTGTCTTATGGTTTCTCAGGAATTTGAATGATCCAGACTTCAATCCTGTGCAGGAAATGATTCACTTGCCCATCTACAGACATCTCAGGAGGTTTATCTTATCAGTGGTAAGGACTTATCTCAAAGATTTCTTTATTTGGAAAGAAAGCTTCATGTGCTGGCTCCCATATACAGTACTGTGTATTTAAAGAAAAACATTTTCACCATGGAAGTGAACTGATACTGGAACAGGTTGCCAAACAGAATCTGCATCTTACAATACTCTAAACTCAACTGGATAAGGTTCTGAGCAGCCTGTTGTATCTGGGTCTGCTCAGAGCAGGGGTTTGGGGAGAGTTGGTCGGACTCTTAGAGATCTTTTCTAAACTAAGTATCTTAAGCAAAATCACAGAAAATGTTTGTGTATTCAGAAAACAAGTGTTTATTATTATGGCTATCGTAAATCACATAACTCTCATGATGCAGAAAACATTCTGTGTCCAGTTCAGCCAAAACAGTGCAGCAGGAGAGAGTAATTTTCTAGCTAAATTTTGGATTGGATTCTGCTGCTCTAGCCAGTGGTGTCTGTTTCCAGATTGTCATTGTAAGATACTGAAAACAATGAGAGTTTTTTCCCTTTGCTTGTTTGTCTGAGGTTTGCTGAGCATGCAGTTGAGGAAGGGTCTCAGACTGTCTTTGACATAAATGTCACATCAGCTGTGTAAACTGACACACAAGAAACATTCTTTGATGTACTGTATTGTTACAGCTGAGGTGCTTCGAGCAGTGAAAGCTCAGAGAGATCCTGGTTCTGTTAGAGAGCCCTTCAGTATCTGAGCAGAGCTGACCTTTCCACCTTTCAGAGCATTTTATCCTTAGATAATTGTAATTCTTCAGCTGCCTGAAATTTTGTGGCACATCAGGTGGCTCAAATATAAGCAAAGATCTACTGGTTGCTCATGGTCTCACTTACGTTGTCACACTGTGTTGGAATGGGCAGTTACTTGAACTTCCTTTTGATTTGCTCAGCTAATTAATTCAGAACTTTCACTAGCCTCATGCTAGAATATGGGACCCAGAATAGTAATCATTTACCATTTCAAAGAATAAATCACACCTTTAAAGCTCTGTTTATTTCTCTGTATTTTAAAGAAATGTCTTGTGTAGAACATAAACTATTAATTTTCAGGAAGAATGGGATTCAGTTTTTCTTTTTCACATAATTAAGCACAATTTTTTTCCACATTTTTAGTCTCTAGTGGTACATTTTTAGGAAGTGTAAAGATGTGTTTAAAATGTACTTAAGTTATCATCTGGTTCCTTAAGGAAGCAAGATTCATAAAAGTGCATTGTCTTCAGGCACTTGATGTCCCCTACTAAATTTTGGTCTTTCAGTCAATTTGAAATATGAGGAAATAGGAACTGAAAGGTCTTTTGACACTTCAGCAAGTTGCTTAAAAAGTCAGCCACTTAGAAGAGAGAGGAATACGAAATAAGTAATCCTGGTGTTGGGGAAAGGGGAAGAAAGAACTGTCTGCTGTCAGCTAGAGCAATGTCAGGTTTATTTAGGTGCTTATTCAGCTGCAGTCCTGTTTGGCGAGGGCATCCTAGTGTACTGGTCTGCCTGGGATGGAATTGATTTTCATCATAGTGGCAAATGTCCTTCTGCACCTTGAATTGGCAGCTGAAACAGTGTTGCTAACACAGGCCTGTTGGCTATGGCTGGGCAGTGCTTGTACAGCAGCATCCAGGCATTTTCTCTTTCTGCTCTGCCCTGCTCCCTCACCTCCAGTGAATAAGCTGCAGATTGGGAGGAGGGTATGCCTGGAACAGCTGACCCAAACTGACCAAAGGGATATGGCATCATGCTTGCAGTAAAAGCTGTGAGAAAGGTGGTAGGGTGCATGTTCATGGTTATGGTGTTTGTCTTCCTGACTTCCCAGGAAGTTGCTGATTGTCTGTCTGCTGATGGGAAGTAGAGACTGAATTCTTTTGTTTTGATTGCATGCTTGGTGCTTTCTCTATTAAATTGCCATTATCTCAGTTTTGCCTGCCTTCTGTTTTGCCTTCCCCTTTGGCTGGAGAGGGGAATGAGCAAGCAGCTGAGTAGGTATTCAGCTGTTAGCCAGGGCTCGCCCACCACACCCAGGGAACTTGTCAGAGATGGGTGGGGAACTAGCTTTGGTTGTTTCTACTATTTGGACTAACTTGTTTACTTTCTTATTGCAGATTGTCTTTGGATCAATTGTGCTGCTCATGCTCTGGCTTCCTATACGCATTATTAAGTATCTCCTTCCTAACTTTCTTCCGTATAATGTTATGCTCTACAGGTGAGCATTTATTTCTAAAAAGATGGGTTTTTTTCAGTGTTTCTATAACTGGAAAAGGTGTATTTGCACTCCCTGAGCGTTTTTTAACTTTTTTTGTTACGTTGCTTTGTTTTCAATTAATCTAAGCTTCGTTGTTCTAAGGGAAATAAAGGGTAAAGGCTGTGGCTACATCATACAATACGGCAGATGAAAAGCTACTTTTAAAAAAAAGCATTTTGTATTACTTCTGTAAAAATAACCGTTTGGGGCTTTATGCCCTCAAAACACTTCCTATTTCAACTTTCTGATAGTGAAGTTCCTTTTGTGTTTGCTTTTTTAACACACTCATTCCTGATTGTCATTGCTTCAAGAGTAAAAGAATATCTGTAACTGCATTTTTTTTAATGATAGCAGTTTTTTTCTATTTCTGAATAATAACTGAAACAGTAATGATGGAAGCAAATAGAGGAGCAAACTGTATTCTTAGATATAAGAAATTTAAGAAAAAACATTGAGAAAGTTTATATGCCAAAGTGTCTAAATACTTACGAACACCTAACCTTTGCTCAGGGTTATAGGGAAAAATGTTTGCAAAAAACTAAGAATTTTCCTTTTTGGCATCCAATGTACTTTTGTATTGGTGGCAGTAATAGGATTCAGTGTAAAAGACTCCTATTAAAATGTTCCTTATGTTTGACTTCCTGCTCTTCCCATTGTTTCTAGTGATGCTCCAGTAAGTGAACTTTCCCTAGAGCTGCTTTTGCTTCAGGTGGTGCTTCCAGCTTTGCTAGAGCAAGGACATACGAGACAGTGGTTGAAAGGTCTTGTACGAGCATGGACTGTTACTGCTGGATACTTGCTGTAAGTACAGAAATCCAAAATCAGCTACAACCACTGTGCCCAGTTTGGCCTTTAAACATAAAGGCAGCTTTTGAGAAAGATATCCCAACAAGCAGGTTTAATAGCTCTTTTACAGCTAAATACATGGTGAAAAACTTCTATAGTGATTGCTTTCTTCTAAGCAGTAGTTGTATCTACTTCTGGACTAGCCTTTGACAAGTAATTCTTTTGGCGCACTATTACAGCATTTGCTTAGTGAAAGAAATCTGTAAAAGTATGGCTAACATCATCTTAACTCCCTATTATAAGAAAAGAAAGAGATAAATGTCGGCAAAGTGTTTCCATGAATCATCTAAATAAAATATATGTGCACTTCTTGTATTTCTTACTATAAGAAGGAAAAAAACAGAAAAAGGTATTTAGAACATTGAGCTGAAGAAGTGAGCAACTTTGACTTGGGGATTTGAAAGGTAAAAGTTCAGAATCTAGAGAAGGATAAAACTGTCACGTTATCAGATAAAGTAAATTATTGTACTGCTAGGCAGAGTTCTAGCACTTGAAATTATTTTTTAGTTCAACTGTTGTTTGCCAAATTAGTCAAAAAAAAAGTAAGGTTGATTTTGTTTCTCTACAGTTTTCAGTGTAACTTCGAAGTATATTGTCATTCTTCCACCATGTTTTGGTCATTGTTGCACTCTTAGGATCAAGATTTATTCTCTGCTAAGTTATGTCTGAGAAACTGAGTGAATGAATGAAAGACTTTTTTCTTCACTGTAATGCAGAATATTTATTTTAGTTTCTCATAAGGAAACTCTCCTCACCCCCTCTTAGCTTGCATTTTGAAGAAGTTTTTAATTAATTTTTCAAGTTTTGATTGTGTTAATGAGAGTTTTGGAGATAATGATACAAAATAGGTTGATTTTTTTTCTAGGATTGATACTCTTAAAAAGTTGTGAGCAGGTTTTGAGCAATTTAGAATCTTCTTGAAAGACTCTGCCTGCCCCTGTACTTTTGACAGCACGGCCGTAGCAATGCAGCACCATCCTTGTACAGTTTAGGTTTGAAGGCCCTTGTTTCCAATAGAGCTTAGTGACAGTAACGTACAAGCTGTCAGTAGAGCTGTGTGCTTACATGAACTGAAATATCCATGCAATTTCCCTTCACGTGCACAGCAACTTTAATACCAGGTGATGCTTTTAAAGCAGTCAAACAGATAAGTGATCTTTCTTTGTGACTGTATTCCAACTGTATCTGCACCAGCATTTTTCTTCTAAATTGTGTTTATGATGACATTGAATATGTTATCAAAAAAGGCTTATTTTACTTTATCAAGGTTCTGCCAGTACCCTATGTTAGTTTTGTACAACCTATATGCATTCTGAGTAGGCCTGTATTTCTGTAAGTTTCTCATTCATATAAAACAGAATAAAACTGAAATTTTGATAATTACAGGGATCTTCATTCTTACCTACTTGGTGATCAGGAAGAGAATGAAAACAATGCAAATCAGCAACCTAACAATCAGCATGCTCGCAATAATAATGCCATTCCAGTTGTGGGAGAAGGTCTCCATGCAGCCCATCAAGCCATACTTCAACAGGGAGGACCTGTGGGTTTCCAGCCTTATCGTAGGCCTTTAAAATTCCCACTCAGGGTATGTATACCTAACACATTAACAGGAAGGAAAAAGACGTTTGAAAAAAATACGAAATATTTTTTTTTTTAAGAAAGATTTGGCCCATGTTATCAGAAGTCAAGTGGTGGGATCCTGTTTAGTATGGTTTGCAGCTTTCTAAAATGTAGAGTTGCAGTTATTCTCACATATGGCTTTTTTTCAGCTTGTAACTGAAGACCTTTAATTACAATTTTATTTATAGACCCCACATACGTTGAGTTTTATCTGTCAGTTGATGTCTTCTTTTCTTCATAGTTAGTAATGGAGAGAAAGACAGTAAGCCCCCCTCAATCGGGTAGTTCAGGTGTGCCTCCAGCAAGGCATGGCTTTCAAGGGGGCATACTTTGGTCTCGTAGCTGAAGTGTATTTTAAACTATTTTGCTTTATTAAGAAAGTAAACAGAGCACTTCTGTTGCTTCTGCATCTGTATTAAACATAGAAAGGCATTATATAATACTCGCAAGTTCTAAATCCCTAAAATTAGAAGGGAAATTTTGTTGGCAAATATTTACATTTCTAGAATAACATACAGCTTAAACTAGGTAACTGTTTTGTTGTTACCAGAACTCTGAGTTAAATATAAGCTTCACTACAGCTCACTTACTGTGGTTTCAGGTATAGCTCAAGAATGGAAGTAATGGCTAACACTAGGTCACTGGGGTATTGCTTCCTTCCTTTACATCCAAAAGTTTTGTCAAGGAAAATGTGTGTTCCAGATTTAACTTTCTCTCAGTAATATGTTAGAATAAGGTGGTAGCTTTCCCATAGCAAGCTTGCTTGTTGTGTGGCTTTGATGATTAGTGAAGCAGAACTTTATAGCACCTGGTGCTTGAGACATATTTAAAGAAGTTAAGTACATGGTAATTCTCTAGTGAGATGTAAACCTGACTGAGGAGCAAACAGTTTCACTGTCAGCTTCTGGGCACAGAAGCCTGAGCACATCTGGAGGAACTTTGTCAGCAAGGTTTTCCTGTCTCAGTTTTCCTTCCAAACCACTGTCTTGCTCATATGGCATACAGGGCTAGAAACCTTTCAGGATTATTTGAGAGTCATGCTGGTCAGTGCAGAAATTAAAAGATGATCTTTTTAATGTGACATAACAAAGAACTTCAGTCATTCTGAATTCAAATGTTATTTTTTACTCTTGGAACAGCTGATGGAAAGTCTCAGAAATACGCAACACTGCAGGTGTTCTGCATGTACTGTGGTTAGGTTTCTTATTGCTGATTTATTTATACAGTGAAACATTGGTTAGCATTTGAACATCCTAGTTTAGCTGCCTTTCTAGAATGATGTATTTTTTTATGCTGGGGCTTCTTGGGGTTTGGTTAAATAACTTTATTATAAACTTCCCCTCCTTCTTTTTCCCTTTTTCAGATATTTCTTTTGATTGTTTTCATGTGCATAACATTACTGATTGCTAGTCTTATCTGCCTTACCTTACCAGGTGAGTCTATTATGGTAAACTATGATTAAAAACAACTCAGTATGTTGCCATGCCCAACTATGGCAGATGTTTTGAAACCACTGTTTAAAGTTAAAGGGCAAAAACATGGAAACTTGTCTCATTTTTAATCATTCATCATCAAACTGTAATAATCTAAAAATTTAAATGACAGAGATTGCCATTCCCTTTTTGTTGTAGAATAATTTTCCTCTAAGGACAGGGCTTTGGGTGCTGAGACAATCTCAGTAGTATTGAGTGAAAAAGAGAACTGAAACTCTTGCACCTATTTCATTGTTTAGAGAAAGAAAATATGTAGATTGTTTCCAGGTCTTCTACAGTATTTTCTTTAATTAAATGTTCTGAAGGTGTCATTATTGAGTCCTGCAAGGAGCAGGGAGTTGGACTCAATGATCCTTAGGGGTTCCTTCCAACTTGAGATATTCTCTGATTCTGTGATCTTGACAGATCACTAGGAGATTTTGTGAAGTGACATGTATATCACTTTAAAATGTCTGAATAAGTGCTTCAAATCAAAAGCACTTAGTATTTTTAAAAATAATTCGGAATAAATGAAGCCATGTCAACCAGCTTAAATTTCATACCCTGTCTGTTGTAATACCGTGTAATTTATACCTTGTTGTATTAATGATCCTGAAGTCAATGTGTTGAGATCAAAGTTATAAATTCTGTGATTGTTTTAGTAGTAGGACATGA
Organism: Struthidea cinerea; assembly: GCA_013397865.1. Taxonomy (NCBI): domain Eukaryota; kingdom Metazoa; phylum Chordata; class Aves; order Passeriformes; family Corcoracidae; genus Struthidea; species Struthidea cinerea. The sequence continues at coordinate 864,549 of VZTI01003488.1, forward strand.
AATAATTCTACTGTAATACTAGGGAATGAAAACACTATTAAGAAATGAACTGTAGCAAATTAGTCTCCCATTTTTGTCAGAGAACTTCAGAAGCCCCATCAGTAAGTCTTAAATTACATGAGGCAGTGAAGCAACCCAAAGATAGCTCATAGAATTTTAAGTTCAAGCTCATGTACTAATGCATGATCGCCTTTGCAGTTCTAAAGATCAGTGTTTAGCCTCTGAACAGGGCAGTATTTAGTGCTTTGTTTTGCTGTAGCTCAGGTCGCACTGCTGTCATAATGAAATTTTAGGTGCAAAAGGATTTCTCTGTGTTTATTTGGCTTCATTTCTGAAGCTATTTGTGTAGTGCTTCACACATTTATGCATTATGGGTATAGTACCAAAAGAAGTGCTTTATGATGGATAATATTTGTGCAGGGATATTTCAGATAAATTTGATAAGTATTTTTTTAATAGGCATCCTTCCCTAATAAATCCGAAAGCATTACTGTATTTAACAGTGCTTGTGTTTTCAGTGTTCGCTGGCCGGTGGTTAATGTCATTTTGGACGGGGACTGCCAAAATCCATGAACTGTACACAGCTGCCTGTGGTCTTTATGTCTGTTGGCTGACTATCCGAGCAGTGACAGTGCTGGTTGCCTGGATGCCACAGGGCCGCAGAGTGATTTTCCAGAAGGTCAAAGAATGGTCTCTTATGGTGAGTCTTGAGAAAAATTTCTACTGAATTTTCAAAAAATTAGCTAATGGAGCTTGTTTCATTTTTTGCTTGCAGGCTTTACTCTGTCATGTATGCTACATTTTCCTTTTCAGACCATTTTGAAGCTTTTCCAGCTTACATTCCCATTGCATAGGCTATTTTTGGAAGGCAATCAGTGTAAATACATTTGTGTTTACATACACGTGTATATTTTTCTGTTTTCCTTTAAAGGTGAATATATTGCATTATTATCCCATGTGTTATGTGTTCTCAAAGATACTTACATTTTCACATAAACCTGGAAGCTTAACTATTTACTTGTTTAGTAACATGAAATTATTAAATGAAAAAAACCTAATAAAGCTGATAGATGACCACGTCTCTACAAAAGTAGCTTGATACATATTTTCAGAAAGATCTTTATCGGTTGTGGAACTTGTGTTGTTCAAACAAAAGATATTTTCCTGAAAAATGTTAATTATGAGGAGTACAGATTCTCAGGATGAAAACAAATTTATACCCCATCTTTTTATCTTGCTTTTGATTTTGAGGACTTCTGTGGTAGATTTCTTAACATCAGTAGCATAAATGGTATCTTGTTATGGACATTTTAATGTGCTTATTGAATTGTTACACTGCTCTTCATGTACTACCATGTTTCCCAAATACCTCATCCATTATTTTGATTTTAGCTTCTTTAAGAAAATTCAGAGCTAAAACGTAATCTCTGCTTGTTCTTTGCCCCTTCTCCTTATCATGTTCATACAAAACCAGCCTGACTTAATTATGCATTTAAATTAAAAGAATTCCAGAATAAATAAAGATTCAAGCATGGTATTCTGAGTCCTCCATTTTTAAGTCAAATATTCCGTAATGACTGAATTTTTAAGGTTTCTTTTGCTCCAGAGAAAAATTGGCAGTTTTGGAAAAATTCTTCACTTTCCCAACATATAAGAATACACAATGTATTGAAGTGCCATTGGATAGTATTCCCTATCGATAACAGTCAAGGGTGATTTTATGATTTAGAACTATATGAATACTAGTGGGGACAGTCATGTTTTTTCTGGAGGGGCATGGAATAGGATCCAATCTTAAAAACTTGCATTGCAAAACTATGTATGTGGTAAAAATTATTTCTAGGGGTGTATATGTGTGAAATAGAGGTATGTGTAGGTTTGGGGTTTTTTCACCAGGGCTGTGTGTTTATGTAGTTTAAGTTACATTTTAGAGTTTAAACAAAGAATCTTCTGGTAAGCATATTAATTAAATGTCTTGGGTTTTTTAGATAATGAAGACATTGATAGTGGCTATACTGCTAGCTGGTGTGGTTCCACTTTTGCTCGGTCTTCTGTTTGAACTGGTCATCGTCGCGCCTTTGAGAGTTCCTTTGGATCAAACACCTCTCTTCTATCCTTGGCAGGTCAGTTACTCCCATTCTTTTGCTGCTGTTTATGTAAGGAGTATAGGCTGCCTTGTTTCATGTGGATTCGGTGCTTCAGAGCATTTTCCACAAGTATGTTAGTGTGTGGCAGAGAAAAGGCAGCCAGTCTGGATGTGAGGATTATTTGAACCAAAAGGATATGCTGAGGAATTTAAACTGTGAAAAGGTGAACTGTTGTGAGATGACATCAAAGGATGAATTTCAGTGATCAGCTACTTTTTCAGTAGCATAACTGTGAAGTTATGTAAGAAGTTAGTATATCTGTATGTATCTATGCACAGACGTACACACTCCAATTGTTTTGGAAGGCTTTCTGCGTACAATTATGCAGCAAGAGGTTCAGTTAATTTTTTTTTTCCTTGTAAGATTTTAATTCAGTGATGAGGCACATTATGAATATAATTTTGATATGCTTTAGGATCATGCGGATTTAGGGCTGAGTTGTCAAATCATTAATACAAAATTTTGAGGTAGTTGTGTTTTGTTGCTCTTCAGTCAAGTCTCACAGGTTGAGTGCAAATTTCTGTCCTGCGATTGGGAGACAAAATGAAGATACAGTGGATTGAATGACAAATGCTCCCATCACCTAGGCTGAAGTATGAAAGAAGTCATAACTCAAAGAAACCCAACGGAGGGGACCATAACTCAAAACATCTAGAATGCCATTACTAAAAAACAAGGAAGTGTTCAGGGGCGGTGACTTTCTAAGCTGCCCACAGACAAGCTTTCATTTACTTTCAGTATCCAAGTGTTTGAAAGCCATAATACAAAGAAGAATTTGACTACTAATTTAATTATTCATTATTTTAAGATCCAAGTATATTTTTGAGCTGAGTAGGTGACCAGAAAATCAGGACATCATATTACAGTGGTAGATGATCACGGTTTAGTTTTGGAAAGAATTTTTAATGCTACAGATTGTAAAAACTCTTTACTATTGCATATTAGTTCTTTAAAAGTTTTAAAAGAAGTATCCTGAGAAACTATTTTAATGTGGCAGAACTTACTCAAAATATAGGATAAGTGGGATTTGAGACTTGTTCTAAATAGACAAGGAGCTATCAAAATTGAGACTAATTTCCACTTTTCACAAGAGAAGAGAGTTATACAAAGGTTACATCCTTAAATAAACATGAATCAACTTTAATACTGGCTTGTTTTTTTAACAATTTAAAAATTTTTTAGAATTTACATTAATGAAAGTTGTCTTTTTAAATAGTAGGTTAAAGAAAATGTATTTCCCCAGCAGTTTAAGTAAATTAATTAGTCTATGATGTCCCAAGTCTTACCAGTTTTGTAGCTGTTTATTCTGCCTTATCAGCCTATATTTTGCATTCTATTTTTGGTGGGTTTTACTGAAAATCTCTTATAAATATCTGTAATCCAGAAAGGATGGACTTATGATGCGAAGTGTTTACTAGAAGCCAGTAGTTATATTGTCCTAATTCCATGCCATAATAATTGCAGTTTATGTTAAAACATAAATTTTCCTCTGAATACTATGACTTTTTTTTGTGAAGAGCTTTGCCTTGCTTTAAGCTTTCCTGACATCAGGAAGGGTTTTGGGAATAATTAAACTTGAAAAGAAGGAAAAGAACTTGTTTCCTGATGCATGTGAATATCTTCGTATCTTTTTTCTATTCTTTTATAAAGAAAGGAAATTAACTTCCTTTATGTAAATTAGTTGTAACCAGAATGTTAGTCAATTGCTTTAAGTAAGTCTAATGCTTTTGTTTCATATTTAAGTTTGGTTTAATAGTGGTAGTGATTTTCCTGGTCCCAGGAAATTTACAAATATCAGTTAAACTTGAGAGCCTCCTCTTTTACATAGGAATTTGCAGATGATGTCGCCTCTTTGAAGCAATGTCCCATGTAAATGGAAAAGTAATTATATTTTCACTTATAAGTAATATTAACACATCGCTCTTAAAGCTTTTGATTGTCTGACTTTTTAAAGGTAATGCTAACACTATATTTTTACAAAATTAGGACTGGGCCCTTGGAGTTCTGCATGCCAAAATAATTGCTGCCATAACACTGATGGGTCCCCAGTGGTGGCTGAAAACTGTTATTGAACAGGTAGGGAAAAATTGTCCATGTGAATTATCTGTATAATACATTTTTTATGTTTTTCAATGTGTGTCAGAAAACAGTGTTACTCTTACAGTAATGGAGTAATTGAGTAAAATTCAACTAGTCTTGTAAAAACCTTTTAAAATTGTATAGCCTAATCAATTAAGGTACACTTAACAGTAAAACAAAAATTCAGAAATCTGAATTCAAGAAAATGCTGTGTATACATGTATACATTTTTATCAGATTTGTAATAAAGTGAGAAAGAGACATGATTATTTCTTCAGGTGAAGTCCATGTTTCCAATTACTTGTCCAAGTATTGGACATTATTTACATCCACAACTCAAGAACATAGAATTTTGCCTTCTCTGCAGCTGTAGGGATTACCCCATTCACAGATCAGTAGAGATGAATGACACCATTTCCGTTTCCCTTTGATTATTAAGCAACACAGGACAGTTTCTCTGAGCAGTTCAGTCACATGGCCTGTTGTTTTGTCAGAAGCATTTTTTCTTGGTTATAAGCTTTAAATATGTTTGTCAGAAGGTAATTTTTCAGCCCTGCACTGTATGTGATGCCTGTGGTGCACGGCCCAGCCTCTGTGCACAAGGTGCCTCTCCTGAGTATGTTTTAGCGCACAGTCCCAGTTATTAAATCGCTTCAGCTGTCACACTGCAGAAATATAGTCTTAGTCTGGGAATACCTTTTGATGCATACCACGGCTCCCTCTTCCATTTTGAGTGCTCTCCATGGGCTGTTTGTACGATCTCCATGGGCTGTTTGTACACTCTCCTGAGCCTTCCAGGCTGTGGGACAGAGGCTATTGTTTAGCTGCAGCTGGTAGCAATTCAAAACTGGTCTTGTCCTATGCTTAATCTAGTTACATTTTGACCTTACCTTCTGGTAGTAACTGCAGAAGCTTAAGGATTGTGGAGGCCTTTTTTCAGGCACAGACTCTACATGCAGAGGCTCTGGTCTGCCCCACCAAGTACAAAATAAGATCCTATTTTCTGCCCATTACCAAATTTAATAATTTATTCTATTAGCATATACAGGATCCTCTTCTAGTAAGTTAACAGCACAAAGTGATCCCAGGTCACCCACAAAACCATTGTCCACAGCTCTGTTAAATGATCGTTCAGAACGTCTCTTGCATTCCTGCAACTGAATCGCAACTCTGTTCCAGATTAAGTTGGTCTCTTGGGCGTTTTTTAAATTATTTCCTGGAATCCTCATAATGTAAATTGGCAGAGAGTTTTTCCTTCTTCAGCTGTGGCCATGGGAACACCCATTTCCTTTCATAAGGAGAACTGTGTAAAACCTTGTAATTATTACTGTAAGTAAAGCAAGGCTTTCTTGATTGATCTGTTCTAACTTGTTTCATTTTAGGTATATGCAAATGGGATTCGTAACATTGACTTACATTTCATCATCCGTAAACTGGCAGCACCCGTAATCTCTGTCCTCTTACTTTCCCTGTGTGTACCGTACATCATAGCTTCTGGTGTTGTACCTTTACTGGGTATGTATGCATTCAGAATACCTGTTTATCATCTGATGGGTTACAGCAGCGTAAATATATTTGTGGAAATAAATTTCAAGCTCTAGTTTATTAAAAAAACCCCAAAACAACAAACCACAACAACAACCAAAAAAAAACCCCAAACAAACAAAAAACACCTCTTCTGCCAACAAATGTAAATGTTGAAAGACTTCCAAGAGTCACACCATGTTCCAGGAATATCGTCCAAATGCTTCTTGAACTTTGTCAGGGTTGGTGCTGTGCCCACTTCCCTGGGAAGTCTGTTCCAGTGCCCAAACACCCTCTGGGAGAAGAATCTTTTTCTAATAGTCAACCTAACCCTTCCCTAACACAACTTGAGGCTGTTCCTTGGGTCCTGTCACTGGTCACCACAGAGAAGAAATCAGTGTCTGCCCCTCCTCTTCCCCTTCTGAGGGTGAGAGGAGGGGGAGACGCTGATGTGTGCTCTGTGCATTTTAGGTATCTAGCTAGCTTGGGAAAGGAATGATTAATTCATTTCTTCTTTAGACAAACAGCCTTTGATTTGAGTCCCTCTAGGAGCTATACTGAGCTGAGGCCATCTTTTTCTGACTTGTCAAATACTAAATGAAGCTTAGAACAGGTGAAAATCCTGAGTTTGTTTTGAGGTTTTAATAGTATAAAAATGTAAATTTTAAATATATAGGGTTTTTTCACACTTTCCTGTCTCCTCATAATTGAGGTAGATAATTTGATTAGAACCACGGTAGATGACCTTTTTCATCAACACTTGTCTTTTACTAGTTAGTTTTGATGTTAACAACATGTTCAAAAAGTCCCATTTTATTCTTCAGTCTCGCTTGAATGCTGACTTTTATTGCATTGATTTTTCTGATACAAGGAGAAGTCAGTAAGCAGATTAACAGAAGTTAATAAGCAAAAAGAACTGATAAGCCCATTTTTTTCTACTGTGGATTTTCACTCTTGGTAATGGAAAACTTTCGACTCTTAATGCTTCAGATTAAAAAGAACAGCAGCTGTTATGTTGGATCTTTGATGTAAATGGATGTGTAATTTATTTCACAGCCCTTCTACTGAAGTTACAGCATAATAAAAAGTATGGAAGCAAGTAGAGAAGCAGAAATACATGAGTTAGTTCAGCAATATTAGAATATCTAAGGGTTGTGTCTTGTTTTGTAGGAGTTACTGCTGAAATGCAGAACCTAGTTCAGCGACGGATTTATCCTTTTCTGCTTATGGTGGTGGTTTTGATGGGAATTCTGTCCTTCCAAGTCCGCCAGTTCAAGCGCCTTTATGAACATATTAAAAATGACAAGTGAGTATACAGTGGGGTTTTTTAAAATTTTTCCCCTTTATATTATGATAACTTCAGGTTGAATTCGGGTGTTGTAGATCCCTAGGACTAAAAGAGATTTTAAGAAGTTTTCTAGATAAATGACTCTTTAAGACAAACTGTTCTTGGGAGATGTTTTATCTGTGGTTCAGGTAGCTAAACACAGGAATAGATTGTCTTTATAAAGGAAAGACACTCCCCCATGTCTACCATGAACGTCTTTTCCCACAAGTGAAGCTGTTTGTCTCTTCTGTAGTCTTAAATGACAAATGGATGTCATGAATTACAACATACCTGGAAGTTAAAATCATGTCTCAAGCTGCTGCTTATAAAACCATTTCTTCAACCTTTTCTGCATAACTCTTTTTCTTACTCTTCCTACTCATTAGTCCGACTAACCTATTAAGGAATGTTCAGTTGATTTGATAGTTTGTCCTTACCAAATTTTGTGTGGTTTTCTGATGTTTTTAGTGATTATTACTCTGTAATACTCAAATGCCTGTTAAAAATAATAATTTTTCTATTATTTTCTGGTTATCTTGCTTAGTTTAACCTTCTTTTTTTGTGTTATTGCATTATTTTTGGTGTTACCCTAATTACTTTTTTTTTGTTATTAAGAAGATTAGCAACTAATCTTCCTAGGCTTCTTTTGTATTGAAAAGGAATAAATGAGTTTGTTGTGTTCATATCCTGAGTTGTCTTACAAGAGTTTTGCTTTCCAATAACTACAAAAGGAGTCAAACCTAAAATAGACTTCTTTGAATCTTAAATGTTAAGAAGCAACTGATAAGTTTTTTGGTGTAGATGTGAAATTAATAGCATCTAGCAGTATTAAGAGAGTTGTAACTAAAATTAAACTCTCAGCAGATCAATTTATATTTTAGCACCTTTTAGTTGATCAGCTGATTTGTATCCTGTTCCCCACCTGCCTTTGTAGCATGTTCTGTAATATTTGGCCTCCTGTAGTATGCATAGCTGGTGTTTGTATTTACAAATGGGTTTCAAGCTAATTGGTAGTATCTTTCAGGCAGAGAGTGGATTGAATTGCAACTTGCATTAATGTAGCAAGTTGCTTTCTTGTGTAAATAAGACACATAAATGGTATACAAATCTATGAATATATATCTTGAGTGAAAATTGGTTTGGTATTAAATGAGCTTATTAAATGTTATAACATCCTTGTAGACAAGAAGTTTGTATGACTTAATTGTGTCATTTCAGGAAGTAAGCAGACACGGTCATGCCAGCCAGTAGAAATTTGTACTTTAGAAATATGCGCAATTAAATCTTTCATGTAGCAAATTTTAAAAGCATATACAAGTTTTTGTGACATTCTAAAATGTACAAAGAATGTGCGATGGTTGTTGGTTATGGTACCGTTAGAAAAGGAGTGGTGGTGAAAAAGTTCCTAAAGGAAATGACAGATCTTAGGGGAAGAATTCGTAGGTGTGTAGGGCTCTTGTGCATGCAGAACTAGCATGCAAATAGGAAGCATGGAAAGGAATTTAGGTGGCAAAAAGTGTGAATCAATGATATTAGAGCAAGAAAGGAATAATGTGAAAGGTATGAAAACTGTTAAGCTGATGAGATAGTTAAATTCTGTTTCAGTATCACACTAAAGGAATCTTGCACCCCTTAAGCTTTCCATGAAGTAGCATCAGGATATTTTCTCTCCCTTTAAGAAAGATTAAGTAGCAGTTAAAGTTCTTCTTTTATAATTTATGGAATAACTTTTTATTGAAATGAAAAGGCTACTTTGGCAGCAAAGGAAATAGAGTGGATTTGTGTTACAAAATAGTATTACCTCGTGTTAATTTCTGGTTTTACTGTAATCCCAGGTACCTTGTTGGACAACGACTCGTGAATTACGAACGGAAGTCTGGTAAACCAGGCACATCAACAACTCCACCTCAGTCTTCACAAGAATAGATGGTCATATTAAACATCTTGACCTTCCCTTTGCCTTTACATGTCCTTTTTTCATAGACTCTTCTCGTCTTTGGATATCTCTCCCAATAATACTCTCAGCAGTGTTTTGGCTTCTGTTGGTAGCATTCAGATAGCAGTTAAGGCTCTGTTTCTTATCTGCATTTTCTGATGTTATAAATGCTGTCTGAGGTCTGTATATGTGTATATAGAAGTGTCCTGACACCCTAAAACCTTGGATTAAAAAGAATGTGCATTGTACATCTTTAAAAAGTATATTAATTTATTAAATCTAGTTGTCACTTTATTTTGGACTGCTGTTCTGTTGACAATGTGCCACAAAGCAATAGTGCGAAGAGGCAAGATGTTTTTATAAAATTTGGAGCTTACTTTATGGTGTTCATAACAGTTCCTATTGTAGTAATACAGTATGATTTTTCATGGGTGGAAAGGCCACATAGAGAATATCAAGTAAATAACTGTCTTACAGTCAGCAATGAAGTTGCTGTGATGAGAACATAACGAACTATGTATCTTGCTGTCCAGTCTTTTTTATTATTTTGTATAACACCAAAGCTGTTGTACATTTTTCTATTGCCTGATTGTTTTTCATGTGTCAGAGTTTGTAATATTGTACAGTTGCTGTTAAATCAAGAAAATATTTCCTCTTCTGAGAATTCAGATGTACTTGTTGAGGCTCAGCTGGATTTTTCTGTTTGGTTGAAGGGGGTAGGTGGGTGTTGGCTTTGGGATCAGGATTTCATGAATTGAAACAGTAAGTATAACTTTACTAAGGCTAGGTGATGGAAGCATTTAAAGGTACTAATTAAAATTAGATAGGTTTACAACTTAAATTGTAGCCAATTTCTTATCAATACTAGAATTTTTCAGGATCTTAAGAAAAGGGATGAACCTTAACTGATGCACTTGCACAGCACAAAAAGCATAGCGTAAGCAACATCCTGTCTTGATCCTTAAAGAGCTTGAAATCTTTTTTCTGTAAGTTACCAAAGTTGAAAATTGTAGTATGAATTTTATATTGCACAATTACTTTTAAAAAAACCAAACCCAACCAAAAAAAATTCTCTCAGAATTGGTCACTGTGAATTTTTATGGGAATAATACTGAGGAAGTGATTTATCATGTACCATTTATGGCCTGAGGGGCAGGGAAATACGTATGTTATTAAACAGGCAAGGAAAAGTTAGCAGATTTCTTTGCAAGAACACAGTCAAACAGGAGCCACCAAATCAAGTCTGTGTTATTTCTATATGTAGATAAGAGTTCTTTTGCAGTAATGTGTGGGGGTGGGGGTTATGTAGATAAAGAAAATACGTAACAGTATCACAGAGCTTTAAGTAGCATCAAATCACATGCTTAGATTGCAGTATCTTTCCTGGACCAATGCGGAAAATGTGAATATCCATTGCAGTAATGAGAAAATTGATGGAACATCTAACTTGCTATTCAGTACACTCTCCTTCAGTATTCTGTACTTTACCATGTGTGTATATAATTAATACTTGAGAATCTGGCAGGTGCTTTTAAAGTGTCATCTCCTTTTATTGATGTTGCATCTCTGATCTGATATGGTATGAGCTAATGTGGTCCAGGCTGTGATGGTGGTAGTTCTTATTTTTGGTGTCTGGACTCATGCTCTAAGGCAGCGAGCACAAGCCAAATGCATCTGAATGTAGTGGCAGGATGATTGGGCTGTCACTCTCTGATCCGTACTATTTTACAGAATCACTGTTGTCCTGATGGTTTTGAACCACAAATATTACCCTTTGGAGTGATTTATTAGGAAATTTCCAGTGAAATGAAATCATAGAAAAATAGCCAAAATACTTCTTTAATTCACTGTTGCTGATTTAATGCAAAACTGAGTATATATTCGCCCCATATATTTTTGATGTGCATAAATATTGCATTTGATTATTTACAGTGGTGTACATTGTGGGACAGATATATTTTCACAATAATAAATTCACTGGTAACATACAGTCTTACTTACGCCAAGATTCTGTTTTTGACATACCTTTCACAAACAGTTCCAAAATTGCCACTCTTGCCACTCAAATACTGCGAGCACTACTGTGCATAGTGCAGAATTTGGTACTTAGTTACAAGGTACTTGTAGCTTTGTGTTTTTATCCAGACAAACAGGTCTTAATATTAAAATGTATTAAGAAAAAGCCTTTGTGCTGTTTCTTACTACTGGTATTTTACAAGTCATGAAAGAACATAGCGCATCAGGCTAGTCATGCAATGTGAACTGCAGCTATTTTGATGTGGCTTACATTATCTGCATTTGCTTTTTTTTATGGAAAACTGGTTTCAAATACAACTGTTGTGCTGGTTTTTGCACTGCTTTACAGATCCCAGGTGAAGTTTGTTTCCAGAACTGTCCATTGTGAACTTTTCAGAAATCTCATCTCCTCACTCCTTATTTTTACACATTTTTTGGAAAGAATATGGAGGCTGTAGAGAACAGAAATTAAATAACAGTCCTTTATACATTGTTTTAAATTTCAGTGGTTTGCCTTATTGTGTGCTGTGTACTCCCCTGGCATAGAAACTTGGTAAGTAAGTGTGTAAGTTAAATGGCTGTTTCTGAGACAGCTGATGAGCACTGTACCAGTGGCTTCCATCTGTGCTGGAGGGGTGCAGAATGGTGTGGGCTCCTATAACTTTTCAGGTGGGAAAGACTGTGTGCGTGCGTGCGTGTGTGTGTGCTCTTGCACCACAGTTTGTGTTGACCTTGGTCTTGACTGGAGGGGTTGGAGGTGTGGACTGGCTCAATTGTATCCCCTTTGTGTGTTGAGAATCTAATGCTGTTGTTAGTTCTACAGGCCTTCACTCAAGAACTGTCAGATGGCTCTGTAGCTATCTTGTGCATATTGAAAGAAGTTAATTGCAGCATGGCTTTGACTGTTTTTACACAGATTATTTTATATTGATTAAAAATAAGTTAAAACTCTGCATCTTTTCTGTCTGCCCCTTCTCTATTGAGTGAAGCCAAAGTTACTTGATACTGTTTCTGAGGGCCCTTTGGTACCTGTAACTGCTTTGTGTCACTGACTTCCTCAGTAAGATGCCAACTCCATCCTATTACAATGCTCACATCACTTTTCAGCTGAGTGCATTAATTCTTTCCTTGCCTTCCCCTATGCTTGCATAATGGTCTTCATAAAAATCTTCACAGCAGCCGCACTGTTCTTCAGAGAACTCTGTAAAAAGCCTCACAAAGGCCTGTACCTTACAAAGCACAGATGACTGGGTTTTGATTGTCTGGCATGCTGATCAGCATAATTTTGTTTCCTTGGACGTCACTGTCCATTTTTTTACATCTAGATTGGAAAGGTTTTGTGGTAGGGTCAATGTTCTTGTTCTGCTTGCCTTGGGAATAATGGCCACTGTACAGCCTGGGCAATGAGTGAGGTTCTTGGTAAAAATGATACAGATAGTAAAAACATTAAACAAAAAATTGAGTCTTGGTAGTGTAATGAAGTTCAGGATGCAAAATAAAGGAAGCTGTTTTCTGAAACAGATGAGGAAACAACTTTTATGAAGCATAATGGTAAGTTGGAACTCTCTTACTCTGGCATTTCAGTTCTTAATTAGGTAACTGGAACTAAATAATTGCATAGTTAACAGCAACTTTTTTTAAAGCTGTGCTTCTGGTTTTAATTTCTTCATTAAGAAGTCACTGTAAATTGAGAAACGATATGGTGAAATAAAAGTTACTCAATAATGGAAAATTTTTAAAGATTGTATTTCCAGAGGTCAAATACAGTTTCAAAATAAACTGAATGTTTTGAGTTCAGTATAACACTGAGAGATGGAGCAAGGGCAAGATTATTTTACAGCTCTGCACATCAGTTTTTCTGCTTACCTCCTATTCTCTCTTACCTGGCCAACACCAAAGCTGCAGAGGCATTTTCCCCTATATAAGGTGAAGTCAAACACCTGGAGATGTCTGACATCAAGTGTGGGAGGAGGGGTGGTATTTAACATTACTTGCCTTTCAAGGGCTGTTTGTGTTCCTGGAAAAGGACATTAGTTTTACTCAGAATTCCTTGTTGCTTATAAAAACAGAGAACATTGCAAAGCTCTTATTTATATTGGATAGAGTTTCTGTATTAGAACCTAAATAGTGCAGAGCTGCACTGGTGTGCCGTGTTTAGTACAAATTGCATAAGTGGCTTGCTAGAGCTGGGTAAGGAATGTGATGAAAGTAAAAATACTGCTGGATTAGAAGGGAGAGTACATGGGATATCTTGGCTAGTTGTGAGCAGGAGCCACGGAAGTTGGAAGCAGCCGGAATTCTAAGCTATGCTGCTGTGTAGCATTTCTGGCAGTGCTGCTATAAAGCAACAATTACATCCGTGGGTATACTTTTAAACATTCTTTATATACAAGACTCGGTATTATACAGTGCAGGGAATACTTCTAGGAAGCAGCATGGATTCATATAAAGACACTATTTACAAGAGCATGTGACATGACAAGGGGGAGTGGCTTCAAACTGAAAGAGAGTAGGTTTACATTAGATGTTAGGCAGACATTCTTTACTGTGAGGGTGATGAGACACTGGAACAGCTTGCCCAGAAAAGACATGGATGCCTCATCCCTGGAAATGTTAAAGGCCAGGTTGGATGGAGCTCTGAGTAACCTGGTCTAGTGAAAGTGCTCATGCCTGAAGCAGGAGGGTTGGAACTGGGTGATCTGTAAGGTCCAACCCAGGCCATTCTATGAAAATACATTTCATTAAATACAGAAAAAAATTTCCACCTACATGCTGCTGTTTCTCATAATACAGTGTGGCAGCTTTATGCATGATTTCACTGCACTGGACCAAACTGCTGGAAGAATTGAGAGTATGACATTTACTTTTTGAGCATTTTAAGGATAGTTTTGTGTGTGCAAGGACTGCAGATGAGAGATAATATGAAACTTGCTGTTTATCTGTTATGACTAGACACCTTTGAAAAACTGCATTGTGAAATCAATTTAATAGAATTCTAATCTGTAAGCTCCTGCATATATTAAAAAAAATAATGTTTGCTTCAGGTTTTTCTTTCTATAGTGTTCTTAAATGATGCTTTAAAACAACTAAAGGATAGGTATGTCATATGTCAGAAGCTTGCTGCTTTCATGTAGTTACAAGAGTCTGCAAAGTATTTTGAGGCCAAATAATTAGCCTGTAGCTTATGCTAAGTATTCATGTTTTATGAAAGATGAACCAGTTGTTAAAGTGTGGGCTTTTTGCTTTCCAGAGCCCACCATTTTATCTTTGTCCTGGATGGCCTTACGTGTTCATCAGTGGGGACATAATGTGGATTAAAAAGGCCTGGCTTCAAATAAGATTATGTGCTTCTGCAGTAACTGCTTGGCCTGTTTCAAGCATGCAGCACCCAAGTTTCTTTGGAGCAATGGCTTGTGAGGGGTTTCTGAAGCGAATAATCCTATTACCAAGTTCATTTGATTGCTCGGGCTATGTACAGTCCATGTAAGAAGGTACAGGAGGGGTATTGCTTTGTAACCAAGAGATGTGCTCGTGTCTTTACAGAGGATGCCAGGCGGGTTTCTTCCAGTGCTGTTTTTATCTGCAGTGGAAGGAATACTTGTAGCTGTCCACCGACACTTTGTGGCAGAGAGGGCACTTTGGTTCCTCGGCATTCTGGAGCGGTGGGAGAGCCCTCGTGGTGTCAGATTTGAAGCAGGAGGTGCTGAGAAGCAGCTGGCACTGGCCATGCTGCTCTCGGTAGTGGCAGACTCTCAATGGTGCTCCTGTCCTGAATCTCCAGGACTGTGGAGCCTGATCAGCAGAAGTTGCTTGTGGCTGAGCTGTCCTTGGAAGCAGCAGCTACTGCCGGTAAAGGGAATTTTTTGCCCTCTTTTTCAGCTCAGTCAGCGTTTTTTCACATTTCATCCAAGCCAGGAAAGGAGGTGCGAGAAGGCCAAAGGCAAGATGGACATGCCACATTAACACTGCTCACCCAGCAGAGCATCCTTGTGGCCAGGGTACATGCAGGGACCAGCAGGCTGTAGGGAGCTCAGGGACCAGCCTCCCTGCCATGGGCTCTGCCAATAACATGGTGCTAAGAAGTTCACAGAATCATAGAATCAATTAAGTTGGAAAAGACCTCTGACATCAAGACCAGCCTCTGACCAAACACCACCCTAGCAACTAGACCATGGCACTAACTGCCCCATCCAGTCTTTCCTTAAACTCCACCAGGGATGGTGATTCCACTGCCTCCCTGGACTGACCCTTCTGATGTCTAATCACCCCTTCTGTGAAGAAGTTCTTCTTAATGTCCAACTTTAATGTGTGCCCTGACACAGCTTAAGACTATGTCCTCTATAACTGGTTGTCTGGGAGAAGATGCCGAGTCTCAGCTGGCTACAGCCTCCTTTCAGGCAGTTGTAGAGAGTGATAAGGTCACCCCTGAGACTCTTCTTCTCCAGGCTAAACAACCTCAGCTTCCCCAGCTGTTCCTCGTAAGACTTGTGCTCCAGGCCCTTCTCCAGCTTTGTCACCCTTCTCTGGACACCCTCCAGCACCTCAGCGTCCTCCCTGAATTGAGGGGACACAGAATTCGAGGTGTGCCCTCACCAGGGCCGCATACAGGGGAATAATCACTTCTCTCATCCTGCTTGCCACACTATTGCAGATACAGGCTAGGATGCTATTGGCTTTTTTGGCCACCTGAGCCCACTGCTGGCTCATGTTCAGCTGCTGTACCCTCCAGCCCACTCCGACCCACCTTGCTGCCGTCCGTGAATTTGCTAATTGGTAGACTCAATCCCTTCATCCATGGTTTGGGTCTTTTCGAAAGTTTGTACAAAACAGGTGCTGCTCTTGCGCTTTAAACCACGCCGCCATCGAGTTTCTCCCCCGCCCCGCGCCCGGGCCGCCCGCCCCGGGCCGTCCCTCCGCGTTGCCGGGGCAGCGGGTCGCGGAGCGGGGCAGGTGAGGCGCCGTGCCCGGGCCTTCCCCGA
>VZTI01003488.1:880612-902547 GCA_013397865.1 Struthidea cinerea
GGGCCCCCGCGGCTGGGCCGCCTGCGTGCGGCCACTTGTTGGCCTTAGCCTTGTTTCATGAACACCTGGGGCTGTTTTGGGGTGCGTGAAAGGAAAAAAATAGAAAGTAAGAGCTAACATGAAGTGAAAGTGATGAGCTCATCTTTGTGTCTAGTGAGAGTAACCCATGACAGAGTAAGGAAGGGGTGAAGGGCTGCAGAGGCTGCCTGCCCTGGCTGTGCTTTTCTTTGCTCATTAGGGGGGTGTGTGTGTGTACGTACAGGAGGCTCCCTCTGAACATCAAAAAACCCTTTTTCCCTGTGAGGGTGACCAAGCACTGGCACAGGTTGCCAAGGGGGGTGTGGAGTCTCCATCCTTGGAGATACTCAAAAGCCACATTCACATGGATCTTTTGCACTCTTCTCATAGGTTGTGCAGGGGGTCAGACCAAGAGGTCTCTGCCAACCTCAGCCCTTCTGTGAGACTCTGTGATTAATGTCTTTCTGTAGAAAAGCAGCTCTTGCACTGCTTTTTTTTTTCTGATTATATTTTTATTCTTTTTTTTGACTACTTCCCAAGGGTATATGCACACACACCTGTATTCCTTCCTCAAAGTTTTTCTGTTGTCCTGAAATCCTCAGCTTTTTTGCCTTCGGCTTCAGTTCCTTGGCTAGAGCTGTATTTTTGATTCATTACTGAAAGTGCATGACCAATGTGGTAGTTAAATGCGCACTTTGAAGTCTATTCCTGATGCAAATTGGCTGCGTTGGAGTGATGAAGATGCTGTACCCTGTCTGCATTTCTCCGTAAATAAAGTTCTAAGTATTGTTTGATCCTCAAAGGAGCCTTGAGTCACAGCAGCTCCACTGCTCTATCACTGACTTTTGATTTTTTTCTTTTCCACTACAGGAGAATTCACGTGAGAAAGCCACCTGCCAGGTACTCTTATTTTTAGCTTAAAAAAGTCTAAAGGGATAGAGGATTCTGTTACATAGATTTCTTTCTTGATGCTGTTGCTTTCACTGCTTCTCCTTTCTGCAAGTAACTAATGGGTTTTCAGTTCTTGTGGCTAAATCAACTTAAGGATGCCATCGTTTGTCCTGGAAATGATGAGGAGAGTACTCACCAAATGTGCCCTATTGCTATGATGGGAGAAGGACCATACAAGAGCCTGTCTCTGTCCCTTCTTTTGGATCCTGGGGAACAGGACTTCTTGCAACAAATGAGTTACATCCTGACTGAGACAAACACACCTGTACAGCTGTATGAGCAAAGTGCAGTGTGTGCTTGCAGCACACATGAATGCTTTGTTCATCACTGTAATTTTTTGATGTAAAATCTGTCAGGAGCAAAAATTACTGACTTTTTGCTACAGCATTTTTGAATACATAAGCATAGTAGAGACTTGGTCATCTGCATACTCTGGCATCTGTACAAAAATGCCAAGATTTTCCTTGGCATGCAGTAGGGAGTTGTCAATGTAGATACCTTTCATGTTGGCCTGTGTGGTGTGACTTGTCTGGACTGCCTGTTTTACAAATTTGTGTTGTGATAGATTTGAGGAGAAAAATCAGTTTAAAGCTATCTGAAAATACCTGTTAAAGTAGTAGTTCTCCTCACCCAGAGCTGTCATTGGTGCCCAAGCTCCAGTGTTTTACTTGGTGTTGCCACCAAGTTAAAGTCTTTTAGAGCCACGTGGGCCTTGTCTGTTTACCCTTCCAAGTCTGTCAGCTCTCCAATAGCCCCAGCTATCAAGTAGGACAGGAGGGAATTTGGGGACAGGTGCTGTTCGCTCCCATGTGCACACACAGTTTTTCATTCACATCCTGCATCTGTGAACTGCTGTTTTATTTCTATCAGGTCCTTGTGACTGGACACCATGCCTCTTCCAGAAACCATGTTTTGTGCTCAGCAGATCAAAATCCCCCCAGAGCTACCTGATATTCTGAAGCAATTTACTAAAGCTGCTATTAGGACTCAGCCTTACGATGTTTTGCAGTGGGCAGCTGCGTAAGTATGATGTTCACCTAACAACAGAGAGCTACACATAGGGACCCTCAAAACCTCACTGCTTCTCTTTAATGTACAGTGGGCCTGGCTTTGAACGTGAAATCAGCATGTCCATTGTATACACACTTCTGTGTGTTAATGCAGCATGTAAGCCTTTTAAAAACAGTGTGGTATTTTATCTATTTTCTGTTTCCTTGAGGTTTGGGGCTGGCTTACTTCTGAAATAGCTGGATTTCCATACAGAAAAATGCATCTTAATTTGCTATTTGTTATTAGTTTTTCTATTTGAAAGACCAACCCCTTTTCCTTTTGGTTTGGTTTGGTTTTTCTTCTCTCATCTGAGATTTAATTCTTGGAATTTAAAGGAAAAAATAGACATTAGCTTTCTAATTCTTAAGCTTGGTTAGGTTTCTCTTCTTTCTTTCTGGGAAAAGTGCCTGAAAAATTGCACCTTTGAAGGGATAATCCACATAATAAATCCCCCGCTATAAAGTTGATTTAAATGTTTAAATGTTTCTTCTTTAGCATCTATTTTTCTTCTTTTACCTCAACTGCTCACTATAATTTTTTTCCTTTCCTATGGTTTGTGTGGGCAAGCTGTTGAAAGGTATCTGTGAGATGTTCTCAGCTGGGGGGATTGGAAAACCTCTGTACTGTGTACATGAGGGAGGGGGGGCTGTTAACAAAGCCAGGCTGCAGTCTGGCCTGTCTGTTAAAAAGAAAAGAATCTGAAGCTGGGTCATTACATCTGCAGTGTTGGAGAAAGCCAGCAGGACCACCTTAAAATGGTGTGGCGTATCTCTGTGGCTGGAGCCTGCTGGGAAGTGGGGCTGGGGAGGGCAGGGGCAGCGTGGCACTGCCAAGGCCAGCGGCCAGCCCCGACCTCGCCTAAACACTGCACCAGCCGGGCGGGAGGAGCCCCGCTGATGGGTGGGCGGTTGCTGCTCATCGCACACCCCCTGTCTGGAACACGCTCCGGTGTACCTGAGCAGAGCAAGATCTGTACCTACCTGGGAGCCATGCAAAGCAGAGCAAGGCGGTGGCTTCCCATGTGCTGCCGGTGTTGTAGTGCTTGTCCCTGCGAATAATCAGACGGGGAAATGGATCTGTCTGAACAATAGCCCGGGTGTTATACGTACATACATACTGTGCATCTATTTCTATACAGTCACACTAATTCAGGTCTGGAGTGCTGCCTGCTGTGTATTTTAGCAGGTATTTGCACAGCATGGGATAGCCTGGGCATGGACATGGGTGACCAGGGCAGATAAGACAGGACAAGTGGAGAAACTTTTAAATTAGATGCACCTGAATGAAAACTGAGTTTTCCTTGCACAACTCAGATTGCTGGACAGTTAAGGCGGAGGCAGCTCTTAATGTTGTGGCAGCCTCATAATTAAAAGGATGTGTCTCTAATGCCCTTTATGCTCTACTCTTAAATTTTATTTTGGAGTGGACAGAAATGCTGATGAGAGAGTGGCAATGTGAATAGGCAGAGTACGTTTTGGGTAGTGTGTGAGGGGAGTATTAAACAGATGAGCTCTCAGGTTCATCGGTCCAAAAAGCTGAGTCTATCATGCACAAAATAAGTTAAATGCCTTAAGAATTATTAGAGTGTCATGGAAAGGAACATGTAAAGTCTAAAGATTGTTGTTTCTGGGCACAGGAAGATTGGAGCTGTGCGTGCAAGCAGCTTGCCAGGTGCTGCTGCTCCTGTGGGGGAGCCTGCAGGTTCTTACACTGAACTGTAAGAGCATTTACTTCTGTGCAGTTTCTAATGGCCATGGGCATTGAGGTGTGTTGCTCTTCCCATTCACTTAGGTATTTTTCAGCCTTGTCTAAAGGCGAACCCCTTCCTGTGAAGGAGAGGATGGACATGCCTTTAGCAACAGAGAAAACAGATGCTGGTTTGACCCCAGGACTCCTTAAGGTCTTGCACAAACAGGTACAAGCTGTTCTTTATCAAATGCACAATGCTGTGGAGGAATGCTGATGTGTTGGAGATGGCTGGGGAGAGAGACTGTCAAGTATTTGAAGTATTTTGGGGAGACACTGTGTTCTTAAATTTATTCTGGTTTTTTGAATTCTTATTGTGGTACCATGATTTCGTTCAAAGCTTTCTTCCAAAGGCATGGTGACCACTGCAGACCTGAGGGAAAAATGGAAGCATTTGGGCTTGCCAGAGGAGCAGCTGGAAGCTATCCTGCAGTTGGACAGTTTTGGCGAGGAGGTGGAATGGATGAAGTTTCTGGCACTTGGGTGCAGCGTGCTTGGTGGGGTACGTTCACAGCAGGAGCCCTTGTATCCAAACACAAGTGGTTGTCTAGGATCCTATACAAGATAGACCACAGAACAATTAATGCAGATGGATTTGGGGAATGGTGATTGCATTTGCAGCAGCTGGCAAAGTGGCTTGCATGTTTACTTCTGTTGCCCATCAGATTTTGGTCTGGGGAGCTTAACCAGAAGGATGGTTAAGTCCTCAGTTTACTGGAGTGGCAGTAGAAGAGCAAGCATGTCTGCAGGGAGGTCGTACTGTGTGAGGGAGGATGATAGAGGAATGATGCTGATGGCATCAGTGTAAATGTCCATGGAGGAGAACTGGAGAGAGAAATTAAAGAACCAATTTTTAATTGATTGTGTAGCCAATTAAATTTTCACAGCAGCACTTAATGTTACTAAAGCTACACTTAATTCTTGTAATGTCAGTAATAAAATCTCAGCAGAGCATTTCAACAGAATGAAAGATTATAAAATGCACTAAGCTGATGTTCTTATAAAGTATAATACTTCTAATGATTTTTACAGTAGGGAAGAAGAGGTGCTAAAAAGAAAATATATGCAAAATAATATTTTGCGAATGTTGCAGTATCTAGAAACCCTGAATGTTCACCTGGCCTGGCAATGCAATTGTGTGTGTATATCTGTCTGTCTGTCTATCTATCTATCTATCTATCTATCTATCTATCTATCTATCTATCTTTATTTCAAATGTATATTTCTTGATTCCAGTCTCCCTCCCAAAATGATCTTGTAGTTTGGGCTCTTTTCTTCATTTAAAAATAGTGACAGCAACATTACTTATCTAAAAAACAACAACTCCTCTCTCCCCCCCAAAAACCCCCAAACAAACCAAAACCAAAAATGGAGTCACAGGAACATCATTCTGATGGAGCTAGACAGACTAAATTTAACCACCTCACCATCCTTTTGGATATTAAGTGAATGGTTTGATTTCAGTACTACATAATGAAACCTAAACTTCAGTTTCCTAAACCAGAGAGAAAGATGCACACAAGAAATTTACATTCATTTCCTGCAGCTGTAAATTGTGTTCACAGTCAAACAGGGTCACAGCTGAGATACAAGAGTAGACAAGTATGAACTTCTAAAGAACTTCAGTCTGAAGTATCTTTTTTGTAAAGCACTGATGCATTTTTACAAAAGCCTTGGAGAAATGACCACACAGGTAGCCTGTTAAATTGTCTGTTGAAAGTGGCAAAATATTAATTACTTCACTGTGTTGTGAGAGAAAGACCATGGCAGCTTGGGGTGGCAGGACCAGAAAGGGCAGTAGAGGGGTAGCCAGTGCAAAATGTAGAGTTGGCCATCATAGAGTCAGCTGCCTCTCTTTTCCCTGAGAAGCGTCCCAGGGGAGGAGATACATTAAGTAAAACTGTACAAGGATTATAAAATGACACTTCTCTGGCCTGTGTTCTAGATCCTAAACAGACACTGCATTTATTTTAAGTATTGCTATTCTACCGTGAGGAAATGCTGTCTTTTTACATACATATTGCTTGCTCGCTAATGAAATTGTAAGAGTAAATTTTGAAAAAGTTGCAGTGAAAAATATTAAGACTTAGGTTAAAGAAAGCCTGGGTGGGTTTGGTTTTGTGCTTTTATATTGTGTGTGTGGTTTTATTTGTTTGTTTCTTTAATGGCATCCAACCAGTCTTTAAATGAAACTCAATGCTGAATTTTTCCACTTCTCCTCTTACAGCTCAGCATGCATAGGGCACTGGATTATCAACACCATATTAAATAAAGGATTTTTTCAAAGTAGATTTGGAACTTATAATTTGAGGCATGTTTTTTAAAGGTAACTCAGATGTTATTGGCCTTTGAATAAACTGAAATATTCTTTAAATACTTTTTGCCTCAGTGCTTTTTCTACTATCTATTAAAATGGAACTTGCATAGAGATAGGGGAAACAGTAAATATCAGCTAAAATATAATCTAAAGATTATATCATATCATAATAAAATCATGAAACCTATATGCATTTTCTGGGGGTTGCAGATCTGTCTGTCTTAACTGCTGCTGAGAATTCATTTAGAACCATTAACAGACACACACACACACACACATCTCTTACTAGATACAGTGATGTTGGAGCTTTTACAGTAGCAGAACAGAGCAATTTGGCCCTACTGGAGACAGAGCTCAGACTACCCTATGCCATCTTTAACCATCACAAGATTCTGGTATTTTTTCTCCTGTCTCTACTAGAACTACATTATTGTTTCCATCCGTGGACCTGCACTAGAGAGTAAATTTGGGGTTTAAAGCTAGGCAGCGATGGTAACACCTTCATCTCACTTACCCTCACTTTTAATGGCTTACAGTGTGGATTTTGTCATGGTATGCAAAGGATGTTCATGGCTCTGATACTTTTCCTTTCACTTCTTGCTGGAACCCCCTGCAGTCCATACTGAGTTCAATGAAACAGGCCTGCGAAATCCTAACAAGAGACCCAGAAGGCGGAGCAGCTCGAATTCCCTTTGAAATGTTCTCATTCCTTTATTCATATTTGGCTGGTATTGATGGGGAGATATCAGAGACAGAAACTAAAGCATTCCTCCAAGGAATTAAAGAACAAGCGTAAGTAAAAATGTGTGCAAGGAATTTTAATGTATCAATTGCCTCTGGGTTCTTCATGAGCCTTTTATTTCAGGTAAATAGTCCACCTTCATTTTGGGCATAGCCATGATGACAGGAGTAAGGATTGACTAAGATTGTATCAAAAGTATACATAGTTATTTTTTGTCAACTTCATTGTTTGCACTGTTAAAAGATAAATTGTTATTTATCCATCTTCCTCTGAAATACTGAAGTCTCTATCTGGTGGTATAATTTTCCCTGTAGGAAGCTATTATATACAGGCATGTAACATCTGCATATTACTGGTTCTGGAACCAGCAGCAGCTTCTGGGCAGTTCCTTTGATTTAGCATAGATCATCAACCAGAGAGAGAGACTGGGAGTTCTCTCATTGTAGCCGTAGTCACACATAGATCACCCAAAATGCACTTTAACCAATTTAAAAAGATCCGTAACAGGCTTGTCCTCCGAGTGCTGCGTGCGTAGCATGCTTGCATACAGACACTGAACTCTTCCTACCACCTCTCTGCAATTGTTCTTTCTGTGCATGGTGGGCTGACGTGACCCCAGAGGCGCTACCACCATCGCTGCTGGGCCAGCTCTCAGAAGCTCACAGGAGGCACCACTGTGGCCCCCACCTCCCCCCCAAAAAACACTGCCATGTGAACTCCATACAAACAAGAGCATACAAATGAACTGTTTCATCATTAGTTATCAGATTGACAATCTTCAGTAAGAAGCACTTTTTAATCACACCCCTTTTGCTTGCAATTCATATAGCCCCAAATTGTACCTTGTCCAACACACTAGGATTTACCATGTGAAAGTGTCATTTTAAAACATTTGGTTTATTCCTTTCCAGGGACCAACACTCTGGCATGGTGCTGATCAGACACTTCCTGCCACACTCCTTCATATTTTATTGATCAACCCTATTCTTCAGCATGAGGTGAGAGGAAAGAAAAAAAGGAAGGAATAAATAAGTTAAGGAAATAATTTGTGTTCAAAGTACCATAATTTGCACATTTCAGAACAACATGACCCTCTTCTCTGGCATTTCCTTTTCTTTGTCCTACTCTTGAGATGGCCCTTCCGGGGATGTGAATTGAATACATGGTTATACTGTTCTCCTGCCTCCCAAATACTGATGGCTACCCCTAGGGTGTGACCCCTACACTCATCTGCTTATATTGAGCAAAAGGTGTTTTGTTACCGAGGTTCCTACCTACACTCTGTAAGTGATTGTTAAGTAAAACATGGAATTCAATTAAGACTAGGCAGCTGTAACTGGAGCATTTCTCATTATGCTTCTGGTAGCACTGACTTAATTTTGACTCTGGCACAAATACAGCTGGTCCTTGGACTCCCTTGTCTGCCTGGACATCGTCTATTTAAACAAAGTGTTTTATCAAGCCTTATTGAAAGAACTTAATGAGAACCCTGTGGCTGAGCTGGTAGACAAAACCAATGCAAGGACTGCAATCGTTCCATATTGTTTCCCTTTAATTAGAACCCTTTCAGAACTTAAATATCTTTTTTTTGTATAAACTTGTCTAATAAAGATGTTTTAAAACATGTCTTGTTTTCTGACAGGAAAAGCTACTGCATTTGTCACGCAGGTGAGGAATACCTGACACAGTTGTTTGGTAGGACTGCTGTAGCAGGTATAGAAGCCTAAAATCCATCAGAACTAGACCAAGTATTTAGTGACAGATAATCACACTTAATTGGAGAAACAACTGAGGTATGAAAGAGGATACTAGTGACTACAGTAAAACTGGAAAGATTCCCCTTGACTGAGAAGGCCACAACCAGGAGGAACATGGAGTGCCCTCTCCTGGCACATTGATCAAACAGAAATATTTTAGGAAAGGTGGATCTGCAAGCTTGTTCTTTTATAGTTGCTTACTTTGTTGAGGCAAGAAACTCAGCTGATAGTGATTGATCTTGCTGAAGTAGACTGTGTGAGGAATTAACAGAACTGCACATCCTTAATAAGTATCTGCGTGTTTTAAGTCTGTTTTATCAACCTCTATCACAAATATTTGTATGATAGTCCATAGGATGGGAAGTCTTCCCAGTTATTGCTGGAAGGAAATGCACCTGGTGTTTGAATATGGAACTCAGCAATATCCCAGGTGTCCTTGGTGCCTGCCCCTAGCTTCTGTGGAGAGCTACATTCTCATCACCTTTGCCAGATGCTATTGAGCCAAATTGTCTTTGAGCATTAGCTCGGGAACACTAACTTTTGTGTTATTGTCCATTTAACAGCAGCTGCAGTTGAAGATGTTTTAGCCTGTTGCAGAACTCTGACATCTGCCCTCTGGTACATGCTGTAATTAGGCAATGTCACCTAGAAGTGACAGTGTTAGGTAGGAGGAGGAGCTTTCTTCATGCCTTCCCTGTTTGTAACTGATCTGGACTCCAGGGATTAGCTCTGTTCTACATCCACTATGGGCCAGAAAGACCAATAAGTACAACCTCTCATAGATTTTATTGTTCAGCCTTGTCAGACTAAATTCAAATACGCAAGAGTCAATATAATTTATTAATAGATGTATAAATGTTACAGATTTACACATTTTCTGAAACACACTGCTTCCATCCTGACAACCATTGAAACTTTTTTGTCTCCAAGCAGCACAGGTGTGATGCAACACCAATATTATGTGCACACCTTTACTGTCTCTGGCAAAACAGCAGTAACAATAGTTCTTGTGCAATAGGTCTATGTTTTGAACAGCTGACGAACAAAATCGTCAGGTTCTCGTTTCTACTTTCTTCTTTTATGGTTGTGATACTTGTCTTCATCCCTGAAACAAAAACATAAACATTGTCTGGGCTGTTAGCCTCAGAGTGACAGAGTCTGAAGAGAAAAAGCAACTTGGAAAATGGAAAGCTCTCATTAAATGTAGTCATGTCCTCCTCTAAGGAAAGAAAGTAAACTGCTTTTGGACAGTTTATTTTCCATGCTGCTTTAATCAAAGCCTTGTCATGCAGTGTCAGAGTGGCAATTAGTTTAGGATGAATGGCATCATAGTGTAATGAAGCCAGCTTTGAGAGAAGCCATCATTGCCATCCAGTTATGTAATGCATTTATGCAAACGCACGAGGGACAAGGCATTGTTCTGCACAACAGTCCTCATCTCTGCCCAAGCACAGGTCCCACACACCTGTGGTCCTGCAGATGTTGATGGTATTAGGTGTGGCCTAGATTTGTTTTCTTTTGCTAAATTGTATGTCCAGAAGTACTGAAGAGCAAAACATTGTTTTGAAGCATCTAATACGGAAAGGCTACTGTATGCATATTAGTGAAACAAATAATCCTATTTATTAAGGTCTAGAGCAAACTAGAGCAGAAGTCAGCATTAGACATGACAGGCACTTAGTTGTGAATGAGGAACTGTCCATTTAACCATGTTGCTCAAGGAGTAAAATAAATAGCCTGTTACACTACTGTTGCAGTCCTGCAGCATGCTGCAGAAAGTGCCAGCTTCCAGATGTGAGAGTAAATTCTGAAGTCTGGATCACAGTTTATGATCTCCCAGCATGTTTTGTTTAGTATTAGTAATCTCATGCCACTGGCTTGTCATACTGCACATGAGGTTAGCCTAGCTTTTTAACTGGACTAGATATTCTCAATCTCTGCACTAAATTCTCATACACAATGGCTACAGCTGCCTGATTCAGAAACAGGAGTCAGCTGTCTCTGTGTCTGCTTACCTCTCTCTTTTTCTCCGAGAGTCTCTGTCTTTGCCTCTCTCACGACTCCTTCTTCGTTTACTTGGGCTCCTGCTGGTGTCTCTCCTGTGTCTCGTGCATTCCGTATCCTTACTGCTTCCCCCGGACTGCCGCGAGTCCACTGAAGCCGACCGCCTGTCTTCCCTTCTGAAACTTAAGTGATTTTCATCAATAAAAACAGTTTCACAGTTACTGTTTCCAGTACCAGTTTTGTAATATAATGGCCTACTAATGATGTAAGACAGAGGACATACCTTTTATTAAGCCTCTCTAAGAAATACAATACCTCCCACAAGAGGCCCGAAGTCTATGCTCTTACATGTGCATATCTCAGCACACTATTTAATCTAATTATTTCCTATAAACTCTGGTCCTCGGTCTTAGCACCTTTGCTTGTGAAAGAGAAGGCAGTAGAAGGGGTTCACTCTATTTTGCTTTAAATCTTTAACTCTTCAACCACCTGTCTTAAGTTGCAACCTACAGTGGAGAACCCACGTCCTGATCTCTCAGAATCACAGAATTATTAGGGCTGGAAGAGATCTCTGGAGAACATCTACTCCACTCTCCTTGCCAAGGCAGAGTTACCTAGAGCAGGTTACACCAGAAGGTGTCCATGTGGCTTTTGAACATCTCCAGTGAGGCAGACTCCATGACCTCCCTGTTCCAGCGCTCTGCCACCCATCCATCTTCATTTTAATGCTGGGAACAGTGTGTCACTTTCTAGTTAGTTTCAAAAACATTCTCCTCCCAAAGGCCTGCTGAAGAGGCACAAATAGGCTATCACTAGGTCATGACTCCACGTTTACTTCAGTGACAAATGTTTGGAAGGGTGTGCAGTGTTGCTTGACACAGCAGAAATACGTACAGCTAAAACACATTCCCAATTAGCACAGCAGCATTTGCAGGGATAAGAACTGTAAAGCCTCCCCATACTAATTATCTTATGGACACCTTTACTCTGAGGTGTAATATAGCTAACACGTGTCATGTGGTAGGGAAGGGTTAGAAATTGTGTACTTGTACTTCCAGGTGTCCTTCTCTACCCAGCTACAACATATGCACACATTTGGGCACAGAGGAAGCACTGTTCATCACCAAGCTCCACCAGAAACTACCTGTTCAGCTGAATCACTTGCAACTAGCCTACTTACCTCTGAAAGAAAGATACTTATTAATAATTTTTCCCCATCTTTCATGCAGGCAGAACTTCTCAAGCAAGACTTAATAGAATGAGTATAAAATAAACTGTGCATATGACTCAGATAAGGTTGGTATGTGCTATTAGAAGAAAGTGGTAAAATAAAATTACAATCTGCTCCATGCCCGAAGAATCTGTCAGCTGTAGCATACCTTCCTGAAGATTTTGACTTCCCTCCTTCACATATCTCTGCATTATCCAACCTGTTCTCCTCCTGCCACTGATTGCTGAGCTCTTCCATATGCACACCAATCACATCCCGAATCACCTGGAGATTAAGACATGTTAAAAACAAACATGTCATGGTAGGGCCTGAACTAGCACTAGACAAACTGTAAACATCTCAAAAAACCCAAACCCCACAAAAATCTCCCCCAAACCCTGTACATCAGATGTTTGAACGGGAAGTCTTACTTGCAGAAACATGTTTTAGTATAAATTTAAATAGCAACATTTTATGATAGTGAGCTGTATCTTGCTGGCATTTTCACATTCAAAACTCAGCAGTTAGAAATGCTCATTATTTGTAACTTGCTGCAACAAAACAAAAACATTCCTCTATAGTTTGCAACAATAATGAAGCAGGGTACAAGAAGCAGAGAAAGACACATGTTCTTTGTCTTTGAAAGAGTATATAATTGTTTATGCTGATATATAATAAGCACTTTTGTGCAAAAAAAGCCTTTATTTTTCCAATCTCACCTCAGTGTAGGACTTCTTTGTTATATGAACATTCTTAGCTCTGTACGACTGCCGCCGCCTTTTGTAATCTCGCATTTCAGCCAGAATTTCGAGATGGGACTTTGGACCTTTCTGACTATCATCTAGCAAAAAATTGGGAGTAAAACAAATGGTCATGAGTAGGACATTAGCACCTGCAGGTATGCAGACCTCGTACATTCAGGAACATAAAATATATTGTGTCCTTTCTCAAGTTCCTCCTGTATTTAGTAACTATGGTGAATTTATCTGAAGCTTCCTCCCCAACCTTCTTGCTGGCTGTTTACACACGACTAAAAAGCCACCAAGAAAACGCTGTTATGGGATCCCAGTCTCCAGACTGCGATCCAAACCAATATGCAGGCTTGTGATTTGGTCAAATGCCTTCTAAATATGAGTCACATTTTCAAAGCCAGTATTACAGTAAGATACAGAATGAGAAAGCCAGATTCTGTAAAAAATTTACCTGTGCAGATGACAAGCACTGTCTCACTACTAGGCACAGCAGGGCCTGCAGGGTGACGCAGATGCTTTTGCTGCACTTGGTACAGTTACAATCTGGTATGATTCAACAGGGATGAAAGGCCCCCAGACCAACACCAAAGTATGTTGCTCAAGAGCTCCACCTGTGGATGACTGCCAACCTCTCCTGTTCAGCTTTTACTCTTAAACAGTTTTTAATCTCATAATCTCTTACAGCAAAGAACTGTTCCGAGCTGCACAGCAAGCTGGCAGCATTAAGCAACCTGAAGTCAGCTGCAGCAAAGACAGAAGATCCATCCACTCAGATACACACAATATGTGTGCCAAGAGCAGAGCAATGAGGCTTTCCCAGAAGGAAAACATCATGAAGGACATCAAACCAGCATTTTGTAATGCCAGGTTTTTGCTGTGGCTTTTAAGAACCGTATGTTCTCCACAAAAAAAAAAAAAGCAAAATCAATTTTGTTTGGCTTTCAACAAAACTCATGTAACTGGACAAACTGAAAGTTCTGAGCCATAAATTCAGCAATAGATCATTCTTCAAACCTTGGGTGATTTTCGCTGCTAAATCCACAAAGAGATCACTGTCATTTTCCGTTATCTGGGATCTAGACCTCTGTTTCTTTGTTTCCTCAACAACGTAATTGTAAAGAGCAAGGCGGTCAGCTTGAGTCAGGTCACAGGTGAAACGCTTGTGGTTTTGAGGAACTTCTACAGGCAGTAATGAGTAAGATCCTGGAGGTTGGACAGAGAGCTGTTACTTGTAAAGTAGCGCAATTATGCAGGAAAATACCAAGAAGCTCAACAAACAAACAATGCAGTAAACTCCCATGCTGTTTTCATCCTTCCCCTACGTATCTGTAACAAGTTTCAACTTTCTTAATTAGAAAAGATAAAAACTGCTTGAAGATCCCTCCCAAGCCCCACGCAGGCTGTATAACCCCTCTTGATGCTTACACAGATACAGGTTTTCATATGCCATGAAAGAATCGTACTAGATTAGATCAAAGTGACACTCTGTAATTTCCCATGAGTTTCAGCTCTTGGCTTACAAGCTAAATCAAGAGAGGCTGCAGCTCTAACTTGTGGATTTATCTTACTCCTAAAATGTTGTGTAAAGTACTAGCTGCAAAATACCTGTTCTGCCAACAAGAATGAAAGCTTCTAGGAGACTAGATAACTGAGCACTGTGTAAATCAGTCTCACTCACACTGTCACCTTCTCTGCAGAACTTTTGTAACAGACTGCCAGAGAAATTTATAGCTAAAACGACTACAAAGGCACTTTCAAAGTGCTGCAGATCGGTTCAGATAACTGAATTAAAGTTAGGGAAACAAACACATTGCCTGCACACTCCTCTCCCTGACCCATCAGCCTGGTACTTGCTTTTCTCATTCCCCAGTTAAAACATATATGCCTCCAAACAAATAAATCCATTCTCAGTCCATTGCAACTGCAGTAAAGTGACTTCCCTAAAGATACAGGATGCAATACTCTAGGACATTGCCTGCAAAAAAGCATTTTAGTCAAAAACATTCAATTTTCCAGCAACAATTGACCTAACCTCCATAATCCTGCTTCCCCCAACACAATCCCACACACCTCCAGGCAGACAGAAAAGCCAACACAGAAGAAGGGTGTAAGCAACACCCTTCACAACAGCAAACCTAGAGCTTCTCCAGATTATGCAGGTCTTAACAGAAGCTGGGCAATCTTTCACATCCTACTTTCACTAATGGCACCAAAGAGGAAGAGGAACCACAGTAAGTGTACCAACAAACCTAAAATACAAGATTTCATCACTACTGTACTTGGAACCTAAACCAGAACTGTTCTAACATGAACAAATGGATTTAAACACAAAAACCAGAATTCTATTTTTAAAATGCACTGTTCTTACAGGGTCACAGAAGTCCATAAAAACGCACTGATAATTACATGCTTGTGATTTACAAGAATTACACAACTTGTGATTAAGACCAGTTTTTCTGTTCTACAATGTAGCTACGCTAATATTCTAAATATGGTTAGAACTGCAAAAAAAGAAAGAAAATCCCTTCCTTTGATACAGCAAGTCAAAAGGAAATTTATACTAAAAAATTTTTTTTCAATTGTTTCTGTTGCCAAAGACTTTAAATTGAACAAACAAGTCAGTAAATCTTACAATAGGCCAAGCTGCCACAATGAAAACCACCAATCCAGTTTTAGTCTTAGCTTCAGAGAAAGGCAAGCTTGCAGGGAAATCTGGGCAGTGAACACTGGCATCTAGTGGCTCAATGGTGCACCTTTGCAATGAACCACTCCACAAAGCATTTATCTGTTGCTTCTCCACTTGGATGTGTTTGTGTCAAATTAATGAGTTCCCTTAGAGGGAATGCACCTGATGTGCTCAAAACACAGTGCTCATCCCAGGAAACGTCCTTCCCAAGCAATTGTCCTTTAAGCCTCTATTTGCTATGCCAGAGAAACAAACACAACATGAAAAACTGTCTGAGTGAGTGCTGCTGTATTTCATTGTCAGAAAAGGTTCAGTGTCACTCTTCCTTCTGCCCATATATGTTTAACAAACCAAAGTCTACAGAGAGCAAATGCTGTATCTTTCAGGTGTTGCAGTAATTTCTCAATCATACACCAAAGCTCTACAGATTCCATGGGGAGCTCTATTTTTCTACTTTGTCTAAGTCTGAACCCTCAAAGCCTCTGTCCTAGCCTCGTCCCCTGGCTGCTCACAAAACCCACCGAAAAACGAAATGTAAAGGAATTTCTGTGCTTGAAGCAGTGACAAAAGACAACATCACGTTTGCAGATGGGCCAGCATAGTTCTTAAACAACTTCTTAGATCAGTCTTGAAACAGTCCAGCATAGTAACATCCATGTTGTTTGGTTTTTTCAGTCCTGAAGATAACAGAGGTATGAGCACAACAGACTCAAAGTCTCTCATTTAGTTGCCCCAAGTATATAAGTAATCATGCTCCAAAATACGCAGGGGAAGGAATATGAAAAATAAATGAAATTCCTCACGGCAGTTCTCAGTAGAATGAAGGAAGCAGCAAGGAGGGAGACACGAGCGGTTCTCCACAGGAGGCTGGCGAAGTCACCTGGGTATTTGCTTACTCCTTACCTTCACTGTAGCCTGTACCTTCCTTCACACTCTGAGCTCGAGCCTGCTTAACAACACGAAACTGTAGATCTTTATCTGCAGGCAGAGAAGAAAATAAAATCATATAACTTTTACATCAAGTTCTCAGGTACTTGATTGGGTTAGTCTTTATTCCCCAGCCTCTATTATGAGACTTATGGTATGGTACAGAACACCATAGTTTCATTCATGTACAAGGGGACATTTGAACGAAAAATGTAATTTTCATCTATTCCATATTTGAAATGAGGGGAGAAAACTAAGAAAACTAGTATGTATTTCTGGATGACAAGGATATGGAAAAAGAAATGTATGTGTATTGTTCTCTGTACCATTGCTTTATCTCCAGATTCTAAGGACAGTTTTCCCACGTTCTAAGCATGCACTTTAATACACTTTCTGCATTTGGTGCAAGAGTGGGGACTGAGAACATGGGAAGAAACTCCGAAGAGAAAAAAACAGATCCTCCTTGGATTTTAAGATGAAAATATAAAAGTGACCTACGGAGTAGAATTACACAGTGACAGAAGCATAAAAACGGTAAATTAAGGCAAATTGCAAATTACAATTTGAGAAAACTAACTTACTGATTGAAACACTCAAGGTTTTCAGGAAGCCTTGGGGAGTTTACAGCTGACAAGACAGTGGGGTTGTGCTACCGAGAGGACCCAGACCACATCTCTGCCCCGCCAGGGATGTCCCCTCAGCCCCTCCTTCTCTGCACCTCCCCGGGGGTCTCTCCTCAGCCCCAGCGGAGTGCCCCGCCCCGCCAGGCGGACTGCCCGCTGCCGCTCACCCATGGCGACGGTGGGAACCTTCAGGTTTTCGTAGAAAAAGCTGGAGTCGTACATCTCGGCCTGCGGGACCAAAGGGCTCGTCAAGGCCCGGGGCCGCCGAGCAGCAGCGCCGGCCCCGCGCCCCGCTTCCCGACTCGGACTCCCACCTCCTCCTCGGCGGAGTATCCCATCTTGCGGAGCCGGCAGGAAGCCGAGTGCCTCTCCAGCGACGCACGGGGGACGCGGTGATGGACGTCGTAGGGGCATGGCACCCACTCTACCTGCGAGGGGACACGGATCGGATCAGCTCAGCTCAGCTCAGCTCAGCCCAGCCCAGCCCAGCCCCGCCGCCCTGCNCACCGGGTCCCCGCCGAGCCACACGGCGCTGGGAGCCGCCATGGCCGCACTGGGCGCCGCCATCGCTGTGCCGAGAGGCCCCGTGACCGCGCCGGGGGCGGGGCCGGCGCCACGTCCGCTGAGGGCGCTCCCGCCTCGGAGCGGGCCGGCACCGAGCCCCGCCGAGTGTGCGGAGGGGTTTGAGTCAAGCTTTGCCTTTTCTAAAATGAGTAGCCAGTGGCCGGTAAGTTTTGATTAAGCAGTTGCATTGTGAGCGTCGGATGCTTGGTTAGTGTTTTAAGGAATACGGAAGACAATCCCAAATTGGATGGGCTCTCTGGAGGAGAGCCACCAGGAGCGAAAGTCAGCGGGGCTGGAAAAACAAACACATTCCATTCTGGGGAATGGTAATTCCGGCAGTGGGCGATCGCGACCACCGACTCACTGGCCACCTACTCAGAACGGACTCCAGGCTCAGATGGAGGGAAGGACCGCGCCTGCGGACTGATTAACATGAGAAGCGAGAGACACAGCCGGCAAATGGGGGTTGAGTAGTAATTAATACAGAAGTTACGTAATTTGCTGCCAGTAAATGCTGATGGCCTTGCTTGTTGAAATGTGTAAATAGCGTGAAGTTTCGATGCTCGGTGAGCCAGCTCTGTGCGGATCACCCCCAGCTCACTACCTGCCGCAACCGGGAACAAGCCCCGGGAATGCCGCGGTGCCGGAGGGGCGCGGGCGCCGCTTGCCGGCGGGAGGCCGCAAGGACATCCCCCCGCCCGCCGCGGGCCGCGCCCTGCCCCGAGGGCCGCGGGCTTTGCCTTCCCTACACGCCGCCCTGAAGTGCTCGCCAGCCTTAGCAAGCGTTGCTCTCCTGAGCGCAGGGCGTGCCTGCCTGGGCGCCCCAGAGCCCCCAAAGCGCTACCCCTGATCGTGGCGGGGCAGGAGGAGCATCAGCCACCCCCGTCGCCATCGAGGCTCTGAGGCCCGTTTCCCTCTTGCAACACGAGGAATGCGGTGCGAGACGGCAGCAGCCCCTCCAGCAGGCTCCTGCCGCAGGATCCGTGAGGGGATCCCTAAGGAGCACGATATGCAGTGCAGAACCAGGATGGGTTTGTCCCCTTGTGGAGAACCGATGTGTTGTCGGGGTGTGGGGGGGCTGTGTTGCTGCACAGGGATACCCCCAGGGATCCTGCCCAGTACTTGGCCTTAATTCTGAGAGCATTCCCCGAGGGGCTGAGGGAGCAATCGGGCTCAATCAGACTGTAAGGCAAGATGAGGAAAGAACGACTATCTTAAGGGATAAATCTCACATGATTGACACTTGTGCTTGCATATTTCTGTCGTCTACGTGAAAAGCACACGGCTGGAAGGAAGAGTGCGTCTATCAAGGCAGGGTGGGGAAGAGGCAGCATGACACATTCAGCTGCCAGAATGACTTTCATATGTCTGCTTTTCTTTAGCAGATTACAGCCCTTTCCTGCACAGTGAATTTGAGACTCAGCTGGGATTTTCGCCCTTTGAGAGATTTGCTGTCTCTAGCTACGTTTGCCTGGGGACCTTTGACATCACATGATACGGAATACTTGTTGCGGTGCTTTCCCAGCTGCCCTTGCGTTTTCATCTATGCTGTACAGAAGTACACTCACTAACATTAGCACATTTTATCAAAAGAGTACTAAGAACAGCTCTGCAAAACTGGTCTGACCATCTCCACTGGAAAATACCATTTCTTGAAAGTTATGAAAGTCAAGTTCAACAAAGTATCCAAGCAGATTTTTTTAAGACTAAAGATTAAACAAAAATTTGATTTTGTTTACTTATAAATTAAATTGATAAGAATCAGGATAGATGTTTTGTTCTGCTAAACAGCAACATTTTGAATTATTCAAAATTATCTTAGGGGTTTCTTTTCCTTTAAAAAAACCCAGCTCCTGTTATAATGAAACAATCATGTGCCTACAGTCTTTCCAGGAGCAAACTGACTGGGTGGGAGACAAAGATCATCAGCTTACAAAAGTCTTAGCACCGCTTTTCCTTTCAGGCAAAATCACACCTATGTTGGCTTCCCATCAAGTAAAGAGTGGGGTTGTCACAGTCTTTCAGCTAAAGCTCTTCCCTAGCTGTTGTCTGCAGTCTGTGGCACACCCTCTTCTCCTGCACCCAGCACTGTGCTGCTGCTGCCCAACAGCATTGTGACTTTGTCATCAAACAACGTGGTTAATAATGGAAATTTAACACATTCAGTCTCATGGTCCCTTCTGAGAAGGAGAGAGGAAACTCCACAGCTGCATTTCCCCAGGCAAGAATGCTTCCTGGCTGCAGCATCCTGGAACGGGGGTACTTGAGTGTGGTCTGGCACCTTTGCAGAGCTGCAATTCTGAGCATGCCAGAAGTGTGGTGCTTTTGTAGATGCTCTTTCTGGATAATGTTGATGTTTGGAGAAAGTCTCTGTGGAAATCAGCCCCAAATATCCTCACAGTGCAGCAGAACAGTCCTAAACTGTGGGACAAGCAGAAGGCACAACAGGGAATTGATGTATATATTAGCCAACATAAAGACCATACAGTTCTTCTGGAGAATTCCTTAAATGTACCACCTTGGGTCTTCCTTCAGATGGAATTTTTATCACTAGATACTCCAGCTGTTGGCACGTCAGCAACCACCTATCTTCAGACCATACCCTGGGGCACAAAGCTTAACCTAGACTGAGTGATCCCAACCCAACAAAGCCACTTGGTACCCCCAAGAGTGCCAGGTTGAAAACACGCTGAAATCGCACTACTTTTGAGGTCCAAACCTTCCTAATGGGTGTGCAACAGGAGTGGGAGGCTCATCCTGAGTGACAAACCCCTTCCCCACACAGCTGACACAGGGAGGAGCATCCCATGGCTTGTGTTGGTTTTTTCCTCCACAATAACTGCAGACTTTCTGCAGCCAAATATTTATTTAGAAGTATATTGACTCCTTGAATAAAATGAATTTTACTCTAACATGAAAGAAAGACATTTTTCATATTTAGCATTCCTTCTATTCCTTAGATTCTAAGCACTACTTACAGTTTTATTGTGTTCACAGTTCCCCCTGGAAACAAGAGAAAAAATGTGAAAGCTCAATTTATTAATTTTTTAAAACTTGGTTTGGGTAAAGAGAAATAAAATAAGCTTTGTAATAGTTTTCTCAATCCCTACCACATTCAGCAAGCACATTTCTGGATGGGAAAAGGGCCAGGAGCAAGGCAAAGCAAGCTGTAGGATGAATAGAAACTTCTTGGGACTCCCCAAAAGCCAAAATGGAAGCAGCCTGGTTTATGGCCCCAGACAGCCCATGCTGGCCTGGCAGATAGAAAAGACAGCTTTTGACCTGCAGCTGTGATGGATTTTTGCTGGTTCCGCCCGACATGTTTGGCAAAGTTACAGCCAAGATCTCTGCATCTTTGCAAAGGGTATGGAGTAAGCAGCCAGCACCTGGCAAACCACAGTCTGTCCTGCAGCAGGGAATGACTTTCCCACAACATCTGCCATGCAGATCCCTCGGGCAGTTTAAACTGCAGCTGCTTCCATAACTCACCCCTTGGACTGCAGGAGCCAGGAATGTTGAACGGGGAGGTGAGGGGTCCCAGCACCTGGGTGCTAAGATTGACTGGACTTATCTCAGAGCAGCTCTGGCAGATTGCCTTTGTAGTGATGCCTTCCCTTCTCCCTTGCCCCTGGAGCCCACACATCAACCTCATTTTCTCCAGGCAAGGTGTTGAGATATCCAAGCTGATAGCATGGGTGTCACTCTGCAAAAGCAACTGAACTAGAGAAAGATTTTGTAAAGATGAAGCGCACAGACACTTAAATTTCTTTTTTTTTGGTCATTGTTGCTATTACTGTCTTCTACCTTAGACTTCAGCTAAGATGCCACATTTGAAATCTGTAGCCTCAATTCAGCTGAACCGGCTTTGTTATTTACAGGGACATGAGGTGAGTTTCTCTAGCACATATGAATCAATTTGTAGAAGCATTCTTTATGCCATAGGCATATTTTTCAAAATTCCTTTCGCCAAGCCACTGACTAGAGTTTAATTTTCATATTTTCCTGTGCAAGTTCTAATTTTGTTACCCTCCCAGCTCATCCTGAAGTGCCAGTGTGGAGCAGTGCAGGTGCTGATGGCAACCGAGTACTCAGAGAATGCTCAGACCTCACTGCTTTCTCTGCTGGAGTTTTGCAACTGATTTATTCCTTCAGCTGTGTACCACTTAAAGCCTGCTGCAAGTCCTTGGCTCCTGGATGTTTCTTCCTTTGTAACTTAGTCCAGTTCACAATTACAGCCTGTGGTGTATTTTATGAACTGCAGTGCACCGGACAATTCCAAATTGATTTACAGGCAGCAACTCTAGCATCTATTAGTGCCTTATTGATTCCTCTCTCTGTATCTCTCTATGATCTCTCATGGATTCATCAGATTTAGATCAGTTTAATCAGGCTGGTATGATCCTCATCTTTAAAGATAAAGCATGGTGTTCTCAGTTGATGGAGCTGGGAGTTCACTGTTAAACAGCCAGAAGTAAATCCAATGCCCTCTTGCACACTCAAGTTTTAACACGTGTTTTGAAGCCTGCATGGGTGAGAGGAACCAATATATATGCCTCAACATATGTCACAAATGAGGTGAAGAAAATTC